>CALSCE010000016.1:9791797-9807826 GCA_943593645.1 Bovichtus variegatus | reverse complement strand
TCTCTCTCTCTCTCTCCCTCTCTCTCTCCCTCTCTCTCTCACAAATGCAGAACCCAGACTACTTTCTTTCATTCTCCCTACAGGGTTTAACAGTGCACCATGCACTCAACAACACCAATCTCTTCTTAATTAGCAATGGGCAATGGCAAGAAGGATTTATTTATATATATATATACGGTATATATATACATTATAGAAATATATATATATTTATATTATAGTTAGTCCAGGAGAGCCCTACTAATAAACTAAAACAACTAACTAGTCCATTATTCTGGCCTCCATTTAACCAAATTAAAGACGATTTGGATGTGAGTCACTGATGTTCAACACATTGACCCTGGTACTTCACAGAGCCTGATACATACAGTACACTGTACATAATGCAATGTATTTCTCTACTTGTTTAGGGTGCGGATGATAGAAGATAAGAGTGGCTCTTTGATGTTTAGAGGATACACGGCTAAAACACAGGGCTCAACCTGTGTCAGGTTTTGAAGGTTTTTTTTAGATATAAAGTGACTATAATCAGTCATCAACTATAGTTGATTTGTCAATTATGAACAATTATGACATGCAACAATGATCCCCAGTGAGAACCGAAATGAGGACGTTGCAGACAGTCGTATTTTTAAATGTAATGTTCCTAGTTCTTTATGATTAAAAGGTCTTTGAGGAAATATCAGAAATTATCCTTTTTCTCTCAGCAGCTGGAGGGGTGTGTCCCTGTCTGTGTTAGATTGACAGCAGCTGGCAGGCTGCCAGTGTGCCGGTGTTACACCGTAGAGAACAAGAGGTTGTGGAAACAAGAGATTCTGATGTTATACCATTTTTGCGTTGTGTCCTGTGCTTGTAGCTGCCAAAACATAACAAAGTATATGCATAACTTAAGAGAAACTGTAATGATATCGTGTTTGTGTGTCTGTCAGAGTTAGACACCTCCCCGTGTGTCTCTGTAAAAGTATCCAATTTGCATATCAACACATTGTTGCAATGACAACTGTTGCCAGGTGAAGACACAAGCATGTAAAGGAGGGGAGGCAGATAGTGAAAGAGAAGTGCAGATATCAGAAGAAGAATGCTATGAGACACAGCACCCCAGGACCGGGGCAGCAGGTGTTCTGTAGCCTATGTTCTGACCCTGTTGATCAGCATGCACCTGTTCGTAGAACCAATTTCTCTTCAGTCTTCCCCGCGCGTACATGGAGGCTCTTGTTTGCAAGCAATATACAGTATAATCCTAACACAGAGATTGTGTTTATTTAATTGCTATTCATCTAACCTTAACTTGTGACCCACTACTTGGGGGCATTTTCACACATCAACTGTGCACACCCGGAGACTGAGCCTGAGACTGGGTCCTGATGTCAAACCTCTCCCTAAAGAGGATCATATGACGATCGAATGACCGTGTGTATAGACACACGGTCATTCTTTGCCTCCCTTTGTTTTGTTTCTCGCCAGCAACAGCATGTACAACTCTCGGTGGTTGAATCGGTGCGCAAGAACTTATATCTGTGCGAGTTAATAATTGCATGTGTGAAATAATATAATTTGATTGTGAGCATGTTTTATTGCGCTTGCAACATATTACATAAATCTGACGGCATAGACGTGGCACCCACTCAGAATGGGCGGGAGACAGCTTGTGCTTCTTGACAGTGATCATCTATCTCATTGTGCTTCCCCTGCTGTTGAGCTTCGGACAAAACCAAGAGGCATTGCGAGGTGAGGCGATGTCACAGAAGAATTCCCTCACCCACAGGGACGGACTGGCGTCCTGGCGAATGTTTGCTTGGTTCCTTGTTCACCAAGGTGTAGGAAAAAGACGTGTGTTACATGTTTGTAAGTAACTAACTTTTAATAGAGTATGTGTCTTGTGTGGTAATGCTATTCTTACTTAGTAAATAATCTGAAGACTTTTTCCACGACAGTTCCATAAAGCCTGTGGAGGCTACAAGGTTCAGTACACCCCAGAATATAAAAGTGTTTTGATATTCCTAGACTAAGTGGGTCAGGAGGTCATTAAGACTGAGGTAATAAATTAGTTTGTATGACGTTCAGCCAACCATTTTTCCTGTTCTGAATTGTGGAAAAAAGTGGAAAGTCATTGTTCACACAAAACACGAAAAGTGATAGAAGATGGAACTAGTTGTGTAACGAGTGAAAAAAGATAGCATGAAAGAGAAATTCAAAGCCTGCCTACTTTCTCATCTCTGCACACCTGGCCAATCACTGGCAGCTGGATTGTCGTTTTTTTGTTGTTTTTTGTGATAAAGTCTTCTCAATTCCAACTTATAGACTGCATGTGGTGGGAGCGGGTTTAAGACGCTGTTCGACAATCTTGCTCTTGAACCATACTGTCCCCTTTAGAATCATATACATCCATAGTTTTCCCTCCCATAATAAGGCTTAGGATGCAGCACCCTTGCCATTTGAATGAATGTAAAATCAATGTGGAGAGCATATTTACCTGACTTTTACTAGATCTACTAGTTTTAGTTGGTCCCAAGTGGACTTCTCTCGCAAGTTTTGTCTTTAGGTTTTTTTGGTTTTGTTTATTTTTAATCTGCTCTAGCTTTTCCACATTTTTGTACACAGATATGGTAGTAATAATAATGGTCCAAAAATTATGTGAAGTCGCATATTTTTTATTGAACAACGTAAAATGTTTTTGCGGGAGGACGTCCAAACCCTCCACCAAATGCATGCACCTAAGCCTTCCACAAACTTAAGGAAAAAACTGATAACCACAGCAATTTCATGGATATCCAGACTTTCAAGATATATTGTTATGGGGCCAAAGTGTGAATCAGAAAGAACCTCTGACCAGCCAATGGTGCTATATATGTAAAGGGACAGGTAACATAACAATCAGTGGGAAGCATCCTGTGGAGACTATGAATATAAAGACCAATCACAATCTGCTTGTCTAACAACACTGCAGCAAGGTATCTAGTATATTTTGAGTTGTTACCTCACTGTCTCCACTCCATCTGTCTGTCTGTCCAACACTAAAGAGGGTAACAAGTGTTGGACAGACAGACAGACAGATTGTCAGTTGGGCAACAACTCAAACCGCAAATTAAATTGGCCCAGAAATGCAAAGAACAGAGCCAATAGCTCTTAACAGTGATTGAGTGTTTTTAGGATATATTTCTCTCAGTTGTCACACTTGTTACTTATGTCTCGTAATGTTGACAGCTGTGATCAATATCCTACTATAAACAACAAATAACAGACTTCTACTTTAACATCCCAGAGGAAATGATTGGTCTCTGGCTCAGCACTGCCTGTGGCACCGCAGATCATACTGTAGCTGTAGATGCTGAATAATGGACGGTTACCATTAAAAAGACCAGAGTGTTAAGTTAGGAAGCTGTGTGACATCATTCCACTGAACAAGGCCCCTGTTATGCCTGGAAGCTGCTATAGTTTGCATTGTGTAGTTGTTGGATGCCTGTTGTATTTTCACCCCGGGGGTTGGCCACAATTTCAGTGCAGTGATTAATTACTGCTGGTGCATTACATAACTCTATTGTTACAGATGCAGCTGATGTACTGGTACCACTATATGTGCTGCATGCAACAGTACATTATTGCTGCACTGCTGCTCTGATGTGAGGCAGTTTGTTAGATGTTGTTTATAAGACACAATTATCTCAATTGATTGTATTCTGTTTTAGTGGTCCATTATTTAAAGATGTAATGGTTTCAGCGCCAATGATTCTGAGACTGGAAAACGTATCTTTTTTTTATTGTCATCTTGTTTTAATTATTACTTTAGGTTTTTAGGATTCTTTGAGATGACTACACATAACTGTCAGTGGGCACCACCTTGGCTCTCAGTGGACTATACAGGTTACCCAGTATGCAGTGAATTTGTTTAACTTGGTTACAGATTGTAGAAAAAGCTGGACATAGAGTCAGTGATGTCCCTTGTTGGTTTCATAATGACATTTCAAAACCTGGAGCTTGGGTTTCCTTCTTGACCCCAGAGTGTGAAATGCAGTGTGGCTTGAGACGCGTTGAGATAGGTTGTCAAGCAGCAAGCTGAGTGTCTTGTTATATTGGACCACTGAAACTTTGCTGGCTGGTTTTATGATTCAGATTGCAGAGAGATTAAAAAATTATGTTTTGATTTTTAGCAACTGTCTAGTGTAGGCCTAAACCCTTAACTTAGAAGAGGCAACCTACCCCCATGACGTTAAAGTACACTCAGCTAATGTGTCACCAATGGCAGGTGGGAGCTGAACACAGCCTCTCTTTGGCCAACTCTCTTGATTTCTAAGAACTAGTGTATGCTGTTGGCTCTTGCACTATAGATCCCATACTGGATCTGTGTGGGTGTGAGACAACGAAGACAAGAAAAGGCAAAGTCAAAAAGAACAGCATGAGTGTGTAACTGCCACCCAAGACGGCGTCAAAAAGCCACCTGTTTGCTTGAACAGAGAGAGCGAGTAGATGAGTGCAGGGACTATGAAAGGAGGAAGATTTATTCATTATCCCGGGGGGTCAGGGGTGTTTTTATGTTTCTCCTTCAAGGCTCCTTTGACTCCTCTGTGTTTACTGCTTTTCTTATACAGATGGAAAAAGGGAGCATTGTCTGACTTCAGGTTCCACTGCCAGAATAATTTGTCTTTTTTCTGAAACATTCACCTGGAGCCTCTTTCAATAAGGTCATCTGCTCGGCTTGATGACAACTTGGATCTTGTTTTTGTAGTTGTCACCATCATTTCTATAGGCTACGGTACTCTGGGAACATGAGGACATCACCTCAACAAAGTCTTACGGGGCATTGGAAAATCAGTCAAGTTGTAAAAAAAAGGAAAAATTATTATTATCTAAATCACTTTATTTGGAGGAAAAACTGAAAGTGAGTGCACCTAAGACGTTGCTTATAATCCCTACAACTACAGTGAGGAAAACACATCAAAGTTGAAGCAGGAAGTGGATCTGCAAGGGACAGTTTGGGTAGTAATTCTACTGTTCGTCTTCGTTTTCTCGTCCAGATAAGTTTAGTTTATTTAAAACCTTACTGACCATCTGACGTGGAAAGTACAATGTAATTATGACCAATGAAGTAAATGGCTACAACTACAAAAATTTGTCCCAAGTTGTGTGAAACTGAAGTTTTCTTTTAATGGGGTATACTCAACAATTTAGTATTGCACTTCTGCAAAATGAGAGGACTTGTCAGATACACATTAAAGAAGACATTTTCAAGGCTGAGGCATCCTGACTTTTAGTTCCTAGTATGAAACACCACAGCCCCACTTTGTATTGCAGGCTTTCCTATAAAAATTGTATATATAACTAACTAACTAACTAATAACTAACAGACTTCTTTACACCGTTCAAGGACTGACAGAATGCCAAGAGTTAAAAATACTTTTTTATACTGATTAAAAAAATAAACTAAAGAAAGCAAGACAAATTAATAATCGAACATTATGTCTCTTGTGACTAAAAACATTTGTACAATAATGTCGGTGTGCTATCTGGCAAGACTATGGTAAAATTTAAGTAATAAAGATAAAGAAATATTTTTGAACATATCAATTTTTTGTTAGAACTTAGAAACCGAGATAAACCGCATGGAGTCATCTTGACAGAGATTGCACACACGTTTGGTTCAACTAACGTTAGAGAAAGCACTACAGTGACTACCTAAGTATTAGTACTAATCACTGACTAGTCAGACAAAAATGTCATATCACATGAAAATGGTACTGATAGTTTTAAATATGAAGACTGGGACAAAAATACATCATTGAAAGTGAATAAAACTGTGAATTTTGATTTCAATTGTTTTACAGTGGAGGTAATCCACAACTGACAGAAGCAATCAGATAATATCTTTGAGTTGAAGCATACCAGAGGACCAGTTACAATTTAAAGGAAGTAATGAGTACACTGACATTAGATTTTGAATGAAGCTTCCCCTTTTCTGGTTCCAAGCCAATCATTGCATGTCTGTGCCTTAGTTTCTTGAACTAACAGTACATAAGCAGTAAAACAAGCAACCAACCACCCTTATCATCACTGATTGCAAACTGTTTCCGCTTTGAGATGAATCCCCTGAGGCTAGCACCGTAGTGATCAGTGATTCTAGGATGGAAAACCCTCTCTAGTCTTCTACGCCATTCTGAATAACTCTCTCCACCAGTACTAAGTAACAAATGCCAATGTGACAAAAACAGAGCCATTTTGCCCTGTGCTGTTAGACATCCTTTACACTATGTGTACGTGCTGTGATGATGGGAGCTGATGTATGTGGTGTGTAATGGTATTGTGCAGGTACTAAAAGCAGTGTGGCGATAGAATAACCAAACACGAGGAAAACAAATGCAGCTCAATCTTTAGTTTAGTGACTCATGATGGCACATGTATCATGAGAGGTTTCCTGTGCCACAGTCACTCAGACATTGCAGGCAGCTGCCCATTGAGTCAGGTAGTTTCCAGTTAAGCAGTTTAACAACGTACAGGTTGACTGGAGCTCCAAAATGTAGTCCCACAGGGCCCACTAACCCGTAAAGAGGAAAACCTAGAAGAGATGCAGCTGCTGATATGCAGTGATACACCTCCACCTCCACCAACAAGAGGAAATGGGAGCAGATGTAGCATTTTGTAGCACTACATATCAAGGGTTGTATTGCAGACTGAGCTGTTCAGCTGAGCATTATCCATAAATGCTATTAATAGGTCAGTGTCCAGTCAGCAAAACGGACACACAGGAAAGTATCTTCAAATCAGTCACACACACAGCCTCAGTCCTACACAGCGTTGGGATCAATACACAGGATGACTCAGATTGCACAGAGCATGGCCATTACAGCCTGAAACAGCCCCCAATGCCCCCAAACCACATATAGGGTCTGAGATGTAATACTCCAGCTCTGCATTCACCGAGCAGCGCTGCAAAGAGCAAGCCAAGGACAGAGAGGCTGAATGTTAAAATGCCTTGTCACTTTAGGCAAAACACTTTGAAAGCAAAAGGGGCTGAGCCATTACCACCAGCCCAGCACCAGAGAAATACAGAAGTAACAACTCTTATATTGGCATATTTCTTTAATCGTTGTAAGAAACGTCAGCGAAGGAGCTAACTGCTCCAAGCAACCGCTACTGCAGCTTCCGTGTCGACAGAAAATATTGTCAGCAGGAATGACACGCCATTCGCTACAGATTGGTTCCAGCAAAATAAAACAAAAAAAAGCATTAGAAAATTGGCATTGTGTGCTTTCCTCCACAAATTTCTGTTCACATTTGTTGTTATGTTGATGTTATCAATGCGACAGTTCATTGGCACTCCTGTCACTTTCAGGCTCACAGTGCCTAAAGGAGCAGAACTTCTGCACACCTGTAGATCGACAGGTGTGTAGGAGACCGAGGGTCGACAATGTGCACAAAAAGTCCACACTGTCCTCTTAACTTTCCGTCAGAGATCTTGAATAATGGAGTTTCGGTACACAGACCTTGTGAAGTCCGTTAGCTTAGCTACATTGTATGAAAGAGCACACATTTTCTTAAGTTTGAAGCACAAAATTACGTATTAAAAGTGAAAATTGTGGGAATGACACTTTAAGATAATTTTAGGGTTGTTGAAGTTAACATGATAATACCACGTTAATGCAAATTTGTTTTAACGTCATTTTTTTAATGCATTAACGCAGGCTTTGTAATGAAGCACCCTATTTTTTCCCTGAATTGCTACATTGTGAACAACAAACACATGTTGTAATCGGCAGGCGGAAAGCTAGTTTACATTAGCTGTTAGCAGATAGTAGCCTACACTATCTCCTCCTCGAAGGATATCTCACCAACTTGACGACACCCATGACCAGAGGAGGAACGCTGCAGCACAATTCTGCTTTGTTAAATAACGGAGCTAACGGCAATGGACTGGAGCGAGGTGCCATTGAGTTACATTATGATGCATTCAAGCTCTATTCAGTAGAAATGAGTATTGGCTGCATGGAAATTATAACATAATCATGATGTGTTCAAATGTAATCTTGCAAAATGTAGTTTTTGTCAAGAAACTTGAATAAATGTAGATGTTTTCAAAGCAATATTAAATAGATATAAGAGAGGGAATTATGAACTGTTTAACTTCCTAACACTAGCTGAAAGCAGCTTATAATAAATCATTAAAATTACTAATGCCAAGATATTTTTTTTAATCAAAGCAGATTTCATTTAAATTTAAATACAATCATTTATTTAATTTTATACGAAATTGGGTATTGAGAATATAGAATATTAGAATTTCACCGATATTGTTATTGACTACTAAATTGTTAATTGATTTCCAACAACAAATATACAAACATTTACATAAAGGAAGCATATTTTTCCATTTCCATGTTAATAAGAGTATTAGATACTTAACTAAAACATTCCTTAAAGGTACATTTCGAACAAATAAAAAAGATAATTTCTTAAAGATTTTAAATCTCCTCAAACCCAGTCTAGCTCCAAACATTTTTCACACTAATGTAAAAATCTGAGAATATGCCAAGTTTAAACACTCCTGCCATTAATCTGAATGCGGAAAATCCTGAAAAACAAGGAATATTTCAGAAAGTATGAAAGTATTACTTCTAGTATGAAATAGTAGAAGTAATAACGCACATGTTTAATTGAGCTGAATGTTTTGATGTTTGACTGATGTTTCTGCATTGAAAAATGTGGAGTCAAAATGTGACATGTGAACAATAATAAATAGTGAGAAGTAGCTTGTGACCCTATAACCCCCCTCCAAACAGATGTCAACTAACATGAGCCATATGTCGGGCTGAATGAATAAAATGAAAAGCAATGGCAGTTCAGTCTGATTATTGGGCTAATGGCTAATAGCTCTAAATACAACAATATCCTGAGAGACTAGCTGCAGTTACGAGTCAGAGGCAAATCCTAGCTGCAGCACTGCCCAAATAAAGCTTCAGTCCCACTGCACAAATTGGGGCTTTAATTGTTTAATTGTCTTTGTCATTATCATACAAACTGAAAACTACCAAGAAACATTAAAAGGGTCCTCCCACAATTTAATATTACACTTCCATAAAGTGGGAAGAATTGAAGGAAAGAGTGTTCAAAAGTATCATAAATATCTGTCCATAGGATGGGTCAAACACCAAAAACACTGAATCCTACATAATATCATGATAATCCGTAATGCAACTCCATAGTGCCTTGATAAACCCACTGTTGAAATCAGTAGGGCTATTTTCCCAGATTTCACAAAGCTCCCCCAGAACCACAGAAGACATTATACAGTTGTTTTCACAGGCTGAGGGTGGTACTAACCATGAAAAGTAAATTAATTATAGATTGTGGTGTGTAACATTGATATAAACACATACACAACTGTGCGAGATGTCCTTTTCTCTCTTTCAGATAGGGAGGGAAGAAGAGAGAGAAGAATCAACACTTGTTTTTTTGTACTCTCTGTTCTTTGCTCCTCTCGTCTGTAGCAATGAGCACAGCTATCAGGTAAGAAATCCTCTGGAACCCCTTCACACACGCACACACGCACGCACGCACGCACGCACGCACGCAGGCACACACACACACACACACACACACACACACACACACACACACACAAACACACACACACACACACACACAGATATTCTGACTGATAGAGATGGAGAGACATTTTGGCTTTTCTGTTGTGTGTGCAATTTAGCGTACATCAATAGGTTTTTGAAGGTCAATCTAAACATTGCCATTTTTGGATTAAAACTGCCATCGCAAATTTTTGGCACAATTTTCAATCTATAAACCATTCTCATAGCACAAACATTTCTAAAAATAAAAAAGTTGCATTCTTGTCAGGATAGATAAGGTTCTGAAACAGCAATTAGACCATTAGAGTAAATTAAGGCTTAAAGATTTCAATACAACCAGTGTAGCAGTGTTTCTAATATGCAATCAATCTGCATCACAGCCATTATATATCCCGAGGATGTCACTCAGTACAAAACATCTGAATTCAAGACCAGTACTAGCCTGATATAATGGTTCTATCATACACCGCCATAACAATGCAATCTTTACACACATATATGCATGCCAACACCATGTCTCACTCATTGGCAGGTGCAGCCTCTGAGTGGACTGCCAAACAGACAGCCTTCCAGAGCTACAAATACAGTGAAGGAAGCCAGCCAGGAACAGCCACCAGCCACGCTAGCACAGCTAGCATGTTGCATGCACACAATACCAGCCTGCAATGCGTGACACGACATGAATCAATCACACGTTCAAATCATGAAGGCAGATAGATCCCCCCACACACACACACACACACACACACACACACACACACACACAAACAAACAAAGATCCAGGCAAGGACACACTCGTCCAAATCCATTGTCTCTGGGTTTGGCGTGGAAACACAGACAGATTGATGAAAAGATGGATGGAAGGATGGCTATGGAAGGATGGATGGATGGAAGGATGCAGAGGTAGATAGCTCACCGGTTTGCCTTCTTCCTTTCTCTCCACCTCTTTCAGCACATTATCCAGGCTAAGTGTGCGCGTGTGTATGTGTGTGTATGTGTATTTGTGTATGTGCGGTGAGCCGGCAAGGATGCACACTGCTACATCCCCTCCTCTTCCTCTCTCTGACGATCCCTCCCTCTTTATCTCTCCTCCCTGGGATTTATTTAATTATTTCCTCTCTGCCTCTCTCACTCATTTGTCGTCTCTCTCTCTCTCTCTCTCTCTGTCTCTCTCTCTCCTCACAGCTGATAGAGTCGCCTTGCTGTTCTCTAGGCTGTTTAATTCTGTCTCTGTCTGTTTCTCCCTTCTTCTTCTAGGACGTGTTATCCCCGATGAAGTCGAATCACTGTGTTTTTAGCGTGGCAGGAAGAGCCAAAAATAGAAGAGTAAATGAAAAAGAAAAGGAGTGCCTGCCTTGTATATTAAGAGCTAATATCTGCACAGTACAATGCTCCCCCTCTCTCTCTCCCTGTCTTTCACTTTCACAGTGTCCCTCGCCCGCCTCTGTGTCTTGTGTGATGCAGCAGCACTGTAGACTCCTCCCAGGAGAGACAGCGGTGCCACACAGCTGAGAGAAAGACAGGGGGATGCTGGGTAAAAAATGGTGGCAGTGGGAGGGGGAAGAGGAGGGTGGGGCTGTGGGTGGATGGGCGGTGCTTGCTGGTGGTGGGGGGCTGGGGAGTTCAGCCAGATCATCCGGTGCATGGCAGGGCAGCCTGCACTGAGCGCATCATCCAGGATTTCAAAACCGCCTCCCACCCTCCATCGTTCTCTCTCAACACAGAGGGGGGTCTGTTCACTCACACACACACACACACACACACACACACACACACACACACACACACTTCAAGGCTGAAAAAAAAAGCAAGCCGCTTTCAAGGGGACCCTTGTCTATTGTTGTCAGCTCTACCTTTTGATCGTGCCTTTAAGGACCTCCGTCAGTTTAATGCACAGATTTTACATCAATAAAAACATTTTCTGTATTCAATTTTGCTAACTAAATGATTATGTTTACCTAGATTATTATTATTATTGTTATTATTATACTTTTGAAATGCATTTGTGAGTGGCTTGGGATGCTTGAAATACAAAAATTGGCACACATGTCAGAACTGGCCAAGATTGCAGTGCTGCAGTGATTGGGCTCGGGTGTGGCCAGCAGCCTCCACGGCACATGGTTGGGATAAAGTTGCTTTGATGTTCACGAAAATTCTTGGAATCATAGCTCTCATTATTCCAAACATATTACAATTTTTGAATAGAGTTTCATCAGACAGGAAGTCAGCCATTTTGGATTTTGTGCATTTTAATTTTTTTACTATCTGAACATGTTTGAGGCCTTCAGGATGCTCAACAACTCAGTATACCTTTTTCCCATCTTTGAACTAATAAATATTTTCATTTGATATCACAATTTGGCTTGGCTGTGGCATATCGGCTCCATAGCGTCCCTTAATTACTCTTAGCCTTCAAATGCATTTCTGACGCCCCTGGTTATACTCGTCAACTCACAGAACTTGGCACACACATCAGAACCTGTGAACATAGCGAGAATATAAGGCGATTTGGTTCATGCATGTTAAGCAGGCTCCGTAGCGCCCCCTAATGCGTGGTAGGCCTTAGTAGGGATAAAGAAGATAAAGAAGCTTCATTCATTAACTCAACCCAACAGGAAGTTTTTTTTTAATGCAAACTTTTTAAACTCCTGCTGGAGGGTTTATCGGATCGACCTCAAATTTGGTCAGTGAAATCTTAAGACCTTTACAATGTCAAATTACGAAGCTTTTGAGTTGTCATATAACGTCATTGCCATGGCGGGGCGGACAATTTGCGTGTTTTTCCATGAAACAGGAAGCTGTTGTAACTAGAGCGATTAGTCGACAGCCTCTCAAATATGGAAATGTCCTACTTTTCTGTTTTATATCATATTAAAGTTAATATCTTTTGTGCTTTGGACTGAAAAAAGAAGACATTTAAAGTAGTCAACTTGGAGTTTGAGAAAGTGAATGGACATATTTCACCATTTTCTGACATTTTTTAGAACAAACAACTAATCGATTTTATTTAGAAAATAATTGGCAGATTAATCGAGAATGAAAATAATCATTAGACGCTGCCCTAGTTGTAACTTCACTTTACATTGTCCAATCTACCCCAAATTTCACATGCTTGATAAGAGCCCAGGCCTGAGGATATCTGCATGCCAATATTGAGTTTTAGTCATAGTACAACCCACTGGCAAATGGAAATAATCCTTTGATGACAAACATGATCCAATATACCCAGAAAGTGGACAGAGGACGTGATTAAATTCTTCAAGCAATGTCCAATGTTTATGAAACTTCAGAGCTGTGTCAATCATCCTCCAGTAACAGCACCACAGCTTGCATGCAGCTTTTGATTTGGTATGTTTTCTTAACATGATGTAGAACATGCACTTTCAGTAATCGTGAATATCAATAACAATGAAATGACAGTTCAAATACTCAACAGCATCATCCTTTTCCAAACTGCTGTCCTATTACTCTCAAGATTCAACCAAAAACCAAATGCTGCTCACCTCCATTGTAATGGGGTGGTAGCAAGTCAGCAAGGAGGACAGTTAAAAATCTAACCAACAAAAAGCCAAGCTATTTGCATGGCAAGATCCCACAAAAGGAAATTGGAATAGTTGTTATGTTTTGTTTTTTGTGCAAGCAAGAAGAGGTTTCAATTGAGGTTTCAAAATTAAACACAAGAGGAAGCCACGACTATTACGGTTACACGTACAATGTTATATATCACCCACAGAGCACAGCAAGCAAAGCTTTACACAACATGTAGACACTAACTTGTGTGTGTAAGAGAGACTGTACATATGTGTATCCTTCATTACCTACCTACAGAATGAAACTCTGCTCTTCACACAGTAAACCAGTAGTCTGCCTCAGGACAAAAGCTCAGGGCTCCAATCCCATCACACACGCACGCACGAACGCACACACGCACACACGCACACACACGCACACACACAGGCAGGCACACTCAGGAGTGCGGTTCACAAGCTGCTGAAACATGCTGTCACAGCAAATATACAGGGAGGGAGTGCAGCAACAACATGGGAGTACATGAGAGAGACACCGCAGCAGTGACTAATCACATTTACTAAACTTATATTAGAAATAAAGAACAATCTTTAGGCATTTTTACATAGACCTCACCATGTATAAACGGCAAAAAAAAGGTTTCTGTGGTGGAAACGGGCTATAGATGTACAAGCCCTGTGATGGACTGGTGGCCTGCTCAGAATGTTGCAAGTAGGGCTGTCAGTTTCGGTTAATTTTGCTATCCATAGCCCAACACCCATTAACCGGTATTTTCTTTAAATAACTATGCAAATTGATATTATACCCTTTTACTCTGGTATTCCATTGAATCAATGAGCTTTGGTGTTGCATTTCGAAGCGCTATATCCATTTAGAGGTCCTGAAATTTCAATGTTTTGTGTTGTAAATATCTTTCCTTTTATTTTTTTTGCTAAACTTTGTTCAAGTTTATTGCTGCATTTTGATCATGTTGGTTTATCAGTGGATTTTCGTTCAAAATAGTTTGATCTGTAGTCCCTATAAAGGCCGATCAGGACTTGAGCTGGGATGGATGGATAAATATTTTTACAGAGGGACCAACTTTTTTCAGCTTCAGACCCCCTGGCTTGGGAGGGAAAACGCTGAAATTGTGCATCTAGATTTGAACAAACAGAAGAGCTGATTGCCCTCCATTTTACCAGTTGGAAAATTGTAAATTCTCAACTTTACTGACTTCACTTGGCTGGAATACACCTCTGTCTGCAAAACTGCATGATCTAACTGTAACTCTGTGACCGGTGTTAACTCTAAATCATGGCTGACTCAGGGCTGGTAATGAGACGACAGACTTTACAATTGAGTCTTCTAGAGCTGCAGAGGGTCTAACATCTATGAGATGAGTCCAAAGAAAGCTCTCACCCACCTCCACTTTGTGCTTACACCAAAGTAAGATGCCAAGTACATGCTTTACCTAGTTTAACAGTGCCATTGGCAGTCATAGAGGTCCACCAACAGAGAGTGAAAGAGAGTGAAAGCAGAACTTATTTACTTACTGTCCTCTCCAGGGCAGGGCATGCCAGGCCGCTCCGGGATACTAGGGAAGACTGCAAAAGACAGAAAAGTAAAGGAAACTGACAATTTCAATCTGTGGATGTCAATCTGCCCTTGACGCCAAGCAGAGGCGTGAGAAACATATGCACAGGTCGTGAAAATGAAAACCTCAACCCTCACCCATATGCAAACCAGATGACGAACACCCTGAATTTATATTCATTTAATAATATGTACAACATGAAATCCATGAATGAAATGGTTGCATAACGTTTGAATGCCTTGTCATTCCTTAAATGTTACGATGCTTGCTAATGTATGTGCCTTTCTGTGGTGTTTAAAGTTGTCCATTATGACAAATAGTTCTAGTAATTATAACGGTACATTTACAATTATAAAATCAAATTAAAAGTAGGAGCTAACTCACCATGCAGCAGTAGTCCAGACCTCTTGGTTCGATTGTAAATACGAAATGCCTCCTCCAGCTCCATCTGGGACGAGATGGTACAAGGGTCTCCTACACACACACAAACACACACAAACTCAATACATACTGTACATGTACATAGAATCATCTGATTCTTTCCTTCATATCATCCACTTTGCATGAACATGTTATGTCTGGCTAAATGTCTTCAGGTGTTTAGACCAAACAAACAAAAAGAAAAAACATCCTGTAAAAGTCTTAAGGTCAGTGGGGCTTACCACTCACTTGAAGAAAACACAAAACTTTGAGGCCATCCAGAACTGAAAAAATGACACGATGGTAGTAAATCCAGCTGACTACATAGTGAATTTTTGTGAATTACTACCTATTTTTACAATGCATCACATCTGCACCTTAAAACCTGGTAAATCTGACCATGAACTCTCAACCTAATACAGGTTCTAAAACCACTCATCAAACTCAGAAGAGGACAGTGGGAATTTTAAGTCTTTCCAGGACTCAGATCTAGAGGGAAAGATGTTAAATTAAATCAACATTTTTGACTTGTAACCCCTTCTCACACTTTGCACACGTCAATGAGCTGTTGTAGAGTGTGGACAGCTGGATATGAGCATTTCAATTCATTGCACTGTGCAGTGTGATGTGGCACTTTTGGCCTTTCTGGCCAACATGCTGCATTTCAAATAAAAGGACACAGCATGTACATTCAGGACAAGACAGAGCATGCAGACTGATGTACAGTATTTGACCGTGAGGCACACGAACCTTCATCATCGATCCACTTGAGTGTGATAGGCTGCTGCTTGGCAACGCTGCACAGCATCCTCACCTCCTCGCATAACTCCACAAAGGTTACCGTGGCTGCCAAGTCTGTGATCAACATGTCCCTGACATACACCATACACACACACACACACACACACACACACACACACACACACACACACA
>CALSCE010000016.1:9759403-9775802 GCA_943593645.1 Bovichtus variegatus | reverse complement strand
CTGCCTGCCACACACATCTGTGCTGCCACACACACATCTGTGCTGCCACACACACATCTGTGCTGCCACACACTGTTTTCTGAGGGATCAACACACACACCTAGCTTAGCTTTTAACAAAAAAAATACCTTTGATGAATGAAACAAGACTAGGATTGTGTGTGTGTGTGCGTGTGTATGTGTGTGTTCAGAGTCATTTTTATTAATGTCAAGTTGTTCACTCAACCAAATATTTGTATCACTGTTGATCATAAAATCTTTTTCCAATTAATTTAAACTTAATAACTGTAATATTCATGTTTTATTTATTGAGCCGAAAACCACAACTGCCATAAGACGACCCTACTCCCTGCTATCACCTGTCTGAACATCTTTCAGCCCACACACACACACACACACACACACAGACACACACACACACACACACACACACACACACACAAAGATACAAGAGATTTATGCCACACACAGTCACACAGAAAGCTCTTTATAACAGAGACCTGCGGCAGGTCAAAGGACAACAGAGGCTTCAAATGTTGCTCTGCTCACTCATGGTTATTCAGGGTCTGGGCTTAAACAAACATGATGTCATGATGTCAAAACACTTCATCCCTCAGCCAAACACTGAACACAGTCACAGTGGCAGCATATGTTCTGTTTGTAGTATTCTCACTCACTCTCCCTGTCTCAAACACACACACACACACACACACACACACACACAAACACACACACACACACACACACCTCAGGTTACAAGTCACATTCCCCAGTAAGATCTTTATCCTTGACTGTTTAAAAGAATCAAGGTAAGTCAAACAAGAGCAACAAAGGCGACTTACCAGCTTGTTACTTCTGGTCTTGTTTGTTTCTTGCCACCTTCTCTCTAGTGAAACTCGAAACTGGTCTGGTCTGCGTTTCCTGTGGGAGGGACTTCTCCCTGCTCCAGAAGTCGAACTGCAGGCTACAGTAGATATTATGCAAGAGTTTCTTCAGTTAATAAGTCAGTTTTTACTACTATATTTAAACCTTCAAGGCAGTACTCACTTGGTGACATTCATATAATGATAAGTTAGCTATCAGGTAGATAACACTTCCTTATTGAGTGAATCAGGAGTGTGCTTTTTGTGAGTTCTTCTTGGTGCGGTGCGAGGGTCTAAGGACAGAGGGGGCTGTATCCTGTACAGTCTGTAAAGCCCACTGAGACTGTGTCATTTGGGATATTGGGCTGTATAAATAAAAATGTGATTTCATTTGATTTGTATCTTAACATTCATATGGTTTATGTAGGGGATTTTCACGCTTTCAGTTCTCTTACCCAAAAATCTCACTTCAGTGTGAAACTAAATTCCTCTTTCTTTCTCTAATTCGTTCTTTCTTTCTTTCTTTCTTTCTTTCTTTCCCAATTAGTCTCACACTCACACACATGCACACCTAAACGGTAGGAGAAGGTTTGCATTTCTCTCCACCTACTGTTCAGCTGGGAAGAATGGGCGTGAAGGAAAAGGCAAGAGGAGGTTTAGAGTTGTGAGAGGAAAAACAGGGCGAGTCAGTCTGTAAATATAACCTCTTACTAGTGAACTTCCTTTTATAGCAGGAAGAATTGAATCAGACTAGATTTATGATCAGATGTCATGTCCAATATTGCTGAACTTTAGAATTAAATTGGATTTCTAATTTACAATGCCACCCAGTGCCATGTTTTTTTCTTTTATTCTGTACCACTGTCTTTAAATTACAAAAACTGCATGAGAACATACAGCATGTCTAAGCTGGTGTGTAGCAGTTGTGTTTGTATAGAACAATAACAATAATAATAATAATACTACTAAGGATAATAAGTGGTTTAAGATTAGTTTTTTATTTATTTTGTTCATGTTATATCAAACAGTGAGACCTTTAAGCAAAAAAAACTGTCCCTCTCTGTTATTTATACAATGACACCTAGAGGTAGGACATGAATATGACCAAAGCATTGTTATTACATTACACAAGGAAACGTTTAATGTTTTATATCTTAAATGGGCTACACATGAACATAGAAATAGTCATTCACAGACAAAGAAATGTACAGTATGTTATCCTACATAATAGTGACATTATTTTTTGTTTAGGGTCCATAAACCCCCAGAGAGCTCGAATTCTCTCGAACGCTTATGAACAAACTTTTTAAACTCCAACTAAATTAAATATCCTTTGGGAATTGGAAGCAATGTTAAATAGCTAAAAGTACCAGGTACCTTATCTTGTGACCCTCCTGTAGCTGCACCTTCGCCAGACCAGTATTCTACAAAGGTAGATGGGCATGGAGGTGACATAAACACAGTAACGTCCTTCAGTAATGTCACATTAAAGCCATAAATTCTAGTGTGTGTGTGTGTGTGTGTTTATTGGTAATTCCTGTACCAATTCATCTCATTCCGGTATCGACAGATACTGTATGTATGGTGATGATGGTGCACAGGATAAAGACAAAGCCAGGGAACCAGTTCAGAGTAAGCAGGTAAATGTTGAGTCGAGACAGCTGCAGTGAGGTGAGGACGATACCTGGAGGAGAGAATAATCCAGGTGTCTGCTGTTCTGACAGTCACTACTGACCCATAATGCAAAGGGATTTATGTAGTTTTACCACACGAACTTGCCGGGAAAGTGGAGAACTGTAAGTTTTATGTCTTTTAGAGCAAACATACATTTTTCAGAGATTCTTTTGGAATGTAGAAATAATAAGTAATAACGCAATTAAAATCAAATTACAAAGAGTTTCTATGGAAGCCAATCGGGGACTTTATTAAAATGGTAAAGTAAACTTGAAAATGTACACATTGGCATTATAATCGTCCATGTGTTGTTTGAGGAGAACTTTAAATGATAAGGAAATAATAATAATAATAATCCAATTTTCCTTTTCACGTACTCCTACGGGCGTTGCATCACCATATTAAAATAAAAAAAGGTGTTTGACATTTAATTTTCAAAGTTGTACCTTGCTATACATTATAATATTTAAATGTAAAAAATTCAAACGCAATTCAAACAATGTAACCTGATTTTTTCATTTAAGCAAGCTATATTTAAATCAAGATTAAAGCAAACTATTTGAAAATAAAAACAGCATATGACATTTAATTCTCAAAGACTTAACCGGCTGTGCAGCGGACAATATTCAATCGCAATAAGTGAAACAGCACCGTCAGTGTACTGCATTCAGCAGAGCTGTGTCATGGTGCCACCCCAGAACATTACAAAGCCACCATATAATCCAGAGTTACCTCGACCCACAAGACCTCCAGAGGCACCACCATGAGGTCCTCCAGCCCCCCAGCCGTGCCAGAAACAAGCCTGGGAAGATGGGCATCAGGTGGCTCAGGATGGTGTTAGTCGTGTAGAAGCTGCAGGTGGTGCTTAGTCTCTCTATGCTCCAGTGCAGTCTGCTCTTACAGTGAGGACTGAGTAACTTCTGTAATCTACTGCACTTCATCATACATCATGTTACTGTTAAACCAAGTCATCTGAATAATATGGAACAATAACCAATTATTCAAACCACTTAACACAAGTTTGCATTATTAAAAAAAAACTATGCATTGTCCTAAACTAACTTGTCTAGGGAGACATCCCGGATCTCTTCTTTGACATGTCCTCGCTCGGACCGGAATTCGTTCTGCTGCGCCATCTTGAAGACCATCCCGAAGCTCTTGTTCCTGCCCTGAGAAGGAGCGAGGAAACACAAGCAGAAGACTTTTCCCAGCCAGCACGCCCCCTCACTGGATATCAGTTATTGATCGGACGCTGCAGCTGATCAGACTGATGCATCTCAACATCACTGGAGTTTCATTCCGGAGTGAAGACAAATAACAGATCAAACTCAAGAGCGTCACTCTAAACTTTTATATTGTATTAGTTTTCTGATTTACCATAGAGTTCAAATCTCTTAACTGTAGATCTGAACAACATGGACCACAAACAACTTTCATTTATAAGAAAGATTTTTCTTTTAATGATCTGTCATTTCTTTTTTTAGCCTAATAAAAAATGTGTTCAACAGACAATCATTCAGGGTTATTTAATGAGTTCACAATCCAAATATCAATCAATATTGATGCGAATAATGCAGAAAATAAATGCATTCCGCCAGTAGAAAAGGTCCCTGTGACTCTTAAGCAGGACACTAAACTACAGAGTATAAAGACAGACTGCAGGTTGTTACTCATGCGCAGGCGTTAGTTAGACAGGTACCAGGCTGCTGCTGCTCTGGCAGTGAGTCTTTATTACAGTGATGGACAAACTTTTAAAAGTCTCTACAGATGTTAAAGCCGACAGACAGCTGATTAGCTGCGATAGGCGATGACTCTTCAGAGGGAAGGAAGTCTCATTTCTCTAAAAACACATTTCCTCAGTCTCTTCATGAATCCCCAAAGGGACTAAGACATGATACTGTGTAGGTTATGTCTACATATTTCACCTCATACAGGTGGACTACATGGACAACTGAAATGCACAACATTACTGTTTTAGTGCAAATGATTATTTTGATTTGGTATTAAATCAATGGAAAAACTCATAAGTGAGAAATGCTTTCACATCACCCAGAAGCAAAAGTGACCGTTTTGTCCAATTGTCAAAACTGGTTTGACTATTAAGTTTTAAATCCTCATTCATTGAATGTACATGAACTAATTGCCAATTATAATCTTTATTTATTATTGTGTGCAAACATCTTAATTTGCAAGTTAAATAGGAACTAAAGCTGTCAAATTAATGCAGTGCAGTAAAAAGTTCAACATTTCCCTCAGATGCATTAGAAAAAGTAGCACGAGAAGAAAACACTCAACACAAATGTGTACTTGGTTCACTGCTTGTGTAAATGTACTCAGCTACATACCACCACTGAATACAACCAGCAAAATTACACTGGAGAATATACATTATATAAACTGTTTCCCACTTGTAGCCTTTGTTATTATACAAGTGTTACCATATGATGCAGCAGTAACACTTTCCGCACATAGTTAGAGAATACCATTTCACTTTATTTTGTATCTTAGGTGCTACTGTTCATTTGTGTCAAATCTGAAATCTGGTATATATTTTCAATTAGGTTGGAATTCAATTTAGCCAACATCTTTGGAGTTATGAATTACAACATTTTAGTTTTTCGTGATGATCACTTTAAAAAACTAGAAGCCACTAATGTAAAGTGGGCTCATAATGCTGTATAGATTGTAAACACTGAGGCACTCTTCATAACAGGCTATAAAAATAAAATTGCCTCGACATAAAATGTAAACATTACCTGTACCACACCAAGCTTGGATAAAGTACCTAACGTATGAATCCTGTGAAATAAATCAAAGCCATCACCACGATCCCTTTTGTAATCAAACCCACTTTTATTGGTAGTCTGTGGTGACAGGAAGCCTGCAGCTTTAGTTGGCGTGCAGGGCCTTCCAGCGGGACAGGGGGCCGCTGCTGGGGATATACTTCACCCCACAGCCATCTGAAATCAGACGCTTCTCAGCCATCATCTCATCAAAGTCGGTAGCATTGAACTTGGTGAATCCGTACTTCTTGGAAATATGGATCTGAAAGAGAACAATGACGAGTCATTTATGATTTACAATAATCATAAGTACAGGTCAGAATAGATAAGTGCTACAAAAAAACATGTCAATGAGAAAGCGCCTGTGAAAGGCACTTAAGGGAAACATTTTGTCTCAGTGGTCCCTTAAAGCGCTCAGCACCTCCCAGCTGAGTTCATACACAACCACAGATTCACTGTCTGCAGCCTTTGCACACCAGAACCGCACTGCAGCGAGACTAGTCGGCTTAATAAGCTGCAGAGCTGTGCCATGACACCACTCTGGATGCATGTCGACTCAGCTCATGTGTTCTCCTTGCCCAGGTTTCATGACACGAGACATTCTAATACATCAAAATAAAACATAACCCCAAGGTTTCAGTTTAGACCGCTGCCATGCTTGCTTACCTTCTGGCGTCCAGGGAACTTGAACTTGGCTCTGCGCAGAGCCTCCACAACATGCTCCTTGTTCTGGGCCTTGGTACGCACAGACATGATCACCTGACCAATGTGCACACGGGCCACGGTGCCCTGGGGTTTACCAAAGGCACCACGCATTCCAGTCTGGAGCCTGACAATCAGGAGACAGGATCAGAGCAAAGATGATGAATTATGTGTGATGGTAAAAAAATTCTACTTCATTTGAAAATAAAAAAACCTCATCTTTCAATAAGATTAGTCATTAAAACAACCCAATATAATTTGAGTAGACTTGAAATCACAGCAATTCTAAATTCCAATACATCACATCCTTTACATTGACAGCTCTCTAGCCTCACGATGATAAAGATTATGTTCCATTTGCACACAGATGAGACTCACCTATCAGCTCCAGCGCAGGATAACATTTTGTTGATACGGATCACGTGGAAGGGATGCAGACGCATGCGGATGTGGAAACCATCCTTACCGCAGGTCTTCACCATGTACTTGTTGGCACAGATACGAGCAGCCTCCAGAGCTACACAGCGGTGGAGAGGGATGAATCAGACCATAAAAATATATTAAAAAAAAGACAATTCCAGCATTCGTAGCCTAATGATTGATTTCTCCATTTGTACTCGTTTGAACTTGATTCTGAGTTTTTCGTTGTTGTGAGGGAGGATTATTTCCTTGAATGTTTGCAGAAGTATATTCACAGGTGAATGTTAATACTTGACTTGAATATACCACTAAAACATGTTGAAGGACTGCATTACATCATGCTGTAAACACAACTGCAGCTTTTACTTATTACCCAATCTCCAAAACAGTATACACATGTACCTCCCAGTATCAGCATTAACCATCCATATCTACATCTGCATGCATGTGCGCATGAACTAAAGAAAGCCCTGTATAAACAGAAGTCCTGAACAAGCTTTCAACCTTTGCTTAGCAATTGTGGGGGAGATTTGTTTAATTTGTCAGAATTTTTAAGAAAAAAGCTGTTTTAGTTCACATGAACATTTATGCGTTTGGTCGTGGCTCCTCACCTTCAGAAGACAGCTGCTCGTACTCATCAGAGACCATGTGGCCACACAGGGGGAACTCATCTACCTTGGCCTTCTTCCTACCCAAGTCAAAGATCCTAATTTTGGGATCTACACACAAGGAAAAACTGAGTATGAGCTTTGAAATCATGCAATCACAGATTTGAGTTAGATTGATTTTGTCTCAGTGGTCCCTTAAAGCGCTCAGCACCTCCCAGCTGAGTTCATACACAACCAAAGATTCACTGTCTGCAGCCTTTGCACACCAGAAACACACCGAAAGCACAACTGGTCGGCTTAATAGACTGCAGGATTTTCAATTGACTGAAGCATGAAAAAGCTTACCAGGCACACCCCTGCAGAAGCGGGATTTGGGGTAGGGCTTATTCTTGCAGTAACGATAGCTGTGGAGACAGACAGTATTGAATGTAACAATTCAACACAAGTCATTTGTTTTGTTGCCGTCACACTTCGATGGTTTAGGATATTTTTTTAAGTCTTATTCTGACCCCTCTGTGGCCCAAACCCCATGTATACCCAATACAGATGGAAACAAATAGTTGCATTTTCAGCAATTTCAAAAACTGGCCTTACAACTGCTCTCTTAAGTATGTGTGGCTCATTCGTGATAAACAATGGAGCTCTATGGCACCGAGGAAGGATATATGTTAGTAGGTTACGTTCATTGTTTTTCGTCCTTACAGGAATTACTGACTAATTAATAAATTATGCCTAAATGATGCACTACATGGATCTTTTTTTCAGGATGCAAAAGGGCCATCAAGTCAACATAGTGTACATTTAACCACAATATGTAGGTATTTGAGAGGCACTGGTTTTCTGAGTGGTCCAATACAAGTCCTGAGAGGATTCCAGAGGAACATTAATATTACAAATCCTAGTTTCTGATGTTTAAGTTCACTGATCACAGGCGCCTAACCCTCAACAACTTTAACATAGTCATACTACCGTGACCCCCTCTTTAAAACCTAAACCAGGAATGTCATACAGAGCTCTGCTAAAGGAGAAACTATGTGTAACGTGCATTAAGATGAAACCCTAGGGAGGCTTGCTACTAATGTGCTAGCGCTAGCTTCATGCTACCTGACATTAGCTAATGACGCCATCAGCTAGCTAAAGTTAGCGCTTTGTACAAGTTAAATTGCATGATGACATTGTGGTTAAAGAAAAAACATTAATTTCTATACATGTCGCGTAGCAGACACATCTTTTCAAATACGACAATAAGACAACAGTCTAGGTTTGTGGACAAGGCTTGTCAGAATGCTAGCACTGTGCACATGGTGCGAAACGGAGCCGCTGCCATTTTCCTCTGAGAGGATCCAAGCCGGCCCCGCAACGAAATGATGTAGAACAGAACTTACCATCGGGCTGGTCGGCGCCCCATGGTTGCAATCTATAAATCGACAAATACAAATGTGTTACTTAGTTAAATAGCGGCCAATATTTCTGTAAAACAACTTTAAATCTGTCTATTTTACGGAGAGCCGAAGAAAACACGCTCTCACCACGTACTCACCTAATGGAGGAAAGGAAGACGAGACGACTTCCGCTTCGTCATATGAGGCTTGCCTGTGGGGGGGGGGTATTATATTCAGTAACGCATTATTTTAGCTCCAGCATGTATTTGTAGTAATACAAAGGGTTAATACAACAACTATATTTAAATATATCGTTGTAAAAATGTATTTAAGTGACAGTTGACGAGCTTCAACTGAATGCTGGGAAGTGTAGTTTTATACGACGACGCTTTGCGAGACTGCAGGGCGACGTCTTCCTTACGTCCGCCTAACCTGAAATGTATACTCTGACCTTTGCTTTACACTACAACATGTAGACATACTGTTTGATTCCACTCATTTGTTTCGACAAAAAGATAGGACAGGGATACACTGACGGGATACACATGAATGGAATTGGCTTTTCTCCATCTGCTTTTCAGACTTTTTGGCGTGTCACAACAGGAAAAGCACAGGGTAATTAATCACATTAATAACGAGTTCCAGTTCAAGTTTCCAGTCGGGGAAAGCAAATACAAATCATAATCAGAAATACTTTATTTGTACAATATATAATAACAACAAATATATAAAATATGTATATTACAAAAGATACAGCAGTGTATTCATATAAATAATGATATTAATACTGAAAACAAGGTTGAAATGCACAGTGTAATACAGTAATGATGGTGAGTGATTTTCATATTGCACCGTTGAATAATTGTACAGGTAGTATAAGTATAGTCGTTATTGTGCAGTTAAGATATAATACTTATGGGGTTATAGCTGCTGACAGGGTGAACTAATTCCAAGGGCCAGTCTAATGACTGAGAGTGCCTGACGCTCTGAGGGAGGGGTTGAAAAGTTAGATGGCCACAGGCAGGAATGACTTCCTGTGGCGCTCTGTGGTGCATCTTGTGGAATGAGTCTTGCCCTGAATGTACTCATTGGCTACATTTACTCGATTGAAGTAGCCTACAATTATGAGGTACGGTTCTTTACTTTTTACTTCATACAGTACCTTTATTCTAAAGAGCTGGGCTGACGGAGAAACAGGAGAGGAGGATGGAGATCAAAGCCCTCCTGGTTAACCCCTCTCACCCTCATCCCACCTGCTCAGTTCTATTTAAATGTCCCAGTTAGTCAGGACAGTGCCAGCATGAGCAATACCAGGACCCTGAAACTGAAGCAGCTATATGGAATTCAGCCATCATGTGAAATAATAAGACAAGACTTTATTCATCCTGACGGGAAATCCACATTAGTATAGGCTACAATATACAAGTAGGCTATATAGGTATGAATAATAAGTAGAATATAATAAAGTATGTAATGTTATATATAATACATGTGCAGTATATGTAACACACACACACGCACGCACACACACACACAGACAGACAAACATACACACACACTAGGATATAATATTACGAAGAAATATAAATAATAGAAATCAAAGAAAATACTATAAAAATAATATAATGGCCTATAATAATGTAAAAAGCCCCATAATAAAAATACAGTAGTCATATAGTGATATTATTATATGTTGACAATGCAATGTAAAATGAAATTAGATAGCCTATGTTACTACCACTACGCCTACTTGTAACTGGATCAGGGAATATCAGCGGACTATACTATAAACGGACACATTTTAAACCTCTTCAATACAAACACTGAGTAGACTGCTGAGGGCCCGAAGAAAAGCGGACTGAAAAACCTGCTTTAATGCACATATGGGCATCGGACTATTGCTTTAAGACAGACTTGAACATGTGAACTTATACTTTCAGTAAATCTCTTGTTCGGACTCCCTCCTTGTCACATTCACTGAACCAGTATATATGACATATGTATGGGTCAAAAATATTCAGTGAACAAGGCCTACTAGGGAGGGAATTGTCCTTCTTCATCCACATCCTAAGGGTCCATATCCTTTGAGATTCCTAATGCATTCTACAAAATGGCCATTAGGTGTCACTATTGTATCATATATATATACAGTCTATATACTCTATATATACAGTATATATACAGTATATATAGAGTATATATATATATATCCAGTATATATCCAGTGTATATCCAGTATATATCCATATATATATATATATATATATATATATACATACATATATTTATATATATATTATACATATATATGTATATATATATATATATATATATATATTCTCTGTGCCCTACTTGCTAATCCTTAAAAAGGAACAATGAGCTCATATCTAAACTCTTGATAATGGAGAACAAATGTTGCTCTCCAGCTGGGGGAATGTGAGGAATCCTATCCTTGTTCAGACGTCCGCTCCGCGTCACTCAACATAACAAGGTTTGCTAAACATCCTCGAGGTCCCGCAGGATTTCTGAGGGTTTTTTATATGTCTAATAAGTCTTAACGTCGTGTTTGGTGCCCTCACACCTGAATTTAGTTTGTGTAGTTTCTGTTTGAGCTCTCACAAGCTCTTTTTAAAAAAAAATCATAATCAACATCAGCTATCTGGAAATGGACCTGCATGAATAAAGTCACAGTTTACAAATGAATAAATAATATCCTCGTGCAAACACAGTCATTTCACCCCAGCCCTGATTAGGAAGTGGCCACTCCTTGGTAAGTGGATATCTCAGTCAGGAAAGCCTCTGAACTTTGACTGGGATGCCTGTGCAGCCTCATGTGAAGGTCAGCTACCAGCTCTGCAACAACACCTCCCTATCTTGTGTAGTCCTTCTGTTTTGTCTGAACCTCCTCCAGACTTTGCTGTGTCTCAGCTAAACCTTACTGAAGGGCAAGGATGACTGTGTGACGATGGAAAGGGAGCAAGGACCAAAAATGGTCCTACAGTATGTGCCTGTTTCTGGTGACCAATGAGAGACACACACACACACACACACACACACACACAAACACACACACATACACACACACTACAACAGAAATAGCCAACTCGTTTTCCAGACAGGAGCTCGAAACAGGACTAAATCTCTCATTTATATCCATGACTGCATGTGTGTGTAACTGTAAAGGAGTTGGTTTTCTTTACTAACACGCATTAACAGGGTAGGTAGTGATTAATGAAGTGACTGTTAGCATCAAGCAGAGATGTGGACAAGAGTCCTTGTGATCTGGACTTGAATCGTCTCGAGTTACTGTTTGAATGACTTGGGACTCGACTTAGAATTTAAAGGAAGTTAAAGACTTCAAACATGATGACTGGAATGACCTGTCTGTTTTCATTTAATGTTTTCAGTTTAAATATTAAATATAGAGTGTTAAAAGTGTTTAACTTTGTCAATGTTGACATTCTCAGTGTCTGTGTAACGTTCCATGGTATGCGAGCGCACACTGGGAATGGCATTGTTTTGATTGCATTGATATCACTAATCAACCCAATCGCCATAAATAAATAAAACGTTGGCATTGTAACATTACGTTGAATCTCAATCTCTAAGTTAAATTACATTTCAATGTTGATCGCATTTTAAAATTATTATTGAAATAATGTTTTATGTCGTGACAACACTACGGTTTAGGTCTAGTTAGGTTGAGGCACAAAAAAAACTTGGCTAGGGTTCGGGAAAAGATACGAATACCTTGTCTTCTCTCTTCCTAAAGACCGGTGCTGCAGGTAAGACTGCAGAATCTTTGGGGGGAAAGTGATTTAACCTGGGACATGACTTGCCTTACTCAGGACTTGACTTGCTGTTACTTGACCAAGAAAAAAGGACTTGGACCGATTGACTTGACTGAGTCACATGTCAGTCATCACATCAAGACTTTAATAGCTAGCCTATTTCAGTCTTTGTGCAATGTGCATAACACACCTGTTCTATTGGTTTGATCTGTACAAAAACAGCGATTTATGTGTTGGATTGTTTCTTGGCGGGCACAATGACTCTCCAGGAACTCCAGAAAATGTGATGATCATTGGTGACTGAGGTGTTGGTAAGCATATTTTATACCTTTAAGCAGAGCTAGGCTAGCTGTTTCCCCCTGCTTCCAGTCTTTATGCTACGCTAAGATAACCATCTCTTGGATTAAGCTTTATATTTAGTGTAGAGAAATGATCTTCTCATATTCTTACATCGCTCTCGACAAGAAAGCAAATTAGCTGATTTCCCAAAATGTAAAACTATTACATATATTCTGAAATCAGAAGATCACAGGGTCACCTTCATGACAATGTGTCTCCTGTCAAAAATGAATCTTAAGTAAGACACTTATCCTGTAATGCATCAAATTATTCGCTGTAGTCTTCCTGTGTAAGAGCCTGATAAGTATGCAGATGAACATATTAGTGACTCTAGATGTGTAGAACATTCAGTAAGTGGAAGGTTGAAAACACACTTCATGATGACAATGACCCTGATGATTAAAACAACGACTTCTTTATTCCGTTTTATTTATGCTGCTCGCTTGACAACCTGAATGGAGAGATATATTATCAACATAGAATTGTTCATACTGCCAACCACATCCTCACACAAACACACACAAACCCTGAGCACTGACCAGTGTGACTGATGAGGGCGTGCTGGCTAACACCCTGTGTGTTACTCTGAAAACGGAAGTGTGAATGTTGTCTGTGTGAGTGTGTGTAGGCAGGGCCTGTGTGTGTACTGAAAGAAAAAAGTGAACAGAGTGCATGGAGAGATGGGTGGGGTAATATGTGTGAGAATATACAGTATATATATATATATATATATATATGCTATATACGCGCACAGATGTGCTATAGGGCTGTCACAATATCAGATTTTCACTGCATGATTATTGTGGCCGAAAGAATTCCCAATTACCATATTATCACAATATCTATAGAAAATTCAGAGATAAAAAGTAAGAGAGAGAGAGTCTCTAACCATAACTGTACAAAAGTGAAAAAACAACCAGATGAACTGATAAACAAACATTCCATAAGGCTAAACATCTGCCAACATGATATTATCACGTGTATTTTTAATACCCTTACATATACGTATTTCTGAATGTGTACAGTATGTTTCCACAAACAGAAAATAAAAGTATGATCACCTACAGCAAAGTATTCCCTGTATGGAATTGTGCAACAGGCTCCGGCCAGGTTTAGTCCCTGTTTACATTTCAGTCATTTTCTCTGAGTATCGTCTCCGCTGTAAACAGTCCAGCTTCTTAGTTACCATACAACACACCTCTAATAGATCCAGGGCAGCGTGTTTTCATCTTTCAACTTTTTTCTTAAAAAAGAAATAAAAAAAGCTCAGGAAATTAAGTATTCATGGTACAGGATTCCTGTTAGTAGATACATTCATTGTTGGTTTTGCTCTCTTCATCTAATTAGCTGACATTAAGAAAAACATTTAATTACTAGATTTATCCTTTAAGTCACAAAAATAAGGATTTGAGACGTGGCTAACTTGAGAGTTGACTCTTTACTTGACTTAAAAGCAAAAACATTCAAGTTTTGACCTGGTGGTTTATTTAATTCCACATATACTGTCCTGCTTCCCCAAAAACATATTAGAGAACCAAATAGGTTTTAATCCACCGCTAAAAAACACACAATTTCCTCTTGTTTGAATACAATTTGCTCAAAACTACAGTGACCAATTACCGACAGTTGCTGGATACTGCAGTATGTGGAGGATGAAGGATGGCACACAGCTCTCTCTATTGGAGCTGTGGTGTGTGTCAGATTGTGCAACAAGTGGATGTATTCGCTGAGTCGGCGTATGGTGCCCATATTGTTAATAAGGAAGTGAAAATGAAGCATTGCCAGGGAGACCATGGCCAAGGAAAACATAAACACATGAGTGTGACTTATTTTTCCTAACATCTTCCTTGTGCTTTGTTTTCTCTATCCATCCCTTGAGATTCCTGCACATCACTATAGTGGCCTCACATATCAGCAGCCATCATGGAGGCCCACCTACAGTTAACATGAAATAACCAGAAAAAGACTCTTGAGAAGCAATCTGCCTTGGTGTGCATTCTCATAAATTTTGCAATGATCAAAGTGAAATGCAGAAAGGAAGGTCGTCTCAGTACCCAAACATATCTATATCTGAAATCTGTTGAGACGTGTCTACCCCCTACTCCCAATTTCCATTTTGCTACAATCATGTGTTGCCAAAGCAACAAAAAAAAGGCCAGTGGGAACAAAAGACAGTAACGACAAAGACTGTACATCACCTACAATGTATAAAAATATATATTATATTTAATTACGTGTTGTATATTAAATCACGTAATACTGCAGCACTTTGATGGCTCTGTCTCACCGTCGGTCTCTCTCCCTCTCTGCAGGTCGTGTCTCTGCAGGTCTGTGTCAGGCTCAACTGCCTCAGTAATGAGATCATATGATGTCATGCAGTTCAGGCGGGAGCAGCCTAACGATCAGCCTGACTGAATCCTGTGTGTGTGTGTGTGTGTGTGTGTATGTGTGTGAGAGAGAGAGAGAATATAAATATAGGTTATATGGGGCCTCATAGGAAAAAAACAGATACGGTACTAATTGTTAATCTAATAAACTAAACATTTTCAACTATGTAATTCTATAAAGATAACGTATTGCCTGTCATTATGTCGCTCCTCAGCCTCCTCTTCTGTCCATTAACTTTTTTATCCATAATAATTACTCTCTAGTACTTCCCCAGATCCCCCAGTGTCCATTGCTCATTTCATCAAACCCTCAACTTGTCCTTTAGATATTAATCGCTTTCATTTTAAGCACACTCAGTCAAATAATGTTACTCATTTTGAATTCCTCTTATTCGATACACTCTGCTCCTGATTCTTTTTGAGGCTGTACAGCACAGCACTGGTTTGTGCTAAATACTCTCTGCTAGCACGCTCACAAAGATAATGCTAACACGCCGATTTTTAGCTCCATGTTCACCATCTTAGTTTAGTGCGACCTCTACTGGCTGTAGTAATTATGACGGGAGCAAAGAAGGACGTCAGGTGACGTAGTTTAAAGAGCGAAATTTTCCACGTAGGGAGGACGTCGGGGTGGATGGATGGGTCAAACAAACACAGGACTTTCACCCAGGAGACCGCTGTCCATGTCCCGTGTAAAACCAAAAGTCAACACCAATTTATTTTAACTTTTTACTTGAGTAAACTTAAGTAAAAAATGTACTTATTTTAACCCAAATCCATGATATTTCCCTAAACCTAACCAGGTAGTTTGATCCAATTCACAACGTTAACGTGTTCACGATGTGCTGGTAGGTCTGAATCAATAATTTGGTAGGCATAACAACTGATAATGGCCATGTAATGGGCTGATAAGATTCAAAATTGGAAATCAACATTTCACTCAAATCCACAGATGTCAAACATTTGTGGTTTTGAGTGAAATGTTGATTTCCAATTTCTCAAGATAACGCTAGAGGAAAAGTCAGGGGATCACCGGCAGGATTCATCCTCTAGGCACCATGAATCAATCCAATAGTTGTTTAGATAGTTTAGATATTTGAGTCTGGGTCAACCAACAGAGAGACAGATCACAAGGGTCAACTAAAAGCTTTTTATTTTTTATTCTCACCTCCTATTCTAGGAGGACTTTTTGCCAAGCCTTCTCACACACAGACACCCCCCCACACACACACACACACACACACATACACACACACATCATTTTCAAATACTTATGGCCGCCATTCATCTGTGGTGACATCACTATTTGTTTCCTTTAACATCTGTTTCCAGTGAATCTAGTCCAGATGCAGGTGAAGACGTCAGCTGTCACCTTATATGCAACAGCGGATGACTGACAGAGAGGAAGGGATTCCAGAAAAACACACTCAGTCTCTCACACACACACACCC
>CALSCE010000016.1:9753912-9759003 GCA_943593645.1 Bovichtus variegatus | reverse complement strand
GACCCGAGAGGGAGTGAGAAGAGAGAGCGAGAGAGAGAGAGACATAGTGAGAGCAGGACGTTAGCTAAATCTTTACTGCTCACCTCCCTGTCCAAACTAGACCTATTTCAAAGTGTTTGTTTAATCTACACAGTTTACACGGGTGGGGTTAGCTTTTTACGACTACACAGAGATTTAGACGGTCAGAAGTTTTATTTACTTTGACAACCTCCCTCAAACTACTGTATATTTTCTGATGAGGTAACATCCTCTCTCAATGTGGGTTAAAGGCCCATTCCTATTTGTTTTACCATCTTAATTTCATATACATGTGGCCGAAAATATTGGTACCCTTTCATTTTATTAAAACAATGCACCATTTGCGCTGAATCTATGTTTGGTTTGCAGAGGACAAAACAAATATCAAAAAGCCCCTAAAGTGGATGAGAAGTGGCCTGCTTTGAGTCCAGCTCTGAATCCCACTGAACACCTGTGGAAATGGAGCAGTTTTATCAGTTACTTAACTTGGACAATGATTTTTATTATTATGTCATGCATACAACTATATCTGTAAAGAAAACGGTAACACCTGCACACTTTAAGACAAGATAAGATTAGCCTTCATGTCTCTCTAAGGAGAAATGTGTCCTGAGCATTCGAGAGAACATGGTAGCATAGCAGCACACATCCCTTCCATATACACACAATAACATATCTGTGTACATGTACAATCAAACTACATTTAACATTCAATAACACACACAGATCCATATACACAAGAAAAAAAAAATATATACACCAGATACACACAAAACTTAATCACAACATTTTTATCCTACTTGGATCTTCGTCAGGACAGAATGCTTCCAAAAGTCACCCTGTGGAGTTTTCTTTTAAACAAACTAAGACCTACATCCGCATTTTTCACCAAGTGAAAAATCCCCAAAAATCGGACATTGTCTACTTTTGACCCCTAATCACAGGCCGAGGCCTTTATGTGGACATGAGTTGTGAGCAGCTCCACCACAGAGCGATTTGACCTTCTTGGACTGTCTTATTTGAAAACAAAAAAAATAAAAAATGTTTTGCAGCTTGATGAAGACTTGGCTCTGACTTGGCCTTGGCATTTCTTTGGCTCACACTGAATGGGTTTGGGGTTTTTAGACGTAACAGGAGTAATCTTGACCACATCTCCGGATATAGGGTTCCTTTTTTCTTTCTTTGAAGGATTTTCTAATAGTATGCACTGAATGTTTTCATCTGCAGTCTAGTTAAAGCAAGAGACTGCCACATAGCGTTTGGCCTGATTACCTCTTAGTCTGTAAAAGTGGAAATACATAGAAAGAAAACAGACACACACTTTCCACCAGACCACTCACACACACTCATATGCACATCCACCAGCATACACAAATACACACATACAATACTCTCGCAAACATTCATTATTCCTGGAGTTCTGATGTCCTGAGTGTGTGTGACTCACGCAGCGGCAGACATCAGAGTCTGCTGCTGGGTGAGTCAGTGGGATTACTCTGCTCGGCCCTGGCTGGGTTTTATGACTTCAAATCCTCACAGTATAGTTTGCTGTGCTTGCGGTAAGAGTTGATAGCACATATTAAGCGTGTTGAAGGAGTGCGTGTGCAGGTGAGGGAGGTTTTAAGTGGGGGTTTTATGCTGTAATGCCAACACACTCTTGTGCTGTAGTGCTCTGGCTGTGTTTGCTGCTTTGTTGCTTGTGCAGAAGAGTTCAGTTCAGAGCCCTGGTGGCCTACCTAAAATTATGTTTTAACCTGTCATTAGACACACAGTGTGAATTGCTCGTAAATCTATCCCTGTGATAAGTGACCATTCTCTAACCCTGACCTAACATACTGTATGTATTGTATTAACCTACTTTGTATCTGTTTAGAATTAAACTACAATGTCCAATTCTAACTGGCTTGATAAGCAGTAGGGCTGGGCGATATGGCCAAAATCTTCTATCCTGATATATATATATATATATATATATAAAAAAGTCATTTCATATCTCGATGTAGCATTTTTTTCCCATGTAATTTAATACGTACATAGCCTATATGAAATACCACATGGTAATGCCTATTTGTGTACACTCCTGTGAGACCTAAATACTCGTCAAAGAAAAAGTATTTTATTATTTTATTAGGAACTTTATCGCAAAATAAGCATGACTTTTTAAAGTGAAATTATAGGGAAAAAAAACCTAATAAATATAGGTCTAAAGTAAACTTCCAGTATCAAAGTCAACATGAAACAACTTCAAGTACATTATGTATTGTATGATATATTTATAGCAGCAAAAATAGAGGCATAACCGCCCTTCAATATAAAATATAACCTATGAAAGATTAAAAATAAACAAAACATAACAAAATGCAGCAATAGGCCTTAAATAAATATAGGCCTACTGCCCACTCTTCTTGTGGCTGTCTGTCCCTCTACTGGCTCTGGTGGGTTTTTCCAGGGGGTAGAGTAGGTTTGTGGTGTTTGAGCCTGGAGTGGGACCGGCGTGTGGCAAACTGTGCAGAACATGGTTTTCTGGTCCGTGTAGGACTGTTTATGTTTTTAAAATGTAACTAATTGTGTTATTAAAGGTTTGTAAATCCTTTACAAATGCTTTATAGGCCAGTTAAAAGTCATTCATTAGAACAACTCTTGAATTGCCAGGTTGCGTGAAGTTCCTCTGGCCGGTTAGGGTTTGGGGTTAGTTATAAATGTTTGTAATCCACTGATAATAAATACTTGTATGTTTCTCACTTTCTAATAAGTCTGAACTGATAAATGTAAGCAAATTATTAATAAAAGGTTTTTAATCCTTCAAGTTTTTTTTCCCAACCTGGCAACCCAAAAGTTGTTCTTTTAAATGGCTTATATGCCTATCCAATTACTAGAGGATTTAAAAAGCATGAATAAAGCCATTGGTTAAGACTTTGTATAAAGGGTGCCTTCACTGCCTCATTAGAAAGTGGTTCCACTCTTTGAGAGTTAAGAGTTACTGTCACGTCATGATTAAGCATTGGCTCTCTGTCATTCTTGTCACGTGTACTTTGTGGCCATCCCTCAAGCCCTCTTTTCTTTAAGTGCTGTTTCTGTGTAACTGATTTGTCTACCTCAGCTGGTCATAAAAGCCACTCCATATTTGACATGTCTAAATATGGACTCCATTCCATTTAATGAGTAACGTTTTTCCATAATTACTCTACTTTGTCTGATAGAAGCCACTTTTACGTGCTTGTGTGAGGGCCTTTGAGTTTGAGTCAGATGTGGGGACGAGAGATCAAGGGACGCAAAAGACACATATTTGTGTTTAATTACCTGCAAGTGGGGTTTAATGTGATGTTTACGGGTCTAATCTGAGTGCTCAGTCCTTACATTTGTGTTTGTGCATGAGTACAATTTGTCAGTATCAGCATGTATGTTTAAATTGAGCTCAATCATAAGTGTGTGTGAAGGAAAGCATCAGGCAGAAACTGAGTGCACATGGAACATTTTGGAGTTAGTGTACGCCATCAGTTAAACAATTGACCACTTTAGCGTCTTTACTGGCTACCAGAGGGAAGCTTTGTTATGAGGCTGTCAGCCGGGCCCTGACTCCCGCATTTCTAACTACTTGCTCTAACTATCACTCTCTCTGTCATTTCTTTGCCCTTTGTCCACTATTGGCATGATTTAAGCATCGATCCATTGTGTACCTGTCCACCAGATGTCCTCAGACCTGCTCCAGTCCCCTGACCTTAAACACCCACCAGTTCACCTGTTTCCACTTTCCCTCGTCGACCCTGCAGTACATGACCAGCCCACTTCCACCCATTCCCCGCCAGATTGTCAAAGTTGCTTTCTAGTCTTTGGAATCTGGGTTCTGTGTTCTGTGTTCTGCATTCTGTGTTCTGTGTTCTGTGTTCTGTAATCTGTGTTCTGTATTCTGTGTTCTGTGTTCTGTAATTTGTGTTCTGTGTTCTGTAATCTGTGTTCTGTAATCTCTGTTCTGTAATCTGTGTTCTGTGTTCTGTAATCTGTGTTCTGTGTTCTGTAATCTGTGTTCTGTAATCTGTGTTCTGTGATCTGTGCTCTGTGTTATGTAATCTCTGTTCTGTGTTCTGTAATCTGTGTTCTGTGTTCTGTAATTTGTGTTCTGTGTTCTGTAATCTCTGTTCTGTGTTCTGTAATCTGTGTTCTATGTTCTGTAATCTGTGTTCTGTGTTCTGTAATCTGTGTTCTGTGTTCTGTAATCTGTGTTCTGCATTCTGTGTTCTGTAATCTGTAATCTGTGTTCTGTAATCTGTGTTCTGTGTTCTGTAATCTGTGTTCTGTGTTCTGTGTTCTGTGTTCTGCAATCTGTGCTCTGTGTGCTGTAATCTCTGTTCTGTGTTCTGTGTTCTGTAATCTGTGTTCTGTAATGTGTTCTGTGTTGTTACAGATGCCCGCTCTGTAGGAGTCTTGGCTCCCTGGCTACCCTGTACTGTATAGACTTTCGGCTCGGTTGGTTTGTTTTTCTGTTTGTCAGCAGCATTACGGAAAAACTACTGGCCCCATTTTCATGAAACTTGGTGGAAGGGTGCAGCATGGGCCAATGAAGAACCCATTACATTTTTGAAAATTCACGTGAACCCCCCTCGAGTGGGAACTCAGAAACAGATATCAACGTGTTGTGTAAACGCTCTGAGCAATAAAACACAACACTTTCAATCACATCTTCTTTGTAGCGTCCATGTTGTTTGCACAATAGGACTTAAAGCTCATAAACACACTGAAGTCGGAGGAATTACTTCCCAACTCTGGAAATGGGACCATCCGAGGAGCACATGAAGGCACCATTGGCCTTGGCGGAGGTCTGCGCTCTCCAAGTGCCATTCTAGTTTCTGATTTAGGGAAATCCAACACTTCATCTCCGATAAACAAGATAAGAGATGGTGTAGGTTCTTGTCTTCGCTGGTTTGTATCTGTACATAGATCATCTGTGTGGCTGCTGCAGAACATAGGGGTGAACATGGAATATGTCATACCATAATCATGTTTATTTGTTATGATTTATCTGTCTTCTGCTCAATAACTTAAAAACTAGTGTGTGTGTGTGTTTGTGTGTGTGTG
>CALSCE010000016.1:9746412-9748912 GCA_943593645.1 Bovichtus variegatus | reverse complement strand
GGGTGTGGTGAGTGGTAATATGAAGCTGTTGGCGTCGCATGATGGTAGTGTGGTATCACTTGGAGGAGAAGCCCACATTCATCTCAACAAAGACTGTCTAAACTAATCTAACTGTGTCTAATTTAATGTCTAATATACACCGCAGCATTCTAAATATACACATTTAGCAGTGTATCTGATGCGTAGTATGATAATCACAAAGCACCACACTATATAAGCTCTTTTCTTGAACTTGATCCCTTTGATTTGAAAATGTTTGATATCTTCCCCCAAGGAGTTATTTAAAAGGGTGCCACGAATCAACAATGACTTTCCTTCATGTCCTAAATCCACTAACGTTAACGCTATTCATTCCCAGCAAGTTGACACTTAATTCCCCAGATCCACTTAGTTTGAACCAATACAGCAACTTCCAGTCAAGTTGTTGGAGAGAACCGTGAAGAACTAACGTTAAGTTATGTGCCAGTTAGAAATAATGATCCCAAAGATAATTTTGTTTCCGTACAAAAACTGTGCGGTGGGGTGGTCAACAAAAAACTTATAACAGCAAGCAAAACATGTGGTTTGAAAATGGCATTACATTTGGTGAAGAGTGCATTATGACTTATTTAGGACTCGAATTTCAAAGTTTAGGACTTCTTGGGTCTTGTGATTTGCAAAACAATGACTTACCAACCTATGCCTGACAGAAATATTGAAGGAACACCAGCACCCTTAACTTTGCACTTCACCCTTTGGGTTTCTTGTAGTTTATTCTGGCGATCCAGGAAAGGAATCTTATACTGCTGTTGCACTAAGCTTTGGCTAAAGGCCTAAACTATAGGCTAAATGTGAAATAACAATGCAGGACTTAGGTCCGTTATTCAGGTCACCCTTAGATTGGCTCGGTTTCCAAAAATGTTAATAACACTAATACCAAAATTGGCAGAGTTTACGATTTTTAAAAAACTTGAACCGCAGCAAAGCAGAGCCCCATAAAAGCGAGAGCCTGTCCCTAGAGAGTAGTAAGTGAGTAAGGGAGGGATGAAGTGGCGCCATCGGCTGTTGCTCTTACAAAATGATTATCATTTGTTGTATGCGCAGATGTTGTCATTTGTTTATGTGCAGACAGTTCCAGGAGCTGCTGGGTACGGGGTAGTGCAGAAGTAAAGCACCATAATATAAGCATCATATTCTATAAGCTCAGCTAAGTACATCTAATCAATCAGGCAATTAAATGTAAGTAGAAAGTACAATATTTCCCTCCGAAATGTAGTGAAGTACAAGTGTAAAGGTGTGTAAACAAAATGTGTAAAGTCATTGAGGAAATGTACTTAGTTACTTTCCTCCACTGATCTCACTATTATTTTTGGCATCAGGGGTTGGCAGGATGACATGCAACAAACACAATTGGGGTTATATGATAAGTGCCTGAACCACTAGCACACTAAGATATGAAATGAAATAACCATGATAGTCAGTGTGTAGCTCCTTTAAACTGAATCAGCCATTGTTTGTTGAAATAAGTGTTTAATTACATTACATTACATTACAGTTAATTTAGCAGACGCTTTTGTCCAAAGCGACTTACAATAAGTGCAAACAATCATGAGGATACGACTCTAAACAGCAAGAATCTTGCAAGTACATCAGCTTCAAATAGGTGAAATCATACAAGTGCAGAACAATAGCTTCAAATAAGCCAAACCAAAGTAAGAGCAACGAAGAGAAACAAGAGAATACAAATTCAACCAATAGCTTCAAATATGCCAACCAAGTGCAAAAGTACAACTATTTTCTTTTTTATTGTCAAATTAGTCAAATGAAGGTTGTTCCAGAATATGCCCAGATTACAGATGCAAAGCAGAGACACATAACAAGTGGATTTCCAAAACAGTGAGGAGAGAATAAGTAGCAAAGCAGCCAGTTTGAAGAACAAAACTGGAAAGTGTAGTACCACGAATACTCACTAGAGGGAGCCAAAAGACCAGCCAGAGGTCAGTTTGATCTTCAGATCCTGAGCCTGATTATGTGTCCCCGCCCCGAGTTCTGTCTCCTGTTTTTTGGCAAATTCCATTGCAACAATAGGCCGCTCTGCAGTGAATATTTTTACCAGTTTTCTCACTGACTTCCAGGCAGCACTGTTTGTGCATTCTGAAGTTCAGTATGTTGATCCCTCAAAACATGTGTTTCAATGTTTCCATTCACTTACAGCTTTCTGCTGTCTGTGTCTAATGTGCCTCACTTCTCCTTTTCAATACATTGAGCTGCTGTTAATCCGCCCTGCTTTCCTGCTCTGCCACAATCGTTATGCTGTCATGAATTTAGTTTTTTAATTATGGCCAAAGCCTGGAAGCTGTTGTGGCAAGTGTGTATATGTAATGACAGAAAATTACACACCTACAGGGAGCAGACTATCTAAATCTATTGTTCTATTGTTTTAAATGATGTAGAAGCATGCTACTGCTGGATCGTGTGTGTGTGTGTGTGTGTGTGTGTTTACATTGATAGGGCTCTTTTA
>CALSCE010000016.1:9715639-9740793 GCA_943593645.1 Bovichtus variegatus | reverse complement strand
GTCTGTCTGTCTGTCTGTCTGTCTGTCTGTCTGTCTGTCTGTCTGTCCCTGCAGCTGACTCATCCTCATCCTAGCTGTTCCTCTTGAGTCATTTAATCTGAAGATGAGAGAGGAGCCCGCTCTCTTCTTTTACTTCCTCCTTTCATTGCAGAAAGTGGGCACACCCAGCCAGCAACCCTTACCACAAATTACCAAACTGCCATCACTGCTCAGCCTGATGCGCGGGTCCCTCCCTCTTTCTTTGCGCTCCAGCTCTCGCTGTCTTTCTGTTTTCTTTCACCACTTCTCTTTTAACTTCAACTTGTTCTGCCCTTCTTGGATCTTGGTGTCCACGCAGTATTTGATACAAGACTGCCTTTGGACAGAGCCAGGCTGGATGTTGCCCCCACATCGGGCTGCAAATAACAATTTTCTTCATTATCCATTTCTCTGCAGATTATTTTCCAGATTAATCGACTGATGTATTGAATGTCCGAAGTTTTTGAAAAATATCTATCCCAGTCCAAAGTGACGTCTTTAAATGTTTTGTTTAGTCTGTACAAACTCAAAGATATTCACTTTAATATGATATAAAATTTCACCAGAAATTTTCTGCCTTTTTTGCTTAAAAAATGACATGCGTTTCTGTCGATTTGACTAATCGATTCGTCAACTGATCGTTGCAGCTCTAATGCTAAGCTAAGCTAACCGTCTCCTGGCTCTAGCTTCATATTTACTGTACAGACATGAGAGTGCTATCAATCTTCTCATCTAACTCTCTGCAAGAAAGCACAATTGTAACTATTGTTTTTAATATCAAAATAGTTTATCCTAATAGATCACTCAATTAATTGTTTCAGTCCTCACAGGATAGCCACTTAACAATACAATTGCCAACCTCTTGTTTGTCATCATCTGTGGTGTGCTTTAACCACAGCGCCCTCACGTGTCATCAGTGAGATGAGGGTTATTATGTGAAATGGATCTCTCCGCAGACTGGAGTTAGAAATCGCAACAGTAAACAGCTCTGCCCTGCAGCATGCACCCTCCTCACATTCCCAGTACAGACTGACGTTCAGTGTGCACTGTAATGAGGTTTCAACCCAACAGGTAATCTTTCTGATGAATCCAGGGGAGAACTGACATGAGGTCAACCAGGAGCGCAGCTCAAGAGTGGCAAGGCTGCTCTACTGTAGTTGGCAGTGGACTGAATGAGGGGGGAGACACTGAAGGTAGCACTGGTCAAACCCCTTTATGTCTCATAATGTCACTACAAAGTCTCCATGTGATTTGCACCTGTCTGTATATTTAGTTTTGTTGTGACTATAGGAAGTTTCTGTGAGGACGTTCTTCTTCGTGTGTGGAGAGACTGCTTATGTGCAGATTCTGCTGTGCTCATCACACCCATGTTTGAACAAGATCAATCATTTCACTGTGTGCGATGAAGCCCGAACGCACACTAGCAGCAGATTTAGACTTTGATTGTTTTTAATAATAATAATAATAATCTGTCAGCTTCTTGTTCCTGAGCAGCCCAGCCCAGTTTTTAAAACTCTTTATCTGTACTTGACTGAGACTGTGTGGAGTTGTGGAAACGATGGCAGGGATGGTGCCAAAGTCTCCCCATCATCCACACAGATGTTGAGAGATAAACACAGCTGTGGGGTAACTTCATACCTGGCGTTTCTGCTGTTTTTGCCTGGAAGCAGACACGTGCAGGTTGAGGCTGTGTGCCTGTCTCCTCCTGTTGCACTGTTTTAAATCATAGTGAAATGTTTTCTATATTACTGATAAAAGAACGAGATAAACATGCTTATATCAGAAGATATGTGCTCTTGCAAAACCAGCACTGAGAATGTGACATGGGTTCATCTAGTTTAAAGTCGGACTATATTACTTTTTAGAGAGGAGATGATAAAATCTTCCTCTTACAATTGAAAAATGGAATTCTTAAGCAATAAAACATGTTCTCTCAGTTCCCAAGTCAGTATGGTTTTGATGCTACAGCATGTTGGAGAATAGCATTCAATGCAGTGGGCAAGAAAAGTAAACCCAGCATCTTTTATTGAAATCTTAAATCAGCGGCTCAAGCTGTGAATAATCTGACTACTGGATTCCTCAAATACTTTTTTCCTTACAATGAGGTTTTTCCTGTAGGCTACAGCCTGCTTTACGCTTGCCGTAGTGTTCCCGTCGCGAAGTGACGTCATCAAGTGTTTCACGTAAAGCAAGGAGGCTCCGCAACAACGGCTTTGTCCTGCACCTCTGACTCTTTAGAGCCAGGCGCCCGCTGCACGCAGCGCTTTTCAAACATGACTGCCACAAGTAGCCTACTGATGAAAGCAAGTTACTTTAATTTAAAAGTAAAATAATGAATGAATGTTTTATTATTGACTATTAACATGTCTCAGGATTTTTGAAAGACTGCAATTTGTTTTGAAATACAATACTTTTAGAAATGGGAGGTCATAAAAATCTACATTTGAGTAAATATTTTGCCAGCTGAATCAAATGTTTTACAGGAAGCCTTTTGTTTCATTATAATATTGTTGTTCAAAATACTTGACAGGGATTTTATAAAGGTGATTCCTCCCCGGCATTCTTGAGTTTCATGTTTGGTCTTTGACTTTTTAAATTTGTTGCTTCCTCACAGAATGTTTTGTTGTTAATAATGAATTATAATATTGCTTACACAATGAACAAATACAAGCAGGGACATAAAAGAGACAGACCTTGGTATAAATGGTTTGGCAAAAATCTCTGATTCTTGATACATTTTAATACTCTCACTGTATACTTACTATATTCATATTAACAATGGATTAAATGACTGCGTCTAATGTGAAAAGTGTCACTCATAATGACAAACCCTGGGGATTTATTTTTTTAAATGTATTGTTTTTGTTTTTTTCACGGCCCCCAACTTTGCCCCAACTTTCACTTCCTCTCACTGCTCTTATCTACGTGGTTTTCAGCAGCAGCGCGCAGCTGTGTTCAGAAAAAAAACTCTAAAACCCGAGGTACACTACCCGTCCAGCACCAAAAGGTAGTGACTAGCTGGTGATCATAGTGTCGCACTTAGCAGCTAAAGACAGTTTTCCCAGGAGTTGGTGGAGACCAAAACAGAGTTAAAAGGAGACTATTGGATTCATCAGGCAGCTAGAAACACGACTCCAAATGAATGCTTCACCATATCAACTTTACAAGGTGATGATATGTCAATGATGTGTTTACAGCTTGTTTCTGCTGCCCCTAGGTGGCCAAAACGTCCCTTAATGCAGCTATACAAACTACATGTCCCTGAGTAATTAGTTACAATGCTAAGGCAACTCCCAAGACTTTTACAACTGCAGCGTCACGGCGGGCACTGTACAGAACCGTTGGAAAACCTGCCTGTATACTGAGTTGTGTTGTGTTCGGGATGTCATACAACATCAAATTTAATCTTACATTTTCAGAAACGAGATAAAAGTGAGAGAGTGACTGTGAGGGTGACGGGCGGAGAGGAATGTTGGCCAGAGAATGAGATAACGGAGAGTTGAGCCTCAGTTGGGTCAAAATGGATCACTTCCTGCCAGCTCATTATCATTAGCATAACTTCCTGTCTGCGCAGGCGAAAGCGGCTGGTCAAGTGGATACTGAGGATTAGCAGAGTGCACGTTCCCATTCTGTACAGTGGTATTCAGGCTATTGCGTTACATCAGAGTTGGAAACATGCCCCAGCACCCCATGCCTCATGTTCAGACTGAACAAGCAGACATAAAGAAACATATTCTTTAACTTCCTCTCAAAGATCTGTAATTGTTAAGTGAGATATTAAAATAAATTGGCCCCTTGCATACAAACTGCGACACCATATCCTGTAATGTAATAACGTTCTTTTTTTTAATCACGACAAACCAAGAAAACGGCCCTGGATGATGGCAGTTGTTACTGTTATGATGTTACAAGATTTAACCTACAAACAGACTCGTGCCAGAAACACGTCTGGTGGGGATCTACTTTTCCAGACCTGAATCATTTTTACCAGGCCAAGAACTATCCGTTACTCTGAAACCCAAGCTCTGCTCTCCTGGTTGGCTGTACTTCTCTCAGATGTTTCCAGGAAACAAACAGTTGGTCAAAGCCGCCTGGTATTTATTAAACCCCCTCGTTCATCATTTTCTATGATACCAGTGTCCTTCTCTCACCTCCCCAGCCTCTGTCTTAGCCCGTCCCTATAGCCGCTCCCGCTTTTCCTCTTGTTTTTCATTATTCTTTCATTGCCTATCCCTTCAAACTTAATTTTTCTCATTTCTCACCCAAATGAACGTATCTCAGCCCATCCTTAGCGGGAGCTTTTGTCAGTGCGGGCTTTAAAAATGTCCCACACAGCACTTTTCCCTGCCTTTTTTTTTTTTTTCTCTTCTTTCTCGGCCCCTCCACCCCCTCTCCCCTCCCCTCCCCTCCCCTGTCATGTCCTCCCTCCGTCTGTAACCAGAGCTCAGGGAATGGGAGGGCTGCCAGGATCCAGTTTGCTTCTGCCCTTTTAAGGCTAAAAAACCAGGAGGAACTTTTTCCAGAGGAGGGAGTGAAGAGAAGGAGAGGGAAGGGAGGGAGGATGACTGGAAGGAGTAGAAAGGAAGAGGAGGAAGTGTAGTAGCTCTAGTGGCTTGTTGCATGGAGGGAGGGAGGGAGGGAGGGAAGAGAGAGAGAGAGCTCCAGGTCAATGGTTTTCAGCTTTTGGATGTTTGACATGAATTCAGCTTGTAGCCTCACAGTTGTAAAGCAAATGTTTTTGCTTCTTTTGGGTTTTAATTAAGTTTGATGCCCTATATAGAGTGAGAGTGAATGTGTGTGATCAGGGTTGCTAATTAGCTCACCGCAGTTGTAATCAGTAATACAGTTTAATCCAAGACTTCATGGGATGTTTATTCAAATAACTGAAATGAAAATGTAGTTAAAGTAATGTCATTATATTTGCTATTTCAGGTTTGATGATGCTCCTCTGAATTAGCTTCTTTATCACCAGGATATGTGTTGTTTTACAGTACAACAGGGCACTCAGGTGGACAAACTAATACTTCTAATATTTCTTTATTACTTCATCATATTTTTACATTTCTGTACTGCAATGTCTTGTTACTTATTGGCTGAAGTATACATGGATACAAATGTATCCGCAACTAGAATGGCACTCGGAGAGCGCAGACCTTTGCCAAGGCCCATGCTGCATTCATGTGCTCCTCGGGTGGTTCCTCCGACTTCGGCGTGTTCATACGCAAAGAAGATGTGTTGTATTTTATTGCACACCTTGATAGCGGATTCTGTCATTTTCCCACTCGAAAACACATTTTTCAGTTTATTTTGACGCCACACGAATGCAGCACAATTGCTTGCAATGTTCATGAAAGTGAAACTTCATGTGTGCATCGGCCTCATTCGGATCTGCTACAAATTTCAAACTTCAGGCCAGTAGTTTTTCCGTAATCCTGTTGACGGACAGGAAAACAGAAAAACAAACCAAGCTGAAAAACGTAATACCATAGACGGAGGTAATAATATAATGCATACATCTGCCAGGCCAATTCATCAGTCTAGTTGTAGAATACACACACTAAAGGCCCAGTCACTCGAGCGTGGATAGATCTGTTGCCTGACATTTTAAAAAAATTAAAATCTATTATTATGTCATACATGAATAAATATAAGGATAGTATGCACGATGGGCAGGGAAGGGAGAGACCACAGGACTATCTAGACCTGCTGTGCCGTTTTGTCCATCTTTACAACATCTCGGGACTAATTTGCTCCAGATGTTGCAATGCAACCTAAATATTGTAAACTTTCTTCCTTCTGTCGCTCTTCTCTGCGCTTCTCTCCTCTCCCCCCTCCCACCTTCAGATGCTGGGATCAGGTCAGGCTGTGGGTCAGGGGTGATGATGTCATAGCCATGGCACTAAGGGGAGGGAGGGGGGGGGGCTGCAACAGCGAGCCAATAGGATGAGTCATGGGAGTTTTGAGGCAGATGGAGCATCAACCACAGACACGCACACTCTCCATACGGTAGCTTCTGTTGACTGCCTCTATCTCACACACACACACACACACACACCACAACGGGGGGGGGGGGGTTATGAGTCAGCAGAGGGGGAGTCTGATCTGTGGCAGTCTGTGTCCGTATATGGGCTCCATCAGGCTTGGTGCACTGTGGTCTGCCCGGAATGCTGGCAGATTCCTTTCATATTTAGTGGCTTTGTGTGTGGGAAGCATGAATCAAAGAGCAACACATATACACACATTAACAGAAAGCGTGAGTGACTTTATGTCTAAAAATACCTGGGAGGAGAGCAGGCATGTCTGCTGTCCGAACCTTAGATGAGGCTCTGCTTCAGAGCTGCGATGATTTCTCGACTAATATAATAAAAGAAAATAATGATGGTAATCCATTATCGTTAAAGTAATTTTTCATGCCAAAATGGATTGATGGTTTGGATGGAGACAGGGTCTTGCTTCAACCCTGAGAAGTAAAACTTGTTATGGCAGGTTTTAACTATTTTTTACTTTTTATAGACAATTATTCAATGAACTGAGAAAGATCAACATTTCCTTATCAATCCCCTTAATCATTAGTGGAACTCTTCTGCTTTAGTGTGATTGTGCTGAGGCTGACAGTCCCGCTATGTGACACACCCCTACTTTAGCTGAGCAACATTCCTGCTGCAAGTACCAACCTGCGGTACACATTATACACATTCTCCTATCCTATGAGGCCCCTTGAGGCAAATTTGTGATAACGGGCTATTTAAATGAAATTGACTACACTTGACTCACTATCAGTACAAATGAGAATTATAGCTGTCAGATTTATCTCTGCATTTCTTTTGTAAAGTATTTGTTTGTGGAGAGGGGAGAGAAAAGGGAGGGGTATAACATGCAACAAAGGTCCCAAGGCTGGACATGAACCCGGGATGTTGCCATGTGGCATGCACTGTAACCACTGGTCTACGAAGGCGCTGCCCCGCAACATTTTCATCTCTTGTTCCCTCTTTCTGTCTCTGCTTTACGATCACCCTCCCCTGGCCCTTGGTTTGCCTCTTCTTCTTCTTTCGTATCATTCCTGAACGGACTAAGTTGGCACTCTGTTGCTATAACGATCCAGATCTCTCAAAGTTCCCATGGGTATTATTGTCCGCTGGTAGCAGCTGACATGTCATGTATCGCAGGGTTGGCATCTCTCTGTTGGAGCATGAATTCAGACGAGCAGCAGGCTGAGATGAACTCTGAGTTCCCAGTTGTAGTTCTGCATGTAGGCAAAGAACTCCTCTAATTTAAGTGTGTGTGTGTGTGTGTGTGTGTGTGTGTGTGTGTTTTAACTGCCTTTGTTTCCTTGCTGGTCTGCTCCTCGTCTTCATCATGCATGAAATTCCCGCCCACTCCCTCGCTTTTGGTTTAGACCCCCATTCATCTCGACCCTGTCCTCAAACTCCTACTGCAACTCTGACCAAACAGCTTTCAGACCCTCCTACTGCAGGCCTTAAATATTCAGCTTTTTCAGTATCCCCCACCCCCACCAGCACTGTTCTACAAAAACAACTTAGAAAAATAAATTCAGGAGCTATTTGTAATGATTATTCCAGTCTAGACAACAATAAAGAATCAAATGAAGTTGACAACGATGTGAATAGTTAAATAGACGGTGTTCGTTATGATGTTTTCTGCAGACCTCATGAGTGTTGATGGATCTAACATCACAGAGAAACTGCCAACTGAACACAGCTGCTGTCAGAAGGGCGTCGTGTCCCTGCCCCTGCTGAAAGCCTGAAACCGGGCTTGTCACCTACAGTCGGGCCCCATTCGTACGTATAGCCATCAGCACCTAGCCTTAAATCCTTTCAAGAACCAGAATGCTCCTCCTTAACTATGTTCTAATCACCATCAGCTACGAGACCCACAAACTCATTGCTCCACCCTTTCCTCACGGATGGACCTGAGCAATCAAGCCTCCTGATCAATTGCTACTTCTTGCGCAACATGTGTGGGCACAATGTAGTGTTTCTGTTGGGTGTGTGTGTATGTGGTTCCCTTCCTCATGCCTGGGCTGGCTTCTGGTTGCATCACTTTCTCCTCTGCCTGCGGAGAGTCTAGCTCTGTCTGAACAACACAGACGAACGCCTCAAATGTTAGAAACAACCAAACGAGATGTGCTAGTTGTGTCATTCTGTTGCGATATGGACAGGTGTCTGAGTGAAAGAATTTAAATCGAAAATCAATTAATTACCTAAAACCTTTTCACAATTCAAGTTAAGATAGGAGAAGAATTCCAACCTTGTTTTACTCCAGGAACCATGCAAACCCGCTCAGACAAATGACTGCAGGGTCACAGTAGTCGGCTTTGTCGGCTCCAGCTCTGATCGGCAGTGATGGAAACATGAAATCTTTTCCAGTGCAATGCTGTGTTGCGCGCATTGAAGTAAATGTATAATAAATAAAATCAGGTATTTGGATAATTATTATAATTTATTAACGTACAAAACATACAATTAATATTCTCTCCTCCGTGCCTCCAGACTCCATTGACAGTCAGTCATTTCATCTCGCTGATCATCATAAAACATTCAAACTCGATAGAAACAAAATAAACCTCATCGACAGTCTTTCTACTGTTCCACACATTCACCAACTCTGGTTTGAAAGGGAGACTGAAAAAGTCAGTGACATAAAACAGAAGTAACCACAGTAACTGCTTTCTACTGTTGACTAACTCTGCTTTCCGGGCATTCGTGAAGTCGAATGCGACACCCTAGGAAAAAAAACAGAAAGGCATACTCGTCTACTGGCATTGGGAAAGGAGTCAATCGCCTATTTCTAGCATGCTTTCCAGTGTTTAAAAAAAAAACGTTTTTATATGTGTTAATTTTAGTGTAAAAAAAGGGTATTATATATGATCTGAACCAGATAATAAAAGCTGCATTTCTAGTCTGTCTACAGTACTGAGGGCTGCACTAAGATCAAGCAGCACCAGATGTTTAAACTGAATCAGTATTCAGATGAAGTCAATGTAAACACACGGTCTCTGCCCAGACCAGAGCACGGTCCATGATTTCTAGGTATGCTTCGCACTCCTCCTTGAGGACATGGCCATGCATTAGATGGCAGATAACGGAGACACTCCTGAGGGGAATTTGGAATTTGTAGCACAGATGATAACAGATCCTTACTTCTGAAGTTTAAGTAGAAGAGCAAAGATCAAACAAAAGCACGAGTCCTTCCTCTAGCCAACTGTTCCTTGTGCAGTTCCATCTATTTTGAAGGAGGGCTGCATCTTCAAATCACCGTAAACAACATTTCAAATGACCTTCAGCCTTCTTTCTTTTTATTCAACTGAAATTCTTCTAAACAAACAACTGTTTGTCCTCTATGATTTGGATGCCAGTTGTTTTCCACTTTCGTATGAATGTGTTTAAGCATGACTTTAAATTCTCCCCCCTCTCTTTTCCTCCTCCAGACTCTAAAGCCATCGTGGATGGGAACCTGAAGCTGATCCTAGGTCTGATCTGGACCTTGATCCTGCACTACTCCATCTCCATGCCCATGTGGGATGAGGAAGAGGAGGCAGATTCCAGCAAGCAGAAGACGCCCAAGCAGAGGCTGCTAGGATGGATCCAGAACAAACTGCCAGAGCTTCCTATCACCAACTTCCACAGGGACTGGCAGACCGGCCGGGCTCTGGGTGCCCTGGTCGACAGCTGTGCTCCAGGTGTGTGTGTTGTGTGTATCTTAAGTTTCAAACTTCAGTTTGTCCCTTTATACAAACTATTTCCTTAAGCTCAGGGGTTCATTTAGGAGCGTTGCATAAAGCCCTTTAGGTTGTCTGCTTGCCTAAGTGCTGAGACTAATGCTTGTTACGGTTTATACTGTCATAATACAGCACAAGGGCACCTAAATTACCATGGTTACCCTTCACTCACAACATCACCCTTTAACGTTACTTTACACCATTATTGTCAGTGTTAGCTAGCTTCTCCAAAGTTGACAAAAAAGAAGATGAGAATGTTGTTCTCCTCCAAGAATATGGAGAGGGAAAGCACATCATCTAAGGTTGAACCCAGCCATAAAAAAATACACACAAGCAGAAGATGTGGCAATAAGTAACTGACAAAAGAGATTTTGAAGAACAGAGGGGGAGAGGGGGGGAGGGTGTAGGTGAAGGAAAGTAAGCCATAAAGAAGGCTTCTGTTTACATGCTCAGGATGTTTGGCATACCTGTGGATCACCAACAGCCTTGATCCAGAGATAAAGATTCAACTAAGGATGCAGCAGAAGATTTCCAACAGTGTCCAAAAATAACAACCCTCAGACCTGAGAGTTGGTTATGAACAAGACGATAAAAAAAATGCTGACACACTTTGCCAGGATATGCATTTGTGGTTATGAAGGAACTTCATAACATCCAATGGAGGAATTCAAGGGCAGACATCTTGATAAGCCACACACACCGATGACTCGAATTACTGCTGCAGATTCACCTCCAAATAAAGATTAGGCATGTTTTGCATTCTCCCTGTATCAGCTGGCTGGTGACAAGGCTGTAACTTTAGAGTCAACATGTTGGCCATAATTACACAGATCGGCTGTAACACAAGAAGCTCGGTTTCTTTGTGTAGTGAAGTTCACGTCTACTTAAATGTCCCATAATCCCACAGAAATCCTGCTTCACTATTTCATACTGAAGGCATTTCTCTCCCAACACGCAACAACTAAGTGCTGCATCTTATGTTCCTGATGCTCCCTCTCATGCATTCACTTAGCAAGACACAATGTAAGACTGTAAGAGCGTGCACATATATGCGTTTCTTTCTTCAGCTATAGCAAAGCATGAAACAAATGGACAGTATTGTTTATTGCGTGTTTAACAGTGTGGTAGTGTTACAAAATGTTTTTTAAATGCAGGTTATTTATATAGATTTGGATAGAATTGCCTGTCCAGTTCTCATTAGAATCTCATTATAGTGTCATGATATGTTTTGCCCTGCTGCTTTTTGTAAATCCAACTCGCGTCCTCTCCTTCCTGCAGGTCTGTGTCCTGACTGGGATCAGTGGGATCAGACCAAACCAGTGGACAACGCCCGTGAGGCCATGCAGCAAGCTGACGACTGGCTGGGCATCCCACAGGTAAAATAAATACATACCATTACAATAAGCTTCTTTTGAAATGAGAAATAAATGTCTGTTCAGGACCGCCTGCCGACTCTTTAGGAAAGTATTGCGGAGTGTGTGTGTGTGGACCATTTTGTGATATTTGAAATGGAGAGATAAACGGTGGCATTTTCTGTAGAATACTTATACCTATAGTTTATTGGTACGAGGGAAAATTGGATTAATAAACCCTTTTTTGCTTTGTGGACTGCGTTTCTCCAACAGAGTGATGCGTCTTCTCAATAGCAGATCACGTCTCTTCAATTTCAGGAGTCACGTTCTCCCTGTTGAACTTTCATCTTCATCAATCATTTAAGCTTATAAATAGTGTTTTTGTTGGAGACTATTATTACACATTTGGCACTCTAGTGAGTATTTTAATTTAGTTGACAATAAGAACAATATAGAATATCACCAGACCTAACTTTTAAAGGCCAGCTCATTCTTTAATACTACTACTACTAATAATAATGAGTAGGTTTGTTTGATCGATTGAACGTCCTTCCTGCATGGGACATAACCTTATTAACATACTGCAACAATGTCGAGTCTGCTGGTATGCTCACTCGGACATCATGTAGAGCATCGACTCGATCTTAACTCAAACATTTGATCTCCTTTTTAGTGATGAAAAGCTCAATTTATTCGGAGACTTTAAACGGAGAGCCCTCTGCTTGGGTTCTGGTGACTGTCTGACAGTGTTGTGTTGGCATGATTGGCACAGTGCTGGCAGCTGGCACAGCATAGCGTGCTGACACTTGTCTCTGTGGTCGCTGCTGTTTCCGCCCTCAGCTCTGTTTCTGCTCTGAAACCGTCTCCATCTCTTCCCCTGTTGTCCTTGTGGGTTGTAGAATCAGACAATGTATGTCTGTATGACTGCTGGTTTGCGTGCGAGTTTGTCTCAGGTACTTTCTGAGCAGAGGAAGAGGTTGGTATGTGGTTTTGATCACTGAATCACAATACTACTATTTTTGTGGGTAATGGTCTCCATGACAACTAATAAAGCAGTGCATCTTCCATCGGCTAATGTGCTAACATGGAAAAACAGCCCTTGCATTGAGAAAACATTTTCTTTCTTGTCTTGTTCTCGTAGGTGATCACCCCTGAAGAGATCGTTGACCCCAATGTGGACGAACATTCAGTCATGACCTACCTGTCCCAGTTCCCCAAAGCTAAACTGAAGCCTGGCGCACCTCTACGACCCAAACTCAACCCCAAGAAGGCCCGCGCCTATGGGCCAGGTACACACGCACACACACACACACACGCACACACACACACACACACACACACACACACACACACACACACACACTCATCTGGAGCTGGACTTCAACAAGGGAACAAATGCAGTTGTATTGAGCGGAGCAGCTGGATCAGTTTAGAGCAGGGAGGATTAACATGTTTATTGCCATGATGCCAAAAACTGTGAGCTCGTCCAAGAGGTTGGACTCGGGCAGCAAGAAGGAATTTAAAGGGAGAGTTAACCCCAAAATCAAACATACATGGTTTTCCTCTAACCTGTGGTGCAATTTATGTACTTTAATCTTTCATCTTCTTATGGACGAGAGACAGCGTGAGATGTAAACATTAATGGCGTCCTCCTTGGCTGAGCTGTAACGTCAGCTCGCTGAGAAGATGCACGCTTCTTTGTTGGTGGGGATACGGCAGCCCGTATCACAGCCCTCCTCAGCCCTTTCTGTCAGTCCAGGATGATGTATGATATTATCACCTCCTCTCCTCTCTGAAGGTGTGGAGCCTGTTGGTAATGTTGTGATGAAGAAGGCTCTGTTCACCGTGGAGACCATCAGTGCAGGAATGGGAGAGGTGCTGGTTTACGTGGAGGACCCTGCAGGACACAGAGAGGAGGTGAGGCACTGGGGACTTTGGGGTGTTTGGTCCTTGGGAGATACTTTTAACATTTTAGTCATCATGCCATACTGTTTTGGTTAACATTTGAACTATTTCTTCCAGGCTAAAGTGACAGCGAACAATGATAAGAACCGTACCTACTCTGTCTTCTACATCCCTAAAGTCACAGGCATGCACAAGGTAAGCTAAGAGTTCTTTTAAAATCCAGTAGAATGATCTGAGGCCTTTTTTTTGTTTTTCTAAAGAAACTGAATTCAACGCTTTTTAAGACATTTGAAGACCTGCTGATGCTGTAAGTGTAAGTGACCTGAGGGTCTCTCCTTTCTCCTTTTGTAGGTGACAGTGTTGTTTGCAGGGCAGCACATCTCTAAGAGCCCCTTCGAGGTGGAGATTGGCATGGCTCAGGGAGACTCCAGCAAGGCCACGGCCCAGGGGCCGGGCCTCGAGCCCTCAGGAAACATCGCCAACAAGAGCACTTACTTTGACGTTTACACAGCAGGTAAATAGATAAGACGGACGATGTGAGGGAGGTGTGTTTTCTTTGCTATCCTCAGGTTAGAAAATCTGAATGGATTTTTTTTTTTTGTGCTTTAAAGATATAATATAAAACATTTCTGCATTAAAATGTCTAAAACGGACTAGACCTGTTACGTATATATTTTGTTGAGTTGTGTACTTACATTATCCCAAATGTTTCAAACAATTTTCGCAGCCAGAGAAATGTGTATTTTAATCAAGGTAACGCTCAGTTTTCCTGCCTTAATCCCCTCATCCCTGTCCTGTTTCTCTCAGGTGCTGGTGTTGGCGAGGTGGAGGTGATGATCATTGACCCTGCCGGCAAGAAGAACACCGTGCCGTGCACCATAGAGGACAAGGGCAACAGTAGCTACCACTGCACCTACAAACCCATCCAGGAGGGCCAGCACACCCTCTACGTCACCTTCGCTGGTGGTCAGATCAGCAAGAGTCCCTTCATAGTCACCGTGGGCGAGGGTAAGAACTCTACATGTGATGTATTAGCAGCACTATTCCTATTACAGTATCACTGAGAAACCTTGTTGCTTTAATGTAAACACCAACATTACAATAATGGAAGTCCAAGATCTCAGCCTCTAATGACTCTAAGCTGTAACAAAGTCCACTGGGAATCTTAAAAGCAATAATAGATTTTTTTTATACCTTTTTAAATATTTGCTCAGCCTGCTGTTTTCTTCAGTTGTGTCTAATGCTTTCCTGTCGTTTCCTGCCGCTGTACTGGATGTCCTCTCTCTTCTCTTGCCCCTCCCTCCCCTTCTTCTCTTTGATAGAGGCCTGGTGGTATCTGTCCTCTCTCTGGAGCGGTCTCTTTCTTCTGCTGTCATTTCCTGTTTCCTGGGATCTCTTTTGGGTACTGGGTGTGTGTGTGTGTGTGTGTGTGTGTGTGTGTGTGTGTGTGTGTGTGATATAGAGCAAATACAAAATATATCGATATAGTTGGGTCGAGTTATGATGCTTTCACAGAATATTTATACGATGAGCTTTCTGATAAATGATCATCAGTAATGTGGATATAATGACTGAGTGGGTAACCACTTGGTAGTTCAGAAAATTACATCACCTTTCTGTAATGCAGCCTTTAAAACCAGGAAAAGACACTAATGCCATATATAATGATATTACGATATCCAGAGACTATGACATTCAAATTCTAAATCAACATTTGAATGCTGCACGTTTTTTTTTTTTTTTTTTTTTTTTTTTTTGCATGTCTCTTCATTTTATATAAACTCTGTATTTGTGCAGAGTTGCAGTTAACGAAGTATTCTGCTTCAATCTATATTTGTTAGTGTTTCACCTTTCAAAACAACCTTTTCACTACGTCTCCCGATAGCCACACACAAAGGTAGTCTTCCTTTTAACCTGGCAAATAAACCTTCTTGCATACAAGATGAAAATATTTCAGTTTTTTAACAAATGATCATTTGTTGTAGTGCTTCTGCCAATTATACCAGACCTGCACACGTCACCTTCTGACTTCAAAAAAGTTTTTAATATCATAAAATATAAATGTATTCTTCCTCTTAGAGTGGCAAGTAGTCCACTTCCTGGAACATATCTTGATCCCCTTTAATAGCCTCTGTTCCTGCAGGGTTTCCTTTTTCTTCCTGCAGGGCATCAAACTGTGACTCAGCACCTCCTATTTTTATGCACTTTTAATCAGGAGATATGGAGGATACTCCACTTCCTGTGTGAGGATAAAGGCTCATTTCCTCTACAGTGGTCTATGAATTCACTCTGTGGGATAAGATGGATGGATAGGGAAGGGTTGGACGAAAGCACGGAACGCTTTCCAGCAACCCTTCATCCTTCTCTAACGGTGGATGTAAAATTGGGATGGAAATTGTTTTGGTTTCATCATTCATCCTGCACCTCTTTCCTCTTCTCCCCACTGAAACCACCACTGAACTCACACATAGTCATACTGTTGGAGTCAGAATAGCTGTCTCTGTGTCTCTTCCTCTCTCACTTTCCCTCTGTGCGTCTCTCCACAGCATGCAACCCCAGCCTCTGCAGAGCTAAGGGTCGTGGTCTGCAGCCAAAAGGCTTGAGGGTGAAGGAGACTGCAGACTTCCAGGTTTACACCAAAGGGGCCGGCACCGGAGAGCTCAAAGTGTCCATCAAGGGACCCAGTGAGTTGCACTGCAAACACCAGTCTTTTTCTATTTTTTATGATTGCAAATTGATTTATCAACTCCATCTATGGTTACGTATCACTTTAGAAGAGTACTGATGTGCTGCATGTAGACTGTAAAACGCATTTGAAGCATTGATTAACTCATAAATACAATCCTCAGATAGGCAGCTGTTTCCAGTGAATAAACTCGACTGCACAATAAGCCACTGTTAGCCGTATCCATTGTAGGCCGCAGCGATATGAGGAAAATATGCAATATGTGATAATGTTGTTGAATATCGCGATAACTATATTACTTGTGATAAATAAAACGGATCTTAAAGAGCTGCTTTTAGTATACTGCTAAAATACAACACATGGCTTGTTGAATAAAAAAGAAAAAATGACAGGAAATGAATTCCAACATTTTTAATGAACAAATTGAACATTGAACTGAACACAAAAGGCAGCAATAAAAAAAAAAAGTGCAGTTTTCTACTGATATTCTCTTTGCAGTAATGCAGTCTTTTGCGATGTGTTTATCGCTATGGCGATTTAAAAAAATAAATAAATAAAAGTGTCCATAAAAGATAAAAAAAAAAAGTTTTAACGATTGGAAAAAAAATTTCACAAAATAAAGTCAAACTAAGGCCTAACAGACTCTTGGTAGTTTTATCAATAGCTGTTATTATTATCATTATTCAAGCTGCTATCCTCTCATTGACGACTCTTCAAGGGAGAGTAGCTCATGGCTGCCCAAAAAGTCCGTAGATGTGTCCATTGGCTCTTTTCGAAAAGCAAAAACAGTCATTAAAAGAGTTTTAAAATGAATCAAATCTAGCTAGCTCCATATCAACGCTACACTCAGTTAAAGTAATTTTTTTTAATATTGCCCAAAATAACATATTTGCCTCAAGCGGCCATAGAATGACAGTTTGTGTGAAGAAAAACGCTTTAACAGTTTAATACAAGTGATAATATGTTGTGTTTAACTTGTTCCGTTGCCCCCAAGTGGCCAAAGAACTAAGGTAGGTTCAAGCTTCATAAACTGAACTGAAAGCTGTGTTTGTCATCATACCCTGGTTGAAATTAATTGATCATGTACCCAAAAAAGAAACAATAAATTGTTATTTCTTTTAACTTGGCTCCTAAAACTGGCAGTTGAGAAGAATTGGTTAAAAAAAAAAATGTAAAATGATTTTGAGTGATACTAAAGTGCACGACTGTTCGCAGAGGGTCTTGAGGAGCCGTGTAAAAGGAAAGATCTCGGGGACGGTGTGTATGGTTTTGATTATTACCCCACAACACCTGGAACATATACCATCACAATCACCTGGGGAGGACAGCACATCCCCCGCAGGTACACACGCTCACACCGATACAAGTACTACCGCTGAGCTACGTTGACTTGTCCTCGCGACTCATTGCTCTCTGCTCCGTTTAGTCCCATTGAGGTCAAGATTGGCGCTGAGGCCGGCCAGCAGAAGGTGAGGGCCTGGGGTCCGGGGCTGGAGCATGGAGTTGTTAGCAAATCTGCTGACTTTGTGGTGGAGGCTGTTGGAGACAACGTCGGTACACTGGGTAAGTAACACAGTAGCACCCAGCTAAAGAACCCTGAAAGTAGTAAGTGTTGTATCCAAAGTTCTACCTTCAGTTACTCACTGAAAGCTCTTCTAAGCTTGATGTTTTGTTGTTGTTGTCCCCCCCCCCCCCGTTCAGGTTTCTCTGTGGAAGGTCCATCTCAGGCCAAGATTGAATGTGACGACAAGGGCGATGGATCATGTGACGTGCGCTACTGGCCCACGGAGCCTGGGGAGTATGCAGTGCATGTGCTCTGCAACAACGAAGACATCCAGCACTCTCCCTTCATGGCTGAGATTGTCAACCCACCAGGCAAAGACTTCTACCCCGACAAGGTAAACGCACACCCAGGGACACCTGCACGTACATGTTGTGCAGCTTCAAAATTCTTGTGTTATAAACAGCGGTGTACTAGGGCTATTGTAGGTAGAAAATGCCCGGGGAGAGGGGTAATATTCTAAGAATAAGCTCTTTAAGTGCATTTACCATAAATGTCAGTGTATATACAATTTTACCATCGGCTGATTTGACCACGGAGATGCTGGTGACGGCTGGCTTGACTGCAGAGGTTTTTTCTCGTAAATTCACCATTTTTGTCTTTCTCATAATTTGTCGACTTTACTCTCTGAAATCGCTGAGCTTTTTCTTCTTATTATTTTTTATTTCTTATTTTTTTCTTACAATGGCCCTTATACGACATTGCAGTTCCCTTATTTTAATTTTTCTGCATTTACTGCAGTCCGAGGCATTAATTTAAATCCAGTGACAGATGAGACTTCAGTCTCTCTCTGTTTGAACAAACATTGTTATGAAAAATAGTGTTAGCAAATCATCTGATGTCAAATCATGTCATGAGAAGAGATGAGGAGTTTTGTTTTGAAACAAAAATTTTAACTGAGCCATGTTGGTTTTTAAAAAGCTGACTTTTCAGAATGAAACAGATCACTTTTGAGTGTCCAGGTCCTAACATCTGTCATTAAAGGAATGTATAAAAATAAGACGTTTCTTCTGATTAATCTAATATCTCCCAATGCTGAACTGTATTCCTAAAGCTCCATGAATGTGTTTATTGACAGGTTAAGGCGCACGGTCCAGGCCTTCAGAGCAGTGGTTTGGCAGTTGGAAAGCCCACTGAGTTCACAGTCGATGCCAAGCAAGGAGGAAAAGCTCCTCTGAAGATTGTGGCTCAGGTAGGGCTTTGTTTGTGTGTTTCCGCATATGACCAGCGTGTGTAGGATCCTCTGCACCTGGGTCATCCTCTCAAACACCTGTTTGGTTTTGTGCACAGGATGGTGAAGGTACTCCTGTGGATGTACAGGTTAAGGATAATGGCAACGGCACATATGCCTGTACTTACACCCCACGTAAACCCGTGAAACACACTGCTATGGTCTCCTGGGGAGGAGTCAACATCCCTGAGAGTCCATTCAGGGTGAGTACACATTTAGAGAGGGTTTACAAAAAGGACATTTTATCACAGAAAAGTCTCTCAAGCTGTTGTGTTTTTGATCGCAGATGAATATCGGTGCAGGATGTCATCCAAACAAGGTGAAGGTGTCAGGACCTGGGGTGGCCAAGACCGGCCTCAAGGCCTTCGAGCCAACTTACTTCACTGTTGACTGCGCAGAGGCTGGTCAAGGTAAAGCTACATACAACTGTTGCACGACATAATCACAGCACAGTATGTTCTCCCACGTTTTAAAATCCACATGAGAGATCTGCAGTGTGTATTTAAAGCTGCAAAAATCAACATTGGTTTATCAACAATGGATCAAATTACTGTGTGGAAGTCGTAGTTACAAACCACATAACTACCACCCGACTGCAGTTCTTTTCAGCTTTACAGAGCGGTTTAAGCGTCCTTCAGCCCATTGTTTTAGTTTTCTGGACTGCAAATTAGCTGTCATTGTTCCAACCGGCTGTTTTCAGCAACAAAACTAAATTCTCTAATAAACCCACTTTACACTACCAGCTCAGCACCAAATGACAGACCAAGTTAGCAACCAGCTAGTGCAGAAAGGGGAGCATTTAGCAGCTAATAGGACATATATTTCCCCTCCAAAGTTGGTGGAGAGCAAAACGGAGCTAAAAGGAGAGTGAATATTAGGCTTTTATTCCCCGACTCTAGATGATGTGTGTTTATTTTAGTTTTCTTAACTCTTTAGCTAAATTAAGACAATAGAATGGGCATCAGTTGAAACCATCAGTGTGTTATGAAGACTTTTGTCTCCGGCCCTCAGGTGACATAAGTATCGGGATCAAGTGTGCCCCCGGAGTGGTGGGACCTGCAGAGGCCGACATCGACTTTGACATCATCAGGAACGACAACGACACATTCACCGTCAAATACACTCCCCCTGGAGCGGGCAGCTACACCATCATGGTGCTGTTCGCTGACCAGGTGAGTCTGAATGATGCCTGGATGAGAGCAGAATGTGCACGAGTCGCATCGAGGATGTAGTGCATGTGTTAGAACGCATCTTTGAACACAGTTTTGCTTGTGTTTGGTGTTCAGGCTATTCCCATGACACCCATCAGGATCAAAGTGGATCCTTCTCATGATGCCAGCAAAGTGAAGGCAGAGGGCCCAGGACTCAGCCGCAGTGGTGAGAACAAGAACATCTCCATATTTAAATCTGCAACTTTCTGTTAAACTATAATGGTGATCACAGCTCATACCAACTACCCAGTTATTTTAGTTATTGCAATCAAACCTAATTGAAACGACAACAAAAAAGAGTATTACTTGGCAGGCATTGGTAAATAAAAGCTTTGTATAAACTGCTGGAGTTTGAGAATTTTTTTATTATTATAACATAATTTTTAGTCCAGACTCACTAATTCTTTGAATCCTTTCTCTCTCAGGTGTTGAGTTAAGCAAGCCCACTCATTTCACTGTGAGCACTAAAGGCGCAGGAAAAGCAAACCTGGACTGCAACTTCAGCGGGCCGACCAAAGGAGAGGCTGTCAAGGACTTTGAAATCATCAACAACCACGACAACACACACACCGTGAAGTACACACCTGTGCAGCAGGTAAGATGGAAGAAGCACTCGCACATGCCAAAAGGAGAAACAAAAAGAATTTGTATACAAGTCCAAGAAACTCAGTAAACATTTTCCTGATGAGTTTATTGTCTCAATCACTAGTTTCAAGTTTTCTTCAATACAGCATGATGTTCATATAGTAAATTGTCAGTTACTTTTATTATGTTATAAGTCAAGGCAGCATGATTCTGTCCACCATCTGCTACATCATAATATGTGTGATCACATCTGTCCCTCCTCCCCTTCCTGCCTCAGGGTCCTCTGGGAGTCGCTGTGACCTACGGTGGAGATAACGTCCCCAAGAGTCCCTTCAACGTTGCTGTGGCCCCCACACTGGACCTCAGCAAGGTCAACGTGACCGGCCTGGGAGACAGTGCGTACATTCCTCTTGTCACTGTCTGGGAGTGTGTAAATGATCTGTTACCCTGGACCTTTAGCATTTCTCTTGTTTGCATTAAAAGCCCATTTCTGGCAGCAAAAGAAAGAAATGGATGAAAAGTTATGCAAGGCAGATCATAAAAATAATATTAATTGTGAGTTTTAAGTAAAAACATTTTGAGTTACTATTTCATCATTTTGACTTTATACTGCAGGATTTTGACTTAAAGGAAATTAACATTTTATATATGTCAAAACGATGACTCACAAAGTGGAAACATTTGACCTTGTATTTCGTAGTTTTCAATTGTTGATTTTGTCATGAATAATTAAATCATGTCTGTTGGTCCATTTTTCTTTTGGTGGTTGCCCATATATCAACCATATAATGGAAGATGTAGAATAGTCTTGTTCCCACCGCATCAGGAGTGGAGTCTGTTCACAGACCAGTGCTCTCTTTTCTTTGTGTCACTGTAGAGATGACTGTAGGCAAAGACCAGGAGGTGACCGTCAAATCAAAGGGTGCTGGTGGTCAGGGGAAGGTCGCCGCTAAGGTGACCGCACCATCAGGGAAGCCAGTGGCCAGCAAGGTGTTCATTCATTTTCTTCTGGAAAGAACTACAAACCATATGTGCTCCTCTCAGAATTGCCTTGTTTTTTGTATAATGTATTTGAATTATAAATGTCTTAGATTTTGAGCAAAATCTTTCATCTTTATTATGACGCATGCAGGCTGTTGGTATGTGTTTTTATTACTGTTCATATTTCTTGTTCCAGGTTGAGCCAGGGCTGAGCCCAGAGAGTAGTCAGGTGAAGTTCATCCCCCGCGAGGCGGGGCCGTACCAAGTTGAACTGACCTATGATGGCGTGCCGATCCCCGGATCCCCCTTCAACCCCACAGCTTATCCTGTCTCAGATCCTTCCAAGGTAAAGTTACTGTCAGACGCTGCTGTTACACATCTACACCATAAAATGTGAATAATTTATTAATTTATTAAATACCTTATGTGTAACTATCTCACTTATTTTTGTCTAGCAGACTTGCCAATTCATTTCTACTCCAGCTATTTTTCCCACAATCCCTGCTCATGGACTTGATGCTTCTTCTATTTTCAATTGTATTTTTTCATATAATTCTTCTAATATTATGATTAAAATTGTATTTTTTTAAAATATAATTATAACTTATTTTATTATTATATAATAAAAATAAATAAATAAAGTTATTTTTCTATTTCTCTTTTTGGGGTGGGTTTGGGATGGTAACGCTCTGTTGATTATAAGATCCATGCTCCTGACTTGTCATTCTGTTGTTTTTACACTCCTCAAAATGATAATAAGATTATATATACTGTAAATATATATATTTATTTTTATTTATTTATTTTTTGAAAACATGAATTAATTAATTAGAAGTCATTTTGTTGCCGACACACTTGGCATTAATCATGTATCTGTGGCCTCTCAGGTCCGCTGCTCTGGCCCAGGCTTGGAGCGCGCCAAGGTCGGGGAGAAAGGGGAGTTCATTGTGGACTGTACCAATGCCGGTCCGGCTGAGCTGACCATCGAGATCATCTCCGACAGCGGTACAGAGGCGGAGGTTCACATCCAGGACAATGGAGACGGGACCTACACCATCACCTACATCCCTCTCTACCCTGGCTCCTACACTCTCACCATCCGTTACGGCGGCCAGGACGTGCCCAACTTCCCCGCTCGGCTCACCGTGGAGCCAGCCGTCGACGCCAGCGGAGTCCGTGTGTTTGGACCAGGAGTGGAGGGCAAAGGTAAAATCACTTGCAAAAGATTCAAATATTTCCCATTGTTAAGTGTTTTTCTCATTATATTTTATGTATATATTTTTCATTGTTCTGAGGTTTTTTGTTTGTTTTTAATTTTTTTTGCATATCCTACATGTAGCTTTTGCATGTATTTTTTTATGTACTACATTGAAATTGTTTACATTGTGTTGAGTAAGCATATATATGCAATTTTTTTTTTGTTTTCATCCTATTCCCTTGTATATCCTGTTGTCAGTTAGACTGATCCACATTGAAACAGTTTCTTTGTTAATATCACTGTGAAATACAGTATTTGTGCTCGCCACTTGTATTTGTTCAGTCAGAGTGGGCTGCTGAGTCACAGCAATCCCTGACCTCATATTAAAAACGATTCCATTGAGTTCCACATGGTGTGGTGTGCATATTTGGAATTTGGAAAAAGAAAAAAGAAAACTCTGCATCAGAAGAATCTGAATGGGATTGGTGCATCCTTAAATGTAATCAAAGCTTGCAAACAGTTCACCAACATGCTGCATGTTCCCTGTCCTGTGTTTTTTAGGGGTTTTCCGTGAGGCGACCACAGACTTCACTGTGGATGCTCGTGCTCTCACGCAGACCGGAGGTGACCACATCAAAACCCTCATCAGCAACCCGTCTGGCAGCCGTACAGACGCCCTGATCGCCGACCTCGGAGATGGAACCTACAGCGTCGAGTACACTCCCTATGAGGAGGGTGAGTTCGAACAGTACAATATGTGCAGAATTTGTAGGTCTGTTATTCTCCAACACATGAGTTTGAAGCTGATGCTGTGTGTGTGTCTCAGGCCCACACAGTGTGGAGGTTTGCTATGACGGCTCTCCAGTGCCCAAGAGTCCGTTCCGTGTTGCCGTCACCGAAGGCTGTGATCCAGCCCGTGTTCGTGTGCATGGTCCTGGCCTGAAGGGTGGCACCACCAACAAGCCCAACAAGTTCACAGTGGAAACCCGGTGAGTGAGACAAAACCTTCAAGAGTTCAAGGTGGAAAAAACAAATGTGACTGAAGTGATTTGAATGTCCATGGTCTTCTCTCTGCAGAGGAGCAGGCACTGGTGGTCTGGGTCTGGCAGTGGAGGGTCCATCAGAGGCCAAAATGTCCTGCACTGACAACAAGGATGGCAGCTGCAGTGTGGAGTACATCCCATACGAGCCCGGCACATACAACCTCAACATCACCTATGGAGGACAGCCCATCAAAGGTACAGCTGGAAAAACGAATAGTGTCAAAAACATTTCCAAATTATTGTCATGATTAATTAGTTAGTTAATTTAAATATGAGTGAGTTAACTTCTGATCTGGTTGCATCACAATTAAAGGATTGCTTCCTTTTCCTGAGGGCACAGGAATGCTGTGAATACACTTCTGTACGATGATCTCTAATGCCGGGTTCAGAATACGTGATATCCGCTCGATCAGGGATGACCTGTTCTTGGCATCGCCCTGTTCCCCTTAACAAAAAGCCAAAGGGACTTTTCCATTGGCTTTTGGATTAATGCAGTAGATAAGCTCTGTGGCAAACAACATTTTCTGATACTTACACGTTTTGTTCAGCAAGATAATATATACAGATGAACCCCACTTTTATGATTTACACAATACATTTTAATTTTTATCTAACATTAGGCTATAAACAAACTTCAGCATGGTCGTATGACTTTAACGTCACCACCACTAAGCTAAAGACGGACTAGTGTTCGACAAACAGTGGCGTCGAAAAAAATGCTGACTAATTTCCGGGTTTTTAGACTAATTTCTGCAGCACTCTATTGGTCGGAGTCTCTGGAAAAAAAATCTGATTTTGGTATGGAGAGAGAACAAGAAACATGAGAGGAAAAAGTGGATATAATGATGTTCATAAAATGTCAACATCTCAGTTAGCTAAACTGCTTGGGCAACTTTTTAGAATATTTTTTTCTAACTTTTGGTTTTTGGTTCTGTCTGTGCAGGTAGTCCGTTCTCTGTGCCAGTGAGTGACACAGTGGACAGTACCAAGGTGAAGTGCCAGGGTCCAGGCCTGGGGAACAATGTCAGAGCCAACATTCCTCAGGCATTTACAGTGGACGCCTCCAAAGCTGGAGTCGCCCCAATGCAGGTCCGCGTGCAAGGACCCAAAGGTAAGTGTGTCTTCTAATGTTTCTGTGCATCTCTATTCACCATCAGCATTAAAATGTCTAAAAACGACCAGACCGATGTTGCATATTTTGTTGAGTTGTGAACTTGCATTATCCCAAATGTTTCCAACAATGTTCAAGCCCAGAGGAATGTGTAATCTGTCTGTTTCATTTGGTCTCCTGTCATGGCGTTGTATCCCTTTTTTCAAGCCACATTTTTACCGTTCAACCTTTTTAGACCTTTTCCGGATGAAGGATTTTAGTCAACATACGTCTGTTTCTCAAGTGATCAGAGAAACAAGCGGAGCAGACGTTAGCGGCAGCTCCCATGATCCCACGCTACTTTGCGACTCTGACAAAGTCTTTTGTTGTTGTTTTGATTGAAAGAAAATTACATATTTTGCATTTATAACTTGTATTTCGTGATAGTCTCACATACAAAAAGAATGCTAAGTCAGAACGTGTTTAACACGTAGTACTTAACCTCTCTGTGTGTGTGTGTGTGTGTGTGTGTGTGTGTGTGTGTGTGTGTGTGT
>CALSCE010000016.1:9649005-9662643 GCA_943593645.1 Bovichtus variegatus | reverse complement strand
TATATATTTATATATATATATTTATTTATATATATATTTATATATATATATATATAATGTGTGTGTATATATATAAAGGATCCACAGTTCACGTGACTTGTAAAAGAGAACAAACAATATGATTTTCTATTGATATTACTTTAGAGGGAGGCACAGCCAACTCAACCACAATAGGTCAAATAAATAATTGAGTACAAATGAAAGACAATAATGCACAAATGGTAGATGAGTGAAAAGAAACGTGTATAAAATGTTATGCAATGCAACAGTCATGTAACTAATACTGCTGTTATTAAGCTTACACGTTGTAATTTCCCTTGAGAGGTGTTGATTTAACTGGTCGTTATTTTTGACTGCGCCATATTGAAATATTTTAAAAGTAAAGTAAAGGTCTTTTATTTTGAATAATTTGTTTCCGGAAGTGTCTCCGCGGGTCGACTTCGGTCTGTCGTTGGATGATCGTTCTCGGGATACATCCACGGCTGGACCGCGCCATTGTTCTTTTCATCTACAAGCCGTGAGCGGTTGAGCAAGCATTCAGCAACCAGCGCCGCTTCATCGAAGGACTGTTGCAGTACTTTGTTATTGCATTTGTTTTTTAAACAGGACGGTAAGTTGATTGTTGCAGAAGTGTCGTTAAAAGATGCTGCGTCATTCATTAGCTAACGTTAGCTTTTCTGTTAGTTAACGCCTCATGGCTGTCAACGTTAGCTCGGTTAGCTTTAACGAAAACCGAGCGGGTATTCGCTCGGTTAAGTAGGTAGGGTTGGTCAATGCCGCTGTGGGTAAGTTAGATGTTAGATGCCTTTTTAAAAAATTTTTTTTTTTTTTTAATGAACTCCAACATCCAGCAGGTTGATTTAAGTCGGACACATTCAACTAAGTCAACGTTAGCCGGGGGTTAAGCAAGTGTGCTGCGAGGACAACCAAGGCCTTGAGAGCAAGCTAATGTTGGGACGCTTTAATGTTAAGAATATCATTTGTCATCCTTTGTCGACTGCACTAATACAATAGTTAAGTATTGTAACAGTGGAGACTTTGTGTATAGTGAGGAGTCTGTGTGAAAGGGTGCATTCATTGCAAAGCATCGTCTAGTTCTAGGTAACGTTGTTAGGCCTGGCGTCAGCATCACCTCAGTTAACGTTAGTAATACGTTAGTCATCACACACCTAAAGCTATCGTCTCCCCCGGTAAGATGATGCTAGATGTCCGCGCGAACTAAATGCATGACAGATGTATGGAGTAGCCCAATGGACATGTGCCGTGTTTTATGTTTAATGCATTGAACCCTTTACATTAACTGTGCCCAGCTAAAGGGTTACCAAGTTCAACTACAACTCAACAGATCAAACTTCATTGCAGAATAATAACAAAACAATCATTAGGTCCATTAAGTGTCGAGTACCGAGCGGTTCACAGTGAGATATAGATTTGTCCATCGGGGAAATGTATAACTTGCTTAGATTTGAGAAAATCATTCAAGTGTTCAACTACACAGCCTTTACTGTGCTACAGTGACTAAATTGGTATCAACATAACAAATTTCCATGATAAATTAATTAATTGCTGCACGGTTACACACTTATAGTACAATTTCATTGTCTCCACAGGTGAAGAATCACAAGACATCTTCTGGACAGCTTCCTTGCGGTCCAACTGTCAAACCACAATGATCACCAGAAGAAGAGGACGAGCCATGAACAACACAGAGGTGCAGCCTCTGGAGGTTGAAGAGGTAGATGTGGTGGAAACTGTCAAAGATCTCCAAAGTCCATCTGAGGGGTTCCAAGCTGACGATATTGACGCCACTGGAATAGAGCTAGATGACCTGTTTGGAATTGAAGACTTTAAATGGACACTTGAAAGAGAGGCTGTCTCCTCACTCTTCAATATGGATTTGGATGATCTTGGCGTAAGCAGTGCAAGAGACCAAGATTCTGAAATTGAAGCTTCAACGTCCTCGTCTCCAGAGAGAATGTCATCTGACTTGAAGATTAAGAACGGGCAAAACCAGTCGAGCCACATGATCAACAAAAATGCCATCGCTGCCAGGTTGAATCGTCTCAGGAAGAAAGAGTATGTCAACAGCTTGGAGAAGAAAGTGGGCATCTTGTCAACAGAAAACAACGTACTCAAACAGGAAAATTCTCAGCTGACCAAAAGGGTGGAAGAGTTGGAAGACGAGACCAGGTACCTCAGGGCTGTGCTGGCCAATGAGAGCATGTTAGCCCAGCTCTTGTCCAGACTGAGCGGTGTGAATGGGATGAAATTATCTTCCTCGCTTTTCCAGGGGCCTGACTCGAACGACCACGACTACGCCTTACCCAGGAAGCGTGTGAAAGTGGAGGAGAAAGAGACAGCTGGCGGCGTGTGTCTGCACGTGGACAAGAACCACGTCTCAGTGGAGTTCTGCACCAAGTGTGCAGAGAGTGCAAGCACATCGCTCAAAATGTAGGGTCAAGTACTTACCTCTGTTTTCAGATATTGAGACTGAACTTGATATGGCTCTGTACTGAACCTCTTGAGGGTGGATGAACACTTTTGAATAAGTTAAGATTACCTAAGAACTGCTGAATGTGCATGTGTTTTTGTGTAATGATGGATTGAGTACACGTTACTGCTAAACCTTGTTGACAGTTTCTTCTAGGTAAAGGTTGATGCACCATGCGGGATGAGTGGCTTTCTGAACACCTTTACCTGCTTGACTCCATGGTAAGGATCAGACAAGAAAAGTTTTTTTTCACAGGCTTTAGGCATTCAGCAACAACCTCAGTACTTCTATTTGTATACACTTCTTATTCCCAGTTAGTGGATTATGAGTACTTTGTACATTTCCTTTGGTAACAGTTTGTGATAGGAAATGTTTTGATTTTAGTTAACATGTAACTAAGAGTTCAATTAAAGTATCCTGAATGCTAAGATGAAGGTGAAGCTCCACAAAGAGTGATCTTGAATCGGCTGTCAAATTGAAAAATGCTGAAAAAGATGAGACTTTATACCTCCTTTTTGATAAGAATTGATCTCTTTGTGAACCAGCACCATTGTACAAAAGAATGCTTTCATTTAGCACCACCTATTTTTCTTTATGCTAAAGTGGATTCTGCTGGTGGAAGGTGACGAGGCTGGACAAGCTGCTGCCAACGTGGCCTGGTATTTTTTTAAAGGTAGTATCGGTAACAAATGGTATACGTGATTATATTTTACCAATACTTCACAACATCTGTAGCTCTTGTCGGTGTAGCTCATGCAGCATTTTTGTGCTTGACTACAGCTGCTCCATTACTCAGAGATGCTAATAGAGGCTTAATAGTCTCATAATTATGTCTTTTATTTATTGACATATTGGAATGTATTAATTAAATACATCCAAAATTATCTGATTAAGTGGTGAAATGCCAGTTTTGTGAAACTAATTGTAAATGTGTATATATAACTTTGAATACATATTGTTTGAGGCACATGGCCTTGATGTGACAAATAAATCATATTTTCATTATGTTTGAGTTACAAATATTTACTGTGTCTTGTTCTGTACTGTTGATATTAATGCATCTCTTTTTCTCTTTCTTAAACAGCAAGCTCTCTGCCGATAATGGTCTTAATGGTTTTCCTGAACTTTTGGGTCAAGTCTGGTAAAGGTTATCAAAACAAATGACAAAGACCTCCTTTTGATGTAAATGCAAAGTATGCAGTATGAGGGAGCCACAGGGATTAGTCATCTTGTCCATGTTTTAGCCCATTTACTTCTAACCATATAATACAACTATGTCATTTTTCAAAGTTTAAAAAAATATCTATAATAGACCTTTTTCATGGCAGACATCTTGACATGTCATATTAGGAAAAGCACAGGTTAAATTGATGGGGCTGGTGGTGTGCCGCGACCTGCACTAGGTCGGTTTGGCAAAGGCCCGAGGTGAAGGTGGCTCGCGATGTGAGCTTTACAGCAGCCCTCGCAAGGACCTCGCCGCTTACCGGGGCTGGATTTAGTTCTCGCCGTGTCCTCTCCCTGCAGGGAAGGACAGGGCCTCCTGCTCAACCAGGCGGACTGCTCAGTGCGTCAGGGTCTGCAACCCACCCGACTCTCCTTGAAACACAGGTCCTGACTCATTTACCACGCTTGTCGGGTGTGACTTTTTGGCAGTGTCATCACCATTCATATCTATAGCCTACAACCACCTGTGGGAAACACTGTGAAATAGGTTTTTTTTTTTTTTTTATGCAAACCCTCACCCTGCTAGAACATAGAAATATAATGTAGCCTAATGCCCACTGTCAAGAAAAAACGACAGCCGAAATCGACTCATCGACTTTCAGGGGGCAGCCTTAGAAATTGTTAACATTAATAATGACTTCGTAAGCTATTCTAGTGAACCAGCATGCACTATACCAGGAGCTCCCCTAATGTTATTGAATTCACTTGTACTCTTTCCTACTATGACAAGTCTAGATTTTTGCTGTGAAAAAGGTCAATAACAATTAATATCAGAAGTGTTTTTTTTTCATGGTCAGTCTGCTTAAGCTGTGCTAAGCCTTGATATTGTTTCCACTGCCACCTCACAGCAGGGGTTTGACCCGCGGTGGTTCTCCCGGGTAACTGCAGCCAACCTGTAATAGTCTTACCCCCGTCTTTCAGTTAGATAGCAGCCTTATTTTACTGTGTCTTGCGTGAAGTTACGCCGGATGCAACTTCACATTAAAAGCCTTTCACCGGCAAATCATTGGAATGCTTTCTTTGCGAAGAAGTTTTATGAGATGTGTTGTCACCAATCTTGCTGAGCTTCATTGGTGGGGCTATTTCTCAGTGGGGAAAAAAGTTTCAATCCACATATAGACCTATTAAACAGTTAAGAGTCCACTATATTTAAAAATATTTTAAAATCTTTACCTTGCAGCCCTTATGACGGGGAACTGAAGCTGTTATATATGCTCTCTTTAACGCCACCAGTCTTAAGTTTGAATAAAATATATATATATATTTATTGCCAAACACAGGAGTGCTGGTCTAATGCTGCTGCCTCGATCGGCATTTGTTTGTTATTGTGTGCCTTTGGTGTTTTAAAGGGTTAGATCAGATTCACAAGTCAATCAATAACTCAGACTAACGAACCGATCGAGGCAGCGGTAGACGAGCGACTCCTGCGTTAAAAAGGTAAAAGCCCAGTTTTTGTCAATAGTCTGGTGGCTTTGAAGAGAGGCAAGGTAAAGCTGTAAAATATTCTAAATCTAGCGTACTCTTAAACTAATATTGATTTTCCAGGTGTCTTAAAATAAAACTTTAGACCACAGCAGTACAATTACTTGCTTCCAAAGTGGGGCCTTGCTGACAGTTATGTGACTATGGATAAGTACCATACATCCTCACTTCGAAAGAACTATCCCCTTAAGATAAAAGATACATTTCTAGTAATACTGGTGATACTTATTTGAAGTCCCCCTATTTAGCATTTATAAGCGGCATATAAACATTTATTAAATGGGTTGTAACACATTGTAATGTAGTTGTAAGCAGGACATTTTTAGTTTGTATTAATGTACAGCATTAGTCAAGAATTCTAACTTCTACGAGTTATAATTTGACAAATGCATTATTAAAACTTAAATCTGCCTACAAATACATCATAGTGAATTATTAATGCCAAATAAGGTGACTCAAAGTAATATGTTATGTAATGGTATAAAGTTTAATACTGGTTATAAATGTGCACATTGAATCAAGACAAATGATGAATGTTTTTGATTTGAAGCACATGAGCTAAAACCTGCTCAATGCAACAGTGTGATCCTTAAATGAAGACAGAATTTCAGCAGTCGGATGTTTTTGTTTTTTTTTAAACCACCCGAGAACTTTAAAGGTTAGACATGATCATGAAACGTCATCGGCTACCAAACGTTGATGCTTGAGAATGTAAAGTTTATTAGCAATATTAAACTGAGTAGATGAACCACATGGGAACCAACTTAAACTTGTGCTTTCATCTCCAGAGGTGGACAAATTATACAGATCTATTACTTCAATAAAAGTAATGGCTTTTTAGGCCTAAAACAGTATTTCAGTCCTGCCAACTTTTCTACATTCTAAAGAAAAGATGTTTGTTTGTATTTTAACTGCTCACTGCAAGCAAACAGATTAGCAGTTTATTTCAGGTCCTTTTATGATAGTCTTATCTTTTTGTGAGGCGTGAGAAAAACTATTCTGGAATCCAGCCTTTATTAATGTTATTAACTCCGCCTGTTTCCCAATGTGTGCTGTGAAAAAAAGGTCAATCCAAAAGGTCTAATGGAGAGCGACATTCGGCCCTGCACCGTCACCACAACAGGTGTAAATGCTTTGGCCCACATAGGGTTGTTTGCGGGAGAGTGGTTTTCACTATAAGATATGTCATTTCCATGAATGATTAAATGATTTACGCAGATATACTTTCTTCAGGCTCTGTTTGAGATTACACTTTCAAAAGGATTTCATGAATATTTCAGTTACCTGTGGGAATAAATGCTGCATCTCCTACAAAACATCAGGCCAAGTGTCACTTTTCAAGACGTTTAAAATGTAAGTAATCTTGCATCATTGTGAACAAACAACACAGGACCACACAGACTTTGTCAAAGTTATTATTGTAGAATACTTTGATGTATTTTTTCTTTCATACAGACAAAAGGTGTTGGACTTAATTCCCATTAAATTCTCTTAGATTTCCATACAGATTTAGTCTACAGTATACAGGTGTGTTCTTTCTCATATATAGATATTTATTCGCTTAAATAACAGGCAGGTAACTCTTTAATATATTCAATAGTCTTTATGGTTTTTTTCTTTTTTTGGTCTTTTTTCGTTTCAGCACAGTTAAGGCTGCATTTTCTGTCTGCAGAACAGCACTGCATTGTGCAAGAAGGGGGACCATTCCACACACAATATTTACAACAGTATGTATAATGAATAATGTAAAACGTTAATTTCTTCCCATCTTAACATGGCAGTAAATACTTTGCAGATCTAAAAGAGCAGCCTAAACAATGCGCTGATGCATTGCACTTCTGCAGTCTCTAGCTCTGCATCACCCTCCAGTTGTCCATCCTCCCTGGGTCTCCACTTTGTCCAGTCCTTTAGATCATAATGAGGTACATTTGTATCTCCTGTTCTTTATTTACAGAGTGGTGTCCCTGGTCTTAAGAGACTAGAAGCATCTCCACACCTCTGCACACTTCAGGGGCTGTTCAGTGGACAGAAAACACAGCCCTCAGAATATGCTCAGGAGAATGTGCAACTGTCGTTTTCCATCAGTGGGAGCACCGATGGAGAAAATCTAAAATAATCGTAATAATAATAATAATAATAATAATAATAATAATAATAATATACAAGCGCTTCCGTTTTGTGGTTCCTCTCTTTACAGAAAGCAATAGGATTAAAAGAAAAAAAACATCCAAAAAAACAAGTGTAACAGGAACATAGTACCTGTAAATCAAGGATGCACATGTGCACATTTGGGCGATCTGTACAGTAGTGGTGCAGTTGTACAATTTATAATTTTGATAAATATAATATATTCTTTTTCACATTGTTTTTTGCCTTCTGTGACACTGTCTCACAACATCATGATGTAACGTGGCTGGACGGATGGACAGAGATGGCTGGAACTGGACAGTCAAATTTACACCACTGTGGATTATCCGCCTGTTGTTCGCTGTGTGTGTGTGTGTTTTTGTATACCGCAGAAAAGCAATGGTAGAGCTGTGCTGGAATAGAATAGGTTGGACTTGAACAGGATGTGTGTGTGTGTGTGTGTGCGTGTGTGTATGAGAGAGACAGAAAGAGAACAGTTGTGGAGAGATCATAGCACACAGTAGTGACAGTAGCCTAAATGATTTACCAACACATAAAGAGTGACATTAATGATACCAAATGCATGCTTCAAAACAGACAGACCAATACAATGCCACTCCCACAGGTCAGGTCAGGGTGGTGGCGATGATGATGAGCATTCAAGAAGACAGGGTTCTGTACAGGTAAGGGTGTTCCCAGAGAGCCCTGCGCACATCCTCAAACAGAACTAGCAGTACAGACATGTTCTCTCGCTAAGTTTGCATGTGTGAGACTTTATTTCTAATCCTACGTCTGGGTACGAGTGTTGACATAGGCAGGCTGTTGCATATTGTCTGCCATCGCCTTTCTCTGGTGGTGGAAGCAGCTGATAACTCAGGGAAGTCAACAGGGGAGCGGGAGAGAAGGGTCCAGATTTGCATTGCGTTCACACTCCGAGGCAACATGAAGTCAGCGGTTCACCCACACCTAGTGCAACGTGAGATACAGGAGGGCACTCTCACACCCAGTCTGGAATGTGATGTTTGGAATGTATGTTCCATGGAATGTCGAGGTGGAATTCGGCAAGGTGACGGTGGAATGTGATGTCACAAGCGCTGCACCCGTCGTCACTGGGGGTGGCTATCCAAATGTTTTCTGTGATTTTCTTTTTTTTTGTCGGGGTGTGCTCATGCAGCATGTTATGCCACTTTACATTGGAAAGCTTCAGCATAATATGTCTTAGGGATGCACGATAACATCGTCACGTCATCGGTAACGGCAGAGAAAGGCTTTAAAATAAAATGAACATTTTCTCCGATATGAGAGGCCGATATGTTACATAATAATAAATATGGCTTGTTTTACATGTTATCTAAGTTGAAGTAGTTTTCCCAGTGAATGTGTATATGATGAAGAGCATTGTATTTTATGTCTGCATCTGCCAGTGGACCGTCATGATAACTGTAGGCAGAATAATAATAATAATAATAATAATAATCCCACTACAGAAGAGACTTGATGTTCTCTGCAGTTAGGTGGAACAAAGTATGTGCGTATATCGGTATCAGCATATCGCAAAGATCCAAAATCGTACATCACTAGTCTTAAAGCAATACTTTTTGGAAAATACGCTTATTCACTTTCTTGCTGAGAAGATTGAAACCACTCTCATATCTGTCCATTCCATGTGAAGCTGAAGCCAATAGTCAGTTAGCTTAGCTTAGCATAAATACTGGAAACAGAATGAAGCAGCTATCCTGGCTCTGTCCGAAGGTAAGAAAATGCTTCTACCGGCACCTTTAATACAATAGAATAACCTGTGATATTATGTCTCCAGAAAGCCACAGGAAAGTATTTTCAAGAGGTTTTAATATTTCCCATTTATTGAGGTAACTGAATTACAACTGCATATACTGTGTTTTTCAGATTAAATGAACAAGATATCATTTGTTAATTAGTGCTGTTTTTAAAAAACAAACAGGGTAGCTGTTTCCAGTCTTTGTGCTAAGCTAACCTTCTGTTGGCTCTAGCATATTTAGAGTACAGACATGACAATGGTATCGATCTTCACACATAACTCTCAGCAGTAAAGTGAATAAGTGTATTTTCCAAAATGTCAAACTGTTCCTTTAAGGTATCCCAATCTACTTATTGATTATCATGATGATGGGGAAAGCACAGTATTTGACACATGGACATGGCACATGAGCTCTCATTGGTCGTACCTGATTGAGTGGGCTTCGGGCCTAAAGCTAAAACTGAACACTGACATAAGACATGAGTTCGTTCCTATTCAATGTCAAACAGTGATTATTTTCCTTCTCTGTAACAATTACTGGATGGAACGTCCACCTGATCAAATGAAACAATCTCTTTGTCCACAAAACTCATGGAGAGGGCACATGATGGAGACGACCCAATGGCACGTGAGCAGCTTTGAAGTGAGTGCATGTTAGTCTTAAAGGGCCATCGCCTGTGCATTGTGTGTTTGATGGCATTTAAAGGGTTAATGCTTCCAAAAAAGAAAAAAGCTGGCACACACACACACACCCACCAATAAAAGACCAGAAGGGATGAGCTAAGAAAAACAACAAAATGGCTTGAGGAACAGCAAGAGAGAAGATGATGGGACATGTAACAGAAAGGAAGTGAAAGAGGACCTCACCCCGGGGGACGTCCGTAAATATTACCAATACATACTCATGAGTACAGAACATGGCAGGAGGCTGTAAATTAAGTTAGTCCTGTGTGTACATGTATACATGACAATACTGTGAGATCCCACAGGCTGTAGCATCTCATAGCAGGGCGGACAATATTACAGATTACAGGTCATGTGGATTTATGGGGCATTCAAGGGTTGGGCAGGTTGGACTGGAGAGTGATTAACATAACGAGTTCTGTGCCGTCGCTTCCCAAACATTCAAATTATATATACATATACTGTATATATATCTATTCCCCCCCTCCTTTTGTCGTTTTTTTGCAGCCATACTATTTACTATTAGGTTTAAATGAACAGTATCTTTGATTGCAATTTGTTTTTTTTATGTTTTTGTTTTTTCAGAAGAGACAAGACAATACACATACACACATTGAAAGAGAGAGAGAGAGAAATGAAATAAAAGAAAATATTTGGATTGAATGTGTCGAAAGTGGCTGTAGCCAGACAAATGACGGGTGGTGGTGACTATGGTGCCATGGCAGGTAGGTCAGTGGGTATGATGAACACCAATAGAACAGAGTGGGTCAGCCTGTGGCCCTGACGTGGCCCTGTTCTGCTGAAGCGTTGAAGGATGTGTTGTTTTTTTGGGATATCCGTCCCCCTCCCTCTCCGACCTACCGTCACTCGGGACAACGCAGCGAGAGCAGCCCTGTGCGTGTGTGTGATGAGTGTGCGTGCAGTCTGGCAGGGTGGGGCGGGCAGGATTTTCAGGGAGGGCAACGGACGTGGCGGTGGGTTCGAGGGTGGAGGGGGTCGGGGGCAAGGGCAAAAGGAGGGAAAGTCGCAATGTTCTCAGGGAGTTGCGAGCAGAAGTCTCCAACCATTTTCCACTCCCTCCCTCCGGGTCCTCCCCCGTCCTTCACTCCCTCCGGTTCGCGTGTTGTAAGGGAGAGTGGATGAAAATGTCATGTGTGAGTCCTCAGCCGTCTCTTGCGCTCCCTTTTCCTCCCCAAAACTTCCTTCCCCTTCTCCCCTCCCCCGACCCACGCTCAGCTCAGTTATAAGGAGGTCTCCACGCAGTAGAGATGGGCCAGGTGAGGGGCGGAGGGCTTCCCCGGCCTGTCCCTGCCGTGATGGATATGGTGGTGTTGGTGTTGGTGGTGGTAATGGGGGCTCCGGTTGCTGGGGGAAACTGTGGTGATGCTTTTTTTGTTGCCGTGGGTGACTGTTGAACTGCTGCTGCTGCTGCTGCTGTTGTTGTTGTTGTTTCTGTTGCACGGGGTCACCGGGAGGCTGTACTGACGGTAGGGGCGGGTGGGGTGGGTGCGGGCTGGGGGCTGGGTGGGAGGGGGCGGCGGCTTGCGGAGGGCCGGGTGCAGGTGCTGGTATCTGCTGAGCTCTGATTCGTCGTCCACGTCAGTGTCGTCGATCAGTGGGATGTTGTGGATGAGGTCGTTGATGAGGAACTCTGGGTGGGCCATGAAGTTGTGGATGGAGTTGCGGGATTCCGGTTTCTCCCGGCCCTCGTACAGCGAACTACGGAATGCTTTCACCACTCGCATCTGCCGAAAGGAAGGAAGATGAGGGAGAGACCACAAGAAAAAGAGAAGTGAAAGTCAGACATTAAAAAGGGAAAAAAAGAGACAAGGGAAACCCAGAGACAGACAGACTTGTGTCCTCCAGCAGACAGACAAACAGAGTGACAGACAGACAGACACTCAGGGCCAGGTGGCTAAAGTCAATGTTTATTAAAAGAAAACTATTGGTAACATTGGTTTTAAATTTATTTTCTATAAGAAATTTGAGTCAAAGCTGCTCTGGAAGCTAAAAGCTAAAGTTAAAAGACTATTTTGACATTTGGGAAATATGCTAATTTTCTTTTTTTTTGCCAAGAGTTAGATTAAAAGATTGATACCACTCTGAATATGAAACTACAGAGACTAGCCAGTTAGCTTAGCTTAGCATAAAGATTGGAAACGGCTTGGCTCTGTCTGTAAGAAGCAAAATCCACCTACCAACACCTCTAAAGCTCACTAATGGACATGTGATACCTCTTAGTTTAATCAGTAAGAACAATTGAAGGGTAAAAAAAACAAAAGTTGTATGTGCCGGACTATTTCTTGTCTCGGAGGCAGCCAGCAGAGATTCCAGAATTATGATGTGTGAATAAGTGAGCTTTCAGGTGCCAAATATACTCATCTTAACTGCTTAATTGAAAGTTCGATTAGCTTTGGAAACCCCCTCCCCACACACTTTGACGACATCAGATCAGGGTGGCTTGTGTCAAAGTTCATGCCAATTTCCAAAACCGACAATCCAACATTCGCCATTGGCCAGCTGTGCAGAGGTGAGAAAATACGCAGCTTTTCTTTTTTTCACAACTATTTCTGTCTTTTTTCAAGTTTGCAACCAAGTGCAAAACAACGCTATCACCATATTTAACAATATCGCCCCCCCCCCCCTTTCTATAACGACGCCTGTGGACACCATGGACGCATAGTAGTTCAGTAGTTCTGTCCACACATGCACAGTACTATAAATTGCTACGATACCACTTGTAGTGACATGGTTGCGCAGCCAACATCCGCTCAGAGCCTTCGCGTACACCCTCTGATGAGAGCTGGATTTTGTTGCCTTTGGGCAGAGCCAGGCTAGCTGTTTCCCCCTGCTTCCAGTCTTTATGTTATAGCTGAACAAACTAGCTAACATCTAACATCTGGCAAATCTAAATACCGAAGAGGGAGAGTTCTGAAACACTCGCAAATAAATACTCCTCACCATAAGGATTATAAGATGAAAGCATGAATTGGGCCGATGGCTGAAGGTTTGAGCGAAATTTGTCTGGTACTGGATAAATGAAACGTTATTCACATTGGGCAACGTCTTGGCATGAGTTTGGAACTATTTCCAGATTTAAAGGCAAGTGTATTCGCAACCGCACCTTGCCACTGGACTGTCTGTTTTTTAGTCATGTTTCCTCAGTGTTGTTCTTTCAGGAGACGATGATTCCATTACAACATATCAAGGTAATTTCTCAAACTTTGTAATTATATTATTGTAACTTTGGGAACTCAAATATCTTGACTAATTCAGATGGTCCACCTGATCCTGTTTGTCTCCAACAGACAAAGAAAATTAAATTCAAAATGAGTTGGCTAATGACATATTTTTGTCAGTTCTCACACACCAATTAAACCTCACAAGACGAGAGCATTCAGTAGCCACCATCACAAAGACCAAAGAAGCTTCACATCATACACACGTGGCATGTGTGTGTGTGTGTGCGTGTGTGTGTGTGAGTGTGTGTGTGTGTGTGAAGAAAACATTCATACCTCAGCACACTGGATCACATGCATGCGCACACACAGATGATAGTGGATGTTAGGCACAGATGGAGAAGAAGCAGGACTGGTGAGTGTGTTAGTTTATTGTACAATGAAATATAAAATGACAAGAACCTATAGCAGTGACCACACACACACACACACACACACACACACACACGGTTGGCGTCTGCATGCATTGGACAGTTGTCAATCATGGGTGCTGTTTGTTAAAGAGCGCTGGTTTGCACACGCAAAAACCTCCACTGCCAGACAGTGACTAGACTAGTCTGTCAGCAGACACACACACACACACACACACACACACACACACACACACACACACA
>CALSCE010000016.1:9622339-9640067 GCA_943593645.1 Bovichtus variegatus | reverse complement strand
TCTGTCTGTCTGTCTGTCTGTCTGTCTGTCTGTCTGTCTGTCTGTCTGTCTGTCTGTCTGTCTGTCTATCTATCTATCTATCTAATGTATCTTTTATCTGAAAGCTTTTAAGAACAATTGCTTGAAAAGTAAAAATGTTTTCAAGTCCAAATACAATTTTGAATAAAATGACCCTCTTTTCAAAAGTTTATAAGTGGTATTAAGATGATTCAAATATAAATGTTTTTTTAGTTTTCTTCGGTAGAAAGGTTTTAGAATACACATAGCTTCAATGGAGTCCAAGAGTAAAAAAGGTAGTACTGTAGGCATAAGCTTAATTGGTGTCACAATTATGAGGGAGTCCTTTGAAAATGTTCCCCCCTGTAATGGGTCCCTGACCCTGAAAGTTTGAGAACATCTGAGTTAGAAGCATGTATGGAATAAAAAAAGACGATATTTTCTGTTAAAGGATGATAATAATGTTATAGGAGGGCAAACAATCACACTTAGACTTTGATCAAAAGTTACTTTTAGCTTCTATTTGTAAGGTTTCTAAATCCTACGTGTTACTAAGAATTTTTAGACTCATGAATCAAAGTTAAGAACATTTCTAATCTAATTATCTAACTCTAATCTTTTTAACAGGAAAAATAAATTGTGTAATAAAGCGGTGTGAATGCCTCAAAGTGAATTTATTTCTTGACCTCAGCCACATTTATCATTGCAATTATTCCACTCCAGCTTGTGTCACTGTAAAAAATGACACATTAAGTGAATTTATAGATCTAGTATATTAGTTATGGTTCTAACATAATAGCACAGCCCTGCGGTTTCAAACTCGGACCACAGTAACAGCATGCTGCTCTACAGTAGGATGTAGCGACAGCATTTTAAATAGCAACATGATCATTTACAACCAGAGCAAGGTTTATCAGTGACATTCTCATCTTGACACCAAACTGCAGAGTCATAAATCTCCCTGGGAGTACGATACAGTGTATCACATAATGTAATAATATCTTTCTGCAGGGAGTAGGCATCCATCTTTCTTACTTCTCTTTCTCTTTCACCTCTCAAGCTGCCATCAGTCTTCAGCTTGCTCTCATCTCTAAATTTCCAAATCCCTCTGAACTGTCTCTTCGTTGCTCTCACACTCCAAATCACTGTCATCCCCTCCAGCTCGCTCTCTTCTCTTGATTCTCCCCAGAGTAACACCGAGCACTGAGCTTTGGAAAATATCCCTCTTTATCTCTCTCCATCCCTCACTCTGTTTTTGCTTGCTTGTCTGTGTTTTTGTGTACTCAAAATTCCCTGCTCAGTGAATTCCTTCTGTATTCACTGTGAATCATTTCAACAAACAATCCGCCTTTTTTAGGTAAAGTTTGGAATCTTAAGTCTGGAAATGTACGTGGGGCGGAAACGGGTTACAAAGTGAGAGACAATGTGACAATTAACAAGCTGTATATATTAAGTATACTAACATACTATACAGACTAAGAAGGTGACCAAGACAGCACAGGCCATCACCAACATGCAGCATCCATCTGTAGAAGCCATTCAAGCGTTTATTGCTTTGGAAATACAGTACGGTCAACAACCACAATCATCAAAGCAGAAATAAAAGCAATATTCATGAAGTGAATATTCACAACACGTTCTTGCAACGTTTCACAATAAAAAACAAACGTGTGAAGGAAATTAAGGTATTCTGAAATGCTACAGGGCTTACAATTTGAAATGGACACAGGAAGTTTTGAGTTTTTATTAACAGAATAATGCAGTAACAAAACTTTAACTGGGGAAAGAGCAGATCTGAAAAAAAGTTAGTTTCATACAAAAAATTACCAAATATACTTATCAAAGTTAATTAGAAATAAAGGCATGTCGCTAATATATGTCTGCTTCAAATAAAGGCCCCTGCCACCAGCATTGTTATAAAGTTGTAAAGATAGAATCTATGGATGAGCTGTTGTATTGGATTGTGTTATATTTTCAGGTGTACCTAATAAAGTGGCCATTATGTTTAGTGTATACAATATGCAGTGGAATAAGAATAGATGTATCATACTGACAGTTTGTAAAGTCATCACCTGAAAATATCTGGTCTGGTTTTTTTAGACAAACACACTCCAGCTGAGTGCTGGAGAGGCTCAGTCAGGTTGATTTACGTACAACTCATTTACAACAAGATAAACTAAACCGAGTGGTTGAGACTCAAGCTGTACCACATAACCTCAATGTCTCTGAATCTCTACTATCGCTATTGACTAAAAAATGCCCAAAAAATGATCTAAAAAAGAAAATCTCTAAATGTTGTCCACCAAACAGTAGAGAAAATCAATCAAAGGGCAATAAAGGGATAACCTTACCTGCACAGCGAAGGTCCCCACAACGATGGTGCAGAAGATAGGGTTGGCAAATATGCCGTCAAAGACATTTCTCTCTCCGTGGATCTTCCGAGCGTTGATCTCGTTGAAAAGTTGCATGAGGACGAAGGTGTTGAAGATGATGGTGTAGTGCTCGGAGGGAGGGGAGTGGAGCGGAGCGTTGCGACCGCTGTCGATGTTAAACATGTGCTCGCCTGGAGGGTGAAGAAAACCGACAGTATGAAAAAAGAATATATCAGCTGAGTTGTTCATTAGGAAGCGTGTTTAATCTGCTGCAGAACAAATAAGCAATGAACTATTACCACTGTAGCTGCTAAGGTGGCTTTCAAAACCAAACCATGTTTTTCTTGTCTTGGATTTTTGGTTAAAAGCACGCTGAAATACAAACCAGATTATCTGAATTCCATAATAAATCTATTGATGGAAGACAGCTATTTCTGTCTGTGTCCCGCTTGTCTCTGCATGTGTGTGTACCTATGAACAGTAGGGTGAAGATGATGACCAGCTGGTACACGCCATGTCCCAGGATGTTCTTCATCATGGTCAGTGAGATGAGCGGGTTGTTCCGACCATAGGGTTTCCGTAGCAACAGGTCCTCAGTGGGGGGCTCGGTGGCCAGGGCCAGAGAAGCAAATGTGTCCATGATGAGATTCACCCACAGCATCTGCACCGCCTTCAGAGGAGAGTCCTGCAGAGAGATTTCAACCAGAGAGATGTGACACGAACGAACCATGTTCACACACACACACACACACACACACCTGTAAAAAAAAGCCTACTTCCCAACATGAACAGCTTTTGCTGTAAGTTAAATCATTCATTTAATTCCAGTGTTTCAGTAAATCTGTTGATTTATCAGTCAGGTTATACATTCAACAGAATACAAGCTTGTTTCATTTGAGTAGATTTATTTCTGTGCCTTTAATATGCATTCTCTCTAACATCCAGCAGGGGGCGACTCCACTGTTTGCAAACCATGTCCTATTGCATAGAAGTCTATGAGAAAATGACCCGACTTCTCACTTAATTTATCACCTCAGTCAAAAAAAACAAAAAAAAAAATAGCTTATAGTCTCAATCTCTAGTTTCAAGTCTTCTTCAATACAGCATGATGTTCATTTAGTAAATGAAGCTGCCATTTAGAGTAAAAAAGATGATAAAGCAGGGTATGCTTCAGGGCAGGGCTACATTGTTACAACTTCCCCCCTTTCACATTGCGTTTAATGGTTAAGTTAACTGTAAAACTTTGCTCTGGTTCCAAAGAACAAAGATGGAAACAGTCCAAATGCTAAACTCAAGGCTTCAAAAGCATAGTCCATTCGGGTGATGTCAGATCTGCTTCTACCAAATCCTATTAAAATATTGACTCATTAATACTTTCCAACATGCAGAGTGACCACCCACTGGTCTCATCTACACTGAAACAATTACAGACAAAAGGTCAGTGCGATTCATACACGACAGCACATATTATATATTACCTACCTGCTGATGTCTTGTTTTATAGACAGAGTGGGATATTGATTAAGTAACCTTTTATTCTATTATAAAAAAAAAAACCTGGCTCATTAAAGGGGTTTCACTTTGAGAACTTTTGAATGTGACAATTATCACTTTTATGTAACTGCACTATTTCTGGGACTCTAGCAGGTCCTTTCATGTGTTTTGATCAAGAAGCCAGACCACAGACTGCTCCTTACAGGTTTGTTCTGCAGCATATGTAACGGAAAAGAGCTTGGTTCAAGCTCAATTTATCTTGAAAGCGTGGAATAATAATGGTGATACTAATATTAATAATGAATACTTTAAAATGACCTTATTTTATCAACGTATGAACCCTACCTTCCAGCTTAAATGTACCTGATATACTTGAAATGTACTGAGATGTACTTATTTATGTAGTTCACGGCAGCACTTCTGCTGTTATGGTGATCAATCAATCAATCAATCAATCAATCAATCAATTAATCAATCAATCAATCAATCAATCAATCCTTTATTAATGACCACACGATCGAGGTGGGTGGACCTTGCATTCAGCACAGCTTGGTGGGTAAGCTCCTTTTTTGTTTGGCATGCTTCATATTTGGGACCATCACATGGACCCAAACAGAGATCTCAATATGTGTCAGTTTTATGTTTTGTCTGATAGTGTTCTGAGTGGGGAGGTGATTACTTTAGAGCAGTCTTTCCTGGTTTTATGTGGGTCGGCATGAGTAAAATGCATAACAATATTATATGTGAATTCATTTTCCTAATAAAAATAGAAGAATAGCGTTCTGTTCAGCTCAGATGCTGCGTGTGGGGCTGTGTCTCCTCCACCCCTCTCTCTTCTCCAGAACCTCACGTGTTCTCAGGTTATCTTTCCACCTGCATACAATCTGTACCTGACTTGCAGTGCATTTATTCAACGTTGTTTTGGCGGTGGAAGAGTCAGTAATGTGTGTGTATAAGTTAAGTGTATATGTGTGTTCGTTTCCATGCTGGACAAATGTCAGAAATTCTGTCTGTGTGTGTGTGAGACTAATGTGGTGGTGACATGTCAGAGTGGTGATTTTTAATGATAATATCCTCTGTGCTGTCTGCTAGGTATTCAAAGGGAAGAGGACATATATGGTCAGCATCATTAAAACAGCCTAAGTCTTGTCTTTGTTTAAGACTGAGACAGGAAGGGGGGGATAAGAAATGGTGAGAGAGAAAGGGGTGAGACAGGAGAGTAGAACATGTTTGTTGGGGTTAAGGTGTATATACTAGACACCCCCCCCCACACACACACACACACACACACACACACACACACACACACACACACCGACACACACTCCAGCTGACACAGTGAGTGTATCACCTCACTTTCAGTGCAAGTTCCTCATGGGATGGTGAGAAACTTAACATTACACTCAACAAATTAGATTATTGCTGTGTGATGTAATTTCATAATAAAACAAATACATTTCATATACATTTTAAATTCATGGTTCGTTGTGTTCTTGATCATGTGCGTCAGGATGTCTCTGCCTATATAAGCTTGGTGTAAAGAAAATGCATTTTAGCATTTTAGCATTTTGCCTTGTAGCAGATATAGGGTGAGTGATGTTTACAGAAGTGACATATTTGTGTCTGTTATATTGTAGGTGTAGGAATGCATGCGTGTCAGCATGTTTGTTTATTAATAAATCTGCCTACCTGAGTGATGCAGGCCCCGGTGAAGGCCACGATGACAGCCACTACGTTGACCGTGAGCTGGAACTGCAGGAACTTGGAGATGCTATCGTAGACATTTCGCCCCCACATCACTGCCTTGACAATGCTGCTGAAATTGTCATCAGTCAAGATGATGTCAGACGCTTCTTTAGCCACGTCTGTCCCCGCAATACCCTGACACAGATTGAGACAAAGTGAGGAGGAGACGGAGACTCATGACATGATTCATGCAAGCATTCACGCATCCAAAGTATGTCGGAGTGCTACTGTCTCAATATCGTGTTGTGCCAACTCCAAGTGTAACCACTTGTCGTGAGTAAGAGCTGTGACCAAAATCAAATGCACGCTAATAAAAAAAAAAGTATTTTAAATTAACCACATGATGTACTTGTTATCATTTATGTATTTATAGGAAGAGTAAAATTCTAAAATCCCTCCAGATAGTTGAGCATGTTAATTAGCTTAGGTCATTAAAGGGATACATTACTAAGCTTCCTGCTGGTACTCCTGTCTGTTTCTACAAACTGGGGGCGTGCCGACCTTCGTAATACACTGACTATGGAGTACTACCATAAGAGCCCACTTCAAAACATCCGAACTATCCCTTTAAGTCATTAATATATTTAGTATATATAGTGGGATAAGAGAGAATCAATGTTTTTAAGGTTGTGGAGCATTTGTTCTCCAATATGAATTAATATACTTGTATGTGATTACAATATTGTAGCTACAGAAGATTTTAACACCAAATAAAGATGAATGGTGAATAATATTTCAGGTTACCATGGCAAAGCCCACATCAGCCTTCTTCAAAGCTGGACCGTCATTGGTTCCATCTCCTGTTACTGCGACAACCTGCCTCTGTTCTAAGACCGTGCTGTCAATGATGCCTGGACACAAACAGGAAGGAAAGATAAGCTCCAGATCTGAATGAATGTGTGCGCTTGCATGTGTTTGGGTTCATAACCCCGAGACTCACCTTTGACCAGTGTGTGTTTGTCGGTTGGCGAGGATCGAGCCAACACGCGGAGTTTGGGCCAGATTTTGTCAATGCGTTCCTGTTCAATCTGTCGGTCAGATGGAGAGAAAAAGAGGGAAAGAGTGTGTTCAGATTAATAACACCAGAGAGAACCTATTAGCTATTCTCTTCTCTCACTAGACGTTACTATTGATCCAGATAAAGCATCAAAGACACTGTGAAATTGGCTGTTATATAGAATCAGAATCTCATTTATTGCCAAGTAGGTTTTCACATTTGCCTTGGTGCCATAGTAAGAGAAAATTTAAATAATAGCATGTACTGCAGAAGTGAAGAAACTTAAATATAGAAAAATTGACAATACAAATGAAAAATACTATAACTAGAATTACCGCCTCGCAGTTGTATGCCTTCACCAACCAGTCATGTTGCAGTTTACATCTATGTCTGTTCAAAATGTTATCACTTCATAATTTCATCCTATTAGACATTTGTGTGAAATTGTCATAATTAGCGCATGAATTCTTGAGTTATGGCCAAAAACATGTTTTGTAGGGTAACAGTGACCTCGACCTTTGACCTCCAAAATCTAATCAGCTCATCCTTGAGTCCAAGTGGACGTTTGTGCCAAATTTGAGAAAAAATTCCCTCCAGACATTCCTAAGATATCCCGTTCACGTGAATGGGACGTATGGACAGACGGACAACCCAAAAACATTATGCCTCCGGGCACTATATATGTTTTTAAAATGAAAGTGCTGTACAGTTTTTTGCAGGAATGTGCAAAACGTTGACATGGAAATGTGCACAAGTACAGTATGAAGTCTAAAGAATATGTGCAATGTACAGAGGAAATAGTCCAAAAGGTGTGTGTTAATGTAAAGCAGGGAGACAGACTTTATGTTCATGTAACGTGCAGTCCCGATGGGGGGGTAAGAGTCCATGGTAGTCCTGGGTCTGGTTGATGAGGCCAGCTACAGCAGGGAAGAAACCGTTCTTGTGGCGTAGTGTAGTGCTCTCTTGCAATGGATTTTACACACTGCACTCCTACATAATGATCATTTCCGCACATCATTCTAGGATGTACATTTAAATTCACACTCCATAGAAAAGCAGAGCTGCATCACTAATCAGGAGCTATCTATCCCATTAAGCATTCTGCTCAATTCAAATGATAGAGTGAAATGGTGTGGATGAAAGCAATGCTTGTACACATATTGGCTTTAATAGTGTGCACTAACTACAGTGGTTACAGCCATGTCAGTGGTGATATGGGACGGGAACCTCAGACTTACGTTTGTGAGGATTCCACTTCAAAAAAGACTTGTGAATATGCTCTTGGCTGGGATATGGTGTATGGACGTCCCTGGAGTACTGAGGTGAGTTTTGTCTTTGTATGATTCATTCATTTGTTTAGTTATCAAAACAGCCTACAGTATAACAGCGGTGCAAAGCAAAGGTGGAATTTGGAACTAGTACACATTGCTTGAATATTTCCATTTTATTCAACTTTATACTTCTATTTCACTACACTTGTCTGACAGCTTTAGTTACTAGTTACTTTTCAGATAACAAGTATTCCCTTCCTGTCCAGTGAAAACCATATATGTCCACATTTGAGTTTGAATGTTTGTGATAAACAGAAGGATGAAGTGCTCCTTCCTAATTCAACTCTTTAAGAACCCTCTTGGATCACCTAAAAACAGTCTGTTTCTCTGAGAAAACATCAGCAGAGTGTATCAGCATTTACCAGTATGCATTAAATATATGTAAGTGTTCACATTAATCTGCAGAATAAATTAGAGGCTAGATGAAAGCAGTTATGTCAGTGAGGTTATGAAATGGGCTCCTCTCCCCACAGATAGTTCGTTAACATCCAATTTTAGTTCATTTTATTTGGTACAGCAATAGAAAATGATGTAAATCACTCAACCCCAACTCACCTCTCCTTTCTCGTTCCTGATCCGTCGGTTGAAGTCTTTTCCCTCTATACAGATAAAGTCATCCCCAGGGTGGATGATGCCACATTTAGCAGCAATGGCCCTCGCTGTGTTAATGTTATCACCAGTCACCATCCGCACTGTGATGCCTGCACGCTGACACTTACGGATGGCCTCAGGCACCTTAGAGAGACATTTTGTACAATAACACAACGCCATTACTTTTAAACACCTCTATACACATACTCTATGTTTACATGCATGTTTGTTTATATAAGAATGTTTCCAACATTGTAGCCTCCATGATGCAGAATAAACTGCAGGGTTTTCCCTACCATTAGAAGACATGCAAGAGTGCATTTGCGTTAACAGAGCCCGAGAGTCCATTGTATCTATTGTTCTGGCTCTGTGGTTTTTATTTTATTTATTTTTATTTGTATTTATTTCGCATATTTAGATTTTTTTTTTTTACATTCCAATCCCAATGTCTGAATATTCTTAAGAATTAAAAGTTCATTGCTCTTTGAAAGGGTGTTCTTTCATTATTATGCTATTATTTTATCATTATATGAGAGTTATAACATAATCTTAAAATGACAATAATATAATTTATCGCAATTATTTCTGGGACAATATATTGTCCAACTAAATGAGTGACAGGCCAAGTTATGATGACATAGTATGGATTGAACAAAGCCACAGTACCATCTGAAAGTGAAACTAAAGACACACACAGACTATACAGAAGCCTACCTCAGGCCGCACAGGGTCCTCTATGCCAACCACAGTGATGCAGGTCAACTCTGTCACTATTTCTGCTTCGTTTTCCCAGTCCGGCTCCGGATTAGACGGCAGGTCACGGTATGCAATGCAGATGGTCCTCAACCCCTCACATGCCATTGGCTCGATCACCTATTAATCATTCAATAGTACAACTATGGTCAGGAAGAGGTCCACGAAATCGCAGCACCCAACACACCGCTTAACTTACAGTTTACATTCCAATATCTGATGCATAAAACAGTATTGAACTGCGTGCATACAGTGTGACGTTTATGTCAGATGACCTTTTGAGTCCCTTGGTGTGAATGCTCTCTGACAGGGCTGTAGGGAAAAAGCCCCCCAGCCCACTGCAGACAGCAGAGGGAAGGATGATGTAAAGAAGAGGTGACACAAAGCTGCTACAATGCAAACTGAACAACTGAGCTGGAATAAAGTTGTGTAAATGGGTTTATTTCTCACAGCCCAAGCTGTGTTAATCGTGCGCCAAATTTAGGTCAGTCAATGAAACAATGCTTGTGCAGCCAGCATAGGCTAATCTGCTGTATGAGGAACATATACATGTGTTTTGCTGCTAAATATTTTTGTAATTTACAACTAGACTGATCTAGCAAAGCATCGGATTTTTTGCAATTTTAAAGGAATAGTTTGATATTTTGATATTTATGCTTATTCGCTTTGCTGTCGAGAGTAAAATGAGAAGATTGACACCACTCTCATGTCTGTATGCTAAATATGAAGCTACAGCCAGCAGGAGGTCAGTTTAGCTTAGCACACAGACTGGAATCTGGGGTAAACAGCTAGCCTGGCTCTGTCCAAACTTCAAAAATACACCTGCCAACACCTTTAAAGTGTATGACAGATATGTTTTATAATGTGACAATACGAAAACAATGTGACAACGTGAAAGGCTCCACCCATCGTGATGAGTTTTGTTTCACTCTCACCGCTCTCAGTGTCTCTCTTCGGACAGTGCAGGCAGCTGTTTTCAGTAAGAAGCTTTAAAAACCCATTGTACACTCCCTGCTCAGCAGCAAACAGCAGACAGACAGTTAGTGAGTATCTAGTGAACATGGTGGAGCATTAAGCATCTAAAGAGAAAGATATTTCCCCCAGTAGTTGATGGAGACTTAAATTCATCAGGGAGACACAAACACTAAGAATGACCATGCTGCTCTGCAACTGCTAGATGTGTAAATAAGCAACTGTTCGCTAACACATTTGCCATATCACCTTTAAAGCTCACTAATTAACGTGTTGTATTTCGATGGTTTAATCCCAACAGAGAAAAACACAAAATTCCCACAATTTGTCAACGATCTGCCAAAATTAAAGAAATATTGAAGATACTATTCAGCACATTGGAGAGTTAAGTAATGAAGTGTCACCTGTTTGACCATCTCATCTCTGTCACGTGGGCGGAAAGTGCGCGCTTCACCATTGGCATCTAGGATATAGGAACACCTGGAGAGAGATGAAGGACAGAAAACAGTGTAGACTCATGAGTAGAACATCGTTTGACTCTATTTATTCACACAATCTAAGGATCTTTGTTCAGACATCACACGATGAGCCCAGACCACCTCCACCTGCCTCATCCTCCGGCAACACTCACTTCTTCAGCATTATCTCAGAGGCTCCTTTGCTGTAGAGGCGGAAGGAACCGTCAGGCAGCTTGATCACTGTACACATGGATTTACGCACTGAGTTGAAGGTATACACCTGAGAGGGAGAGAGAGAGATGTATGCATCTGATTAGTGAAATTACAGGTAGACAGACAAATCCCTGGCTGGAAATTTAGCTCTGAGTGTATCCATTGTGATCTGCAAGCACCAGGCAGCACACGCTTGTTTATCTAATGTCACTGTAGTTGTTTCATTATAAACCTCTGTAAGTTCCAATGTGGGTTTAGCAGAGATTTCTTTGGTACCAATAACACCTCAGGTGTAACATTATTACCTCCGCCAAGGAGGTTGTGTTTTCGGCTCGGTTTGTCTGTAAACAGGATTACGGAGAAACTACTGGCCCCATTTTCATGAAACTTGGTGGAAGGGTGCAGCATGGGCAAAGGAAGAACCCACATTTGGAGCAGATACACAAATGATGTCTCATTTTCACTAACATTGCGAGATATGGCATTTGTGCTGCATGTATGTGGTGTCGAAATAATCTGAGAAATTAGATCCCGAAAATTCACGTGAACCCCCCTCGAGTGGGAACTCAGAAACAGATATCAACGTGTTGTGTAAACGCTCTGAGCAATAAAACACAACACATCTTCTTTGTAGCGTCCATGTTGTTTGCACAATAGGACTTAAAGCTCATAAACACACTGAAGTCAGAGGAATTACTTCCCAACTCTGGAAATGGGACCATCCGAGGAGCACATGAAGGCACCACTGGCCTTGGCGGAGGTCTGCACTCTCCAAGTGCCATTCTAGTATTGAGTAGTGTGGAGTGTCTAGTGACTCTGCATTGAGAGTAGACACTTTCTTTATCTACAATTGTAGTTTATGCATGGCTGTTTTTAAGAATGCATTTTTAGCCATGCTAGCAGCCCGGCTCTGTGGTGCCACCAGCAGGTCATAGTTTTCACTTATCAGGGGAAATATGGATGGATTGCCATCTGTACTTAGGCACACAGCCTCTGGCGTGGCTGTAGATTGTAACGTAATGTTAATTGTTAATGTTAGTTGTTAATGTTAGTTGTAATGTTATCTCTTTTTGTTCAGGATCTTTCTCTGGGAGGGCACAGAGAGCATCTGTGAGTCTGTGACACCCTGAGGATTTTTCTCTGCAGTAATGTGATGCGGGTGCCATCTGTATTGCCTTGCAATAAATCACTGTAAAATGTGTGGTCCTTGTGCACTATACAACACAATGCTGTGTGTATACAGAATGTATATAAAATATTAATATATCACTAAAACTAGTGAAGGTAGATGTGGTGCATGTTTCCCTACCTTGTACAGTCTCTCCTCAGGGATCTGCTCTCTGACAGGGGCGTAGTCCTGCTGTAGGTCCAATACAAATCCCAGCAGGCCACACTCTGTCTTGTTGCCCACCTGCTTAGCCAGACCCCCCTCCACATCAGGAGGCTGATACAGAGTAAGATTGAAGAAAGTTGGCGTGGTAGATTAGGGCAGTGGGAAAGTCAGGAAGGGAGACAAGAGAAGAATGAGGGAAGAGAAAACGAAAAGGGTGACATTAAAACAAAGGCACGAAAATGGACCAACATTAACTAAGGACTGCAGAAAATAAAAATGAAGCCAGAACAGTGTATCTCTGTCTGTGCATGACTCACTAAGATCTTAGAGGTGTAGGCGCTGTTGATAGCGATAGCATGGACTAATAGATCCAGTGTCCGGGGGTTGATCTGTCCAGGGTCCGGGATCACACGGTGGTGTACGTCACCTGGGCGACAACAATCGAACTTTAATACATATCAAGTTTAACCTCTGTACATTCAGCCTACGCGCTATCCTCTTCTGCTGCCTATTCCTCCGTCATAAATCACGATCATATGAAGAGCAGGTGATACTGATGAGATTAGTATATGTGGACACATTTCTGCATATTTATTCACCCATCTGTGACCTGAAAATGGAATTAGGTAGCAATATATAAACTGCTTTTCTGCTATCAAAATGAGGTTTAGCTCTATTGGTTTCAGTGGCGGGTTTTCGGGATATAAGGAAATCCACCGATTTTAAGCATGAAGTTCAGTTCACTCGTCATGGGGACAAGTACTGAGACTGTGAAAACAGTTGCATAATGTCTTCTGTAACTCTGTTGATGTCATCAGGGCCATCAGCTCAGGCTTCATGGCTAAAAAGTTATAACAGAAAGTATGCGTTTCAAACTAGGCATTGTGTTTGAAAGGGAGAAAAAGTTTAATCGTAGTGTCGATTGAGTTGCATTATGGGAAATATAGGATCCAGCATTTTTGGAGCTGGACCCACAATAGGGACTTAAAAGTATGGATATCTCATTTATCACCTGTTCTTCATTGAGCTTAACTATTAGGTAACATCTAATAATAACCATCATTAATAAATGGTCAATTGAAAGTTAATTAAAATTAATAGGTATTTCACTGTTATCAAACATGCTAAATAATAATTCTGTTATAACTTATATATTGTTTCATAGCTGATAAAATAACAATTACATTACTATTTATTAACAGTATATTTGTATACACAATATAACATTTTATATACTATGTTAAGTATTTGCTGATGACTACCAAATGATTTGTATAACATTATTTTTAACCTTTGACAAAGTATTAATTATCTGTCTAAAATGTTTAGAGAGGATTTACAAAGTATTTATTAACCATTAACAAAGCAATACAAATATCTGGTTCTTCATCTGTGTAATGTTTATAAATGTTTCATAAATAATTTGTAATCCTTAAAAAAAACTTAATATAGTATATAAAGTGTTATAATGTGAGCAACAATAAGATGAGAGGGAGCGTCAATAATAATAAACAAAGACTGAACTCACTTAGAACAGCAACCTTTTATCATTTCTGATGATAAAACAAAGATGTACAATTGTGCATCATCTGCTAAACAATAGTCATTTATATTGTAATATTACTGAGTGTGTGGGCATAGGCAATAGTAAGTATTTGAAATACATAAAGTCATTAACCCAGCTGAAAAAAATCCGTTGTCTAGTCAAGTACGAACAAAACCCGAAGCTCACACATCACATACAAAGAGAACACTGCTCAATCTGTCAGTTAAATATGACACTCCATTGTGTTCCATTTTCCACCCATTCATAGTGATTTCTTTCTCCATGGCCCCCCATGCCCACCTCCACCAATGCAACTTATTTTAAGCTCTTTAAAAAAGCTTTTTATTTATTTTTCATCTTTTTATAAGGGATTTATATCAACAAAGAAACAAAGCACGTTATGTTCCTATAACATATGTCTATTACAATGAATAATATTCATTGACAACCTTTTTTCAGGACGAAAACAAAACTGTATGCAGGACTGTATAATGTCAAAAAATAGATTAACAAATCTTACAGCGCTCCTTCCCCATTATGAAGGCACACATACACACATGCCACTGATCTCATCGTAGTCAGGTAAAGGTTGGGCCACATGACTTTTGATGCAGAGATCAATCATAGCTTTACATTGTGCTTTTATTATGGTGAATCTCAGGCAGCACCGACAATCAATAAAGACATGCGTGTTGAATTGTATTTATTAATTATGTTATCTATTTAATATTATTAATGAATTGTTGCTTTTCGCTCACCTAAGTGGGACTGCACCACAGTCATGCGGTTGGTGGTGAGGGTGCCGGTCTTGTCGGAGCAGATGGCCGTGGCGTTGCCCATGGTCTCGCACGCATCCAGGTGCCGTACAAGGTTGTTGTCCTTCATCATTTTCTACATATGAGGTAGTGATGGAGAGCAGAGAGATGAGTGAGGGGTGGATGGGATGATGATGGACAGAGGGAGGACAGAAGGACAGAGGCAGAGAGGGCGGAGATAAAATACTTTTTTCATTCAAGATATTTTAATGCAGTGCATATCATTTGTGCAAAGTCTAATATTGACCTGCTGTGTGTAAATAATGGTAATTAATGTAGGCTAAAATGGTGCAGCAGGACAATTACATAAACAATGCACTGATGCAAATACATTTTATTAATTAGAAATCAGATCAAAGTGCTGCCTTTGACACAGTTGTCCATATAATACTACTGAACATACAGGAAAACTTGATTCTTAAAGTGACAGTAGATAACTTATCTTTTTACTTATCATTATGAAGTAAATGTTGATTGCACAATGTAATGGCTGTAGAATAATGACACCATTGGCGTTTATATTCCCTTTTAAGACTCGCTATATTTTCACTATGCAATTCTGTCTGCCACCAGGTCGTGTTCTTCCTTTCACAATAAAAGCCCTAGACATAAACACTGCATCACTCAGGAAGTAGAGCAGGTCGTCCACTAATCTGAAGACCGGCGGTTCAATCCCCAGTCCATGTGTTGAAGTGTCCTTGAGCAAGATACTGAACCCCAAGTGAGAGTGTGAATGAGCATTAGATTAGAAGCTGATGAGCAGTGTGAGCAGCACATAATGTGTGTGAATGGGTTAATGATGGCATGTAGTGTAAAAGTGCTTTGAGTGTTCCGAAGACTAGAAATAGTATATATACACTATACTATATAATAAATATATAAATGTAAAAGTCCCGGCAAAAGAGTCCTGTTGACGTAATGAAGTAATGAAGGCGAAGAGGGAGAGTGTCTTTCAAGTAAGCTACATCAGTAAGTGACAAAACCTCTCCACTTATACACTGACCGGGGATTTCACTCTGCCTTCATCGTAGCACTGAGATCGGAGGGCTGGCACCTGCTGCTCGGTTAGTCGATATGTTCTCGTCCGACCAAAATCTCATTGGTCGGACAATCGCTGGTGTTACTCTCATAAGGAGATAAGCGTTTCTTAATCCATTATATACAGGGGTGGGTGGTGCATGCGTGTGTATGTGAGAGAGAGAGATGCACGTGTCTCAGTCCTCAGACCTGACAATGGTGCTACTATTAGGCATAAAGTTGGTAATTTTTTTGCCGGTTGGGCGGTGGGGACTGGCTTTCATAACGGCTCCGGTCGATGCATGTATTAAAAATCCTGATCCGCTGCCGTGCATCACTTCTACATAGGCTTTGACTGGGCACGTGAGAATTAGCATATTTCAGTATGTTTGGTCTAATAAATAGCCTTATCATTTTGTTTAAATATCACTGTGGTTCATTCTATTTTAAAAAATCATATCATTATGGGCTTTAAGTCTGTTGTTATCATTTAGGTATAAAATAATTAGGTTATAAATAATTTAGTATGCTGCAAATAGCTTTATGTTTATTTATAATTCATTTAGGCTGCAGGTAGAGTGCACTGTGGCCGATTTAATTAATCTACAGCTATCATGCAGATTTTATATTCCCCATCGATTGGTTGAAGAGCAGGTAGAATTTCTGTGGTTGACTACATCCCTGGAAAGGACATGAAGGTGGTGTCAATCTTCTCTCCCAAAACATTACTGAACTATCCCTTCATTTTTGGTGATTAATTTAAACCTGAAAAACGTGCAAAAGAGGGGGAGAAGGATTTCTTAATAGCTGTGAGTAGTGTTTGCAGCTTCCTTCCTCAGGCTGCTTACAGCCCCTACAGCCTTTAGCGATCACAGAGAATGCAGCCCTCAACAGCTCCTGCATTTCCATCAGCTAAGCATTCAGTAAACTGGATGGGTGGGGCTACCTTGACAGAGTAAGCCAGAGAGATGGTCACAGCCAGAGGTAAGCCTTCTGGGACAGCCACTACCAGCACAGTGACTCCAATGATGAAGAACTTGACAAAGTACTGGATGTAGACCGGAGTACACTCTGCCAACCACGTTTGACCTGCAACACACACCATACTACATGTTAAGGCGGAGGAAATAGTCTACTTTAACCAAACTCAGCAGAGTGGTAAATATTTAACACAACAGGAAAAGACTGACATGAGTCAAATGTGCCAGGAAGTGAAAGCGGTGCATTCTGAGATAGTATGTGTGTTTTTTGGGAAGTTGTTTACACACAGACCTTCAACGACAAACGTGTTGATGACAAAGTACAGCACCAGAATGATGACGGTGATGGCTGACATCACCAAACCTGTGGGGAGATTCAAAGAAGGGAATCAGTGTATCACTCAGACTCTATTGGATATCTATGTTTTTTATCATAAATCTGAAGTAATGCAGAACAATGCAGTGCTTCATCTTTCACTTCACTCTTTTACCTGTGTAATCACATTCCATCACAGTTTATAGCACTTGAGAATATAATCTTTTCCACGCCTGTCTGTTATTGAACAGTAATAAAACGTCCTTCTGAGTATGAATCTTACCATCTCATCATTATGTGCAAAGTTTCACACAGCTCCCACAATTAAGTGGAGACACTACAGGTTAATAGGGTAACATTTTAACTAATAAGTATCACCTTGAAACTTCTCCAGTTAATTACTTACATTAAGACAATTACTTTTTTTATTACAAGTCTTCTGAAATTGTATGTTTAAATATGTGCTAATTTGCATACATTTCTGGACATTGGATAAAGCCAGGTTCAAAACTCATTTTGTTGACATGTAAAGGTTTTTACAGACGGAACTTTAGATATTTCTTTACATCACTCCATAAATCAGGCTATAAATGAAATATGAACAGCTTCAGAATATAGATATGAATGAAACTGTAAAGTTTGGTTTATACTGAGGTGGAGACTTCTGGCTCAGAGTCTAAGAAAAAACTCATTTTGAGAAAACGGCCTTAAAGTTATGCATTGTAAAATTCCATAGACATTTTAACTAATAGATATTACCACAAAACTTACCAGTTGATTACCGTAATTTCCGGACT
>CALSCE010000016.1:9604040-9621939 GCA_943593645.1 Bovichtus variegatus | reverse complement strand
GGCTTATATTCAGATGCGCTGAATAGTCCAGAAATTACGGTACTTACATTAAGACAATTCATTTTTGTATTACAAGTTTTCAGAAATGTTATGTTTAAATATGCTAATGAGGCATTATGTAATGCTAACTTTTTCTGATTTCAGAAGTAATCTATAGAAACAAATAGACAAAGTTAGTAAAATAAACACCTAAATGTGTATTTTGCATGTCTTCTTTACTACTTACACTAGTCTGAAAGAAGACATGTTATGGAAGCAAAATAGCCCAAAATCTAAAAATGACTAGTGCATGAAAAAACAATGTTACGTCACAGAAGCACTGCGGGATGGACGGCTACAGAGTCGACTCTATGTGTTCTTTTTTAGAGAAGAACGTCCCTTAATGACTAAAAGAGTGTGAAACCTGCCAAGTGTAGGTATGACAGTCCTTTACCTGCTTTGCCAATTTGAACAGCGAGTTTGGTGAGCTTGCCCTGCAACACACTCTTCTCTTTCTTTGGAACGCTGGTCTTCTTCTTCTCTCTGTCCTCTACCTCCCCTCCCTCGGCACTTTTCAGGGGTTGCATCTCCATGGCAACACCCCCGTCCTGCTTCTTGGCTGAAACACACACAATGATAAACATATACACTCTCTTCACTGTACCTGCAGATGAAGTTAGCTCATCCCACATCCAAATCCAGCTGCACACACACGCGTCTGCATGTTTTACCTTTGTTCTGATTGTTCTCCACAGCTCCATCAGGTTGTTTTCCTGAGTGAAAGGGAGGGTGATTTAGACAAGGTACATTTAAAGATAAGGGAATAGAAAGACAAACATATGAAAGAGAAGTGTTCACATGTGTACAGTCACCAACAGTTCATATTTCTGACACACTACCAGAAACAGAAAACCACAAAGAAACAATACTAAAGGGAAGAATAATAAAGGTACACACATCTTCATACACTGGGTCAAGAGACTGAAAGACATGTTCAGATGTATAAGTCCATCATAGGTCACTTTCACTTTTGTGTTGGGGTCCATTCATTGGCTGAGGAAAGGAGTGGGGCAGGCAGACAACTTTATGCTCACATACCATTGGTGACTGTGCTGAAATTGGCATCTGTAGAGATGAGCAACTGAGTACTGTCCTCTGTTTGGGGAATGTGTGAGGAAGGAAGGTTTGGGGGCACGTGAGAGGATTCGGCAAAAAGGGAGAACAAAAGAGAGCAAAGAGGGAAGAATAAAATACTCAAGTAGTGAATGTGTTTGTAGAATGTTTGTAGATGACTAAATAGAATGACAAAAATGTATTGAATATAACCTCAAACTCAAAGGAGAGACAATTCAAAGAGAACAGTATGTAGCCCCATAGCAAACCCACATTGCATGAGGAAAAACTAACAAGTTATGGCATTTGTGGAAGTCTTATGAATAATGTATTAGCTCCAGTAAATGACTGTCTGAATGATCCAGCTCACAGAAGCTGCTGCACTGAGTGCAATACATCCTAGTGTGCAGCTAACACTTTGGAAAACAAGCGCTAAGAGTATTTTTTCCGGTAGAATACGCATCATCCACTAATTTGTTGCTGCCCATTTCCGAATTTCCAGGATACTTCCGATGTTTTGTCCTTTTCAAGATGCCAACAATACTACACACATTCCCATGCATAAGTAAAAACTGCAGTGGTAAAGACATGGATGAGTGCACTGGTAATGATATTAACCTTAAGTGCTTTTGAAAGTATACGTAGCTTCTGTTGTTGTCTGCAGCTCTGCTTTGACTGCAGGGCACTTCCAAAACAAATTTGAGCAGAGACTAATGCTCCGTGCATTGACCAACCAACACTCTTCCCTGAATCTCACCGGCTCCCTCGCTCTCCCCTGCTCTTTCAATAATTGATTCAATCTGCAGCCTCTCTCTCTCAGATTAAGGGAGGGAAGGAAAAACATGGGAGAGCAAAGGGAAAGATAGGAGGGTGAAAGAGGGCACAGCGGTGGGGTAAACAAGAGACCGAGTGAGAGAAATAGAGAGAAATAGATTGGCAGAGAGAGGGGGCATGAGAACGAGAAGGATGGAGAGGATGTGGGCTAAATTATCGATGAGGTTAAACTGGTGTGTTTCCTGTTGGAGCACTTTTCTGAAATCAGTTAGGCACCCAACAAACTCTACACACACGCACGCACGCGCGCGCACGCACGCACGCGCACGCACGCACGCACGCACACACACACACACACACACACACACACACACGTTGCATGGACGGATTATGAGACAATGGGCCCCTGGGCACAGGCATGTAAAAGCCCCTAATCTTTGTGGCAATTTTGTGTCTTTGTAGACTTTTTGTGTCTTTTTGTAGTTTTGCGTTTCCTTCAGGATGTTCTTTGTGGTCATTTTTTGAGGTTGTTTTTGCATATCTCTGTGGTTGATTTGTGTGTCTTTGTAGTCATTTTGAGTCTCTTTTTAGTAATTTCCCGTCCTTATGTAGTTGTTTTGCATGTATTTGTGGTCCTTATGAGTCTCTTTGTATTAATTTCACATCTCTTTGTAGTTGTTTTACATGTCTTTGTAGTCATTTTCAGTCTTTTTGTGGTAGTTTTGCCATCATCTGTAGTCGCTTGATTGACTTTCTAACAAGAAATAATAGCAGTCATTTCAAACAGAGGTTCTGGAGCCCATTCAGTAATCCATCCATGTGTGTGTGTACATGTTAACTGACTCAAGAGCAGTTTGTGGTATTCGTCCATGGAGATGGTAGAGATGTATGAGAGAGACTGTCTTCTTTTTCTGGGTTTTGTTAACATCTGTTTACTTCCTCTACTGGTTTGCATATTTCAAAAACAAAACCATTTGTGTTTCTGATGTTTCACTTAATATTAAGGCTGTTTGTCTTGCTATATGAGTAGATAAAACTTCTAATAAGGTGCAGTGAATCTTCAAAAAGAAATCTCTATTTCTATCTTTGTCTCATTACAGTCCAAAACATTTCTGTAAATGTTCTGTCTCTCTTTTGGTTCCTCTCCTTCACTTACCTTTCTTCTCCTTCGCTTCTTCCTCCATCTCCCCAGCCCCCAGCAGGGTGAAGATGATGCCCGTCTGCGAGTTGACGCCTACAGCTGTCACCAGCATCCTGCCCGAGCCCTCCATCACATGGGTACCTTAACGTCCAAATAGATTACTGGTTTAGATTCTATTCATCAGTGGTTCTCTTAAAGTAGCATCCCCAAGTGGTCACAGATACCGTTTGGTGCTAGGAAGGTTTACCAGAGGTTTTTCACTGAGAACAGTCGGTTGCTGTGACTGGAAATGAGGTTGATGAGAGCAGTGACAATAAACCAAAACAGTACCAAAACCAAAGCAGAAAGATATTTGCTGAAAAAATAACAGCTGGGGGGAACTGCTAAGTCGTTCCCAAGACATATGAGCTATATAATCTCTCCAGAGTGTTCTGGGTCTGCCGCAGGATCTTCTTCCATTTGGATGTGTCAGGAAAACCTCCAGAGGAAGGTTCCTGATCAGATGGCCAAACTGTCTCCTTTGGACGTGAAGGAGCTGTGACTGTACTTCCAGCTCCCTCCAGATGTCTGAGCTGCTCACCCGATCTCTAAAAGTTGCCCCAGCCACCCTGAGGAGAAAACTAATTCCGTCCGGTTGTATCCGCAATCACATCCTTTCGGTAACTACACAAAGCTCATGACAGTAGGTGAGTGTTTTTTTCCACTACAATTGTATTTCACATTATTGCTTTGCGAGGTGTTTATTTTATTTCATTCACCCAAAGAATGCTGCATGACCTATGGTCTATATAAGATGTTTCATGAATATTTTAGTCTTGAGTTACTGTGCCTATACACAGACAGAAAGACGGACAGAATAAATGGATAAGCATATGATGTCCTCCAAGTAGTAGGCTTAAATATAAATTTTATTTATGAGCGTGTTTTTATTTATTTATATAAATAAATAATAAAATACGTGAAAACAAACCTGAAAGCAGCATTGGGTCCTTCTCCACAGACTTGCGCACATGGTCAGACTCTCCTGTAAGAGAGCTCTCATCTAGCTTCAGATCATTGCCTTGGACCAAGATACCATCAGCCGGCAGCAGGTCCCCTGAACACAGACGAGCACAGATCAGTGTTTGATTCACCTTGCAGTTTATGTCCTTTTTGGTTAGGGACATGTCAACATGGGTATTTATGAAACAGTATCTCTTGCGGACATATTATGTAATGCATACCACCACATGTTCCAGAGATAAGAAGTACAGGTATAGCAGAAGTAGTCAAAATTTTAAATATATACTTTTTTGCAGTTAGATGAGAAGGTTGATACCACTCTCATGTCTGTGAGCTAGCTATGAACAGTATCGCCAAAAGTTGATTAGCGTAGCATAAAGTCTGGAAGCAGGGGGAAACAGCTTGCCTGGCTCTGACCAAAGGTAAAAACCCCACCTACCAACACCTCTACATTTTATTAATAGACATATTTTGTTTAGTTAGTTTGACAGACAGTTACAATTTCCTGATTTAGCATTGTTGTACTACACATGCAGGCTAACCCCAGTTTTACCATCTTTAGTCAATGGTGAAGAAAGTGCTCAATTCACTTTAATACATTTCATTTACATAGGCAGAGCTTTTGTGGGAGACATTTCTTGATATTCTTATGCAAATATATTACTCATCATTATCAGTATTCGCAGTTATATGTGAACATCTGCAGTTTTTCACTGGTGATTAGCAAAAATGCACATTTTTAATACATAAATTTTGCTTCTTGTAACTTGTGATGGCTTTTATTTAATATTTTTTTATATATTATATAGGATCTACAATAAAAAATATAAATTGATTAACAATGAAACTATTTGTATATTGCTGCTCTTTTATACAACAAGCGTTTGTGATGTCTCCTTACCGTATTTGACCTGGGCCATGTCCCCCACCACCATGTCAGCCACCGGTATCTGGATGACATTTCCTTTACGCACAACAGTAAACCTCTGCTCTTGTTCGATCCGACTCTGTAGACCCCGAAACTGCTTCTCTTTGGACCAGTCATTAAACGCCGTCACCAGGACGACACACACAACAGACAGAAGGATGGCCGCGCCCTCGATCCAGCCGGTGTCACCCTCGCCTTCATCCTCTGCAGACCCCGACACATTCCCACAAGCTGGAGAGAGGGGAGTGGAGGGAAGCTTGGTTAGATTGTTTGTGAAGTATATAGCCAGAGACATGATATCACAATTGAATATATTCGTATTTAACCCACCCGAAGTACCAGCTGATTGGTGGTACAGATATTTTAGATTGGCACACTATATTTTCCAGAAGTTATCAAATTTAAGATGGAAAGTAAAGTAAAAGGTCTGTGATCCAAATGTAAATAAATGGGTTATCCACAATCAAAACTGACAGAGGACAGATATCTATTGAAATGAGCATGCTAAGCAGCTAGCCCCGTTCTGTCTTGTCTTGTAATACCACTTGTTCCTTTAGAGTCGACAGTGAGTCACAAGAGTACCTCTGCAGTGCCCAGGAGGGGACCTGGCACCTCTCCAGGTACCAGTCCAAACAGTTCGCAAGTGAGACTATGTAACTTTACAACAACACGTGCTTCCTCTTATAAATAAAAGGTTGAATTCATAAGCAATTGTTGCTCAATTCAACAAACTCAGGGGTTTGTCTGGTATGACAGTAGCGCATGGTGGCTAATGTTAGCGAACATTGAATAGATGTTACTAACATGACTAAATCAGTTTGCTGACTTTATAAATTTAATTGTACTACTGTTATGTTGTGTTTTATTATTTTACATTATCCCAATATTGGCAAATTAATTTGAAGTTCATATGAAGTACAACAGATTTCTCAATTAGTATTTTGCTGCTGCAGTGTTACTTGTTCTGGTATGACCACTTACGGAGGACTTACACAGTAAGTACACGCTGTGTAACTGACATTACTCACTGAGTTTGCTGACTCTTGAGAATAAAAGTTAATTCTTGGAAATTAACCAAATCTTGTTAACTCAAGGTCCACTTACTTGCTATTTATTAACAGCATTTTATGGTCTTCATCATATGGATTCGGATGGATTTTGCTCTTTTTTTATTTTATTTTTCGTCAAGTTATGTCTCTTCTCTACTGGCCACAATGTTTAGCAAAATTAGCACAAACTTGTTTTAATGCTGTTTCATCCTTCTCACTTTACTTAAGTGCTTGTCTTGCTCTTTTAAGAGTCAAAACTATTTTTCAACCACTTCCTCCATGTGTCATTCCTGCTCTCCTCTTTAACCAGGATAATACTGTATACGGATGATCATCTTCTTCACCACCTCTCTATGTTTCTCCCCTTCTATTGTCCTTACTGCCCAATTTTCTCTTACACCCTCCAAAACCATCCTCCCCAGCCCCCTCTGGCCCTGCCCTCACATTCGGTATCCTTTCCGGGAGGCTGGTAGAAAGAGAGGCCGAGGGAGATGATGGCGGCAGCCTCCAAGATGATGAGTGTGACGTCCTGTAAGGCCTCCCACACGAGCTCCAGGAAAGTCTTGGGCTTTTTCGGGGGGATGAAGTTTTGGCCGAACGCTTGGTACCGACGCTCCAGGTCTGCCGGGTCACCACTGAGACCTGAGAAATGGATACGGAGGATAGGACAGAGGGAAAGACGCATGGAGAAAAAGAGAGGGAAATATGAAAGGCTGACATGTTAGCACATTTATTTCTGTTAAGAGTGATAACAAACTAAACACATCTGCACATACAATGGCAATTACACAATTCAAGTGACTTCATGCTATTTTAATGCGAGACTACAGGCAAAACGTTTTTTTCATGCACTGGTCAATTTTGAGAGTTTCGGCTATTTTGCTTTGCTTTGTCTTCTTTAAGACTACTGGAAAGAAAACATCAAAAATACACATTCAGGTGTTTATCTGACTAACTTTGTTTATTTGTGTCTGTAGATTTTTCCCCAAGAGTGCCTCATTTGCACATTTAAACATAACATTTCCGAAAACAACTGGGGAAGTTTCATGATGAAGTTTCATGATAATATCTATTAGTTCAGCAATATGTACCCTATTCACCTGTAGTTTCTCCCCATAAATAAAAAGTGTAAAGATTTATTTTATTTCAGTAAGTGAATCTGTGACCAATTGAATGTTTCCAGGTTCATCGTCATCCATAAAAGTGTAGATAAAATTCCATATAGCAGGTAGTAGTTTAACACTAGGACACACAAAGACAGTAAACACTCACACTACTACACACATGTACAATCAGCACAAAGAATCACGCCAAAAAGGCCATTACCTCTGAGACAAACTTTCTCTATCCAGTAAAACAATTTAAAACACATTAAATCTATGAATTATGGCTGGTAACTCCAAACTGTCTCACTGCAACATCTCCATCCTCGACATCCTCTCCCCTTCCACCTCACCCCTAAGTAATTCAGTTTCCATGGTGACCATGATATCAGGTCCAGGGCTTCCTGTCTCTAACAGGTTTCTGCCCAGCAACAGGTGATGTCATTCCTTCAGTGTGCTTGCTTTTGAGCAGAGCTTTCTTTATTTTTTGATTGGAAGTTAGGGAGGGGGAATGGCAATTTGTTTGCTGTGGTTGGCCAAGATCTGTGACTGTCTCTGCGTCTGTGTGCCTACGTGTGTTCAGAGATATCCTGGTCTAACGTGCTGCAGGGAGTCATATGTAGCTTGCTGCGTTGCCAAAGAGTTGTGTGGCAATATGATGCTCAACAGGGTTCAGGCCAAGGCGAGGCAGAGAGAGAGAGAAAACAGGTGACCTTATGCTGAGTAATCGTAGCGAGCTGTATCCTCCTTCCATTAGTCCATCCCTCCCTCCATCTCTCACCCATCCCGTCGTTCTTCCCTTCCTCCTCATCCTCTCTCGTTGGCTCTCCTCTGTTTTTCTTCCTCTTTCAATCTCTCCTTGATGTGTCCTTGACAATGCGGCAAGCTGTTCTAGCTTTCCCTCACAAGCCAGCCCCCCCCAACTCACACACACACGCACACACAAACACACACTCTTTCTCTCGTTCCCTCTTTTTCCTTTTCATCGTTTCTCCGCCTCCTCTTTTCTGTCTCTTCAATGTGGATATAATGGTTTCATACTGCAGTCCTGGGGTATCCATATCTGTTCGTGAGTATGTGTGTGTGTGTGTGTGTGTGTGTGTGTGTGTGTGTGTGTGTGTGAGTGAGAGAGACAGAAAGAGAAAGATCCCATTCTGTATTGGTTTAACCCCTACTCTGCTCTTTGTATCGTATTACAGATGATGCTCAGCATCAATTGCATCATAATGTTTATGTGGTATAATTACCCCAGTGTGTGTGTGTATGTGTGTGTGTGAGTGTGTGTGTCTGTATGTGTGTGTGTGTGTGTATGTGTGTGTGTGTGTGTGAGAGCGCGTGTGTGTGTCATAGAGTACGCTATCTATTTGCGTAGCACTGATGCAAAATATGCATTCCTGTTGGCACGAGTATTTCTCTACAGTATATAATCATGTTTTCCCATCTGTCTTTCTGATATGCCAATTCATGTTCCTCCTCTGTGAGTGGTGTTATTGTAAACATACTAAGAAGAGGCAGCAGTTTTTGCCTCAGATCAGAGGGGTGTACTACAAAGCAAGTGGGATAGAGCCAGGCTGTCTTGACAAAACCTAAAACCCCAATCACAGATAACGGATATCACAACGCTTGTTATCAACTTCCTCAGGCTCTGTGCACGTTCCCATGAAAGGGCCGTGTGGCACGTCATTTCATTCTTCTAACACACTAAATGGTCGCGTGCTGACCACTTTCACCTTTGAAGAATATGTAAAAATGATTATGAATGATTATTATAAAAAGCAACACTGTTGCTGCAAATAAGGCAAGAGAGGAATGCTGGCAGAAAATTACTAATTGTATAAATTCATAAGTTGTACTATTATGAATGATACAAGGAAATCACTATAGTTTGTGGCCAAAGAAAAAGTGTAACTCATTTTTTTTTATGGACTTTGTCTGTGATAAACACCAATAGATTTATACATTTTCTAGTCTGTGTTCTAGCTGCAATACCAGCAGTGTAAAACAAACTTCAGTAAATCAGGACCGAGCATATACACATCATCCAAAGTCATAACGTTATGGTTTGAAGGATATTAAATGGCATTTCTAATAATGTAAGCTACCCACAATTTTATAGAAGGCTTCTTTTAGAGCCAGTATGAACAGAGAACACTACAAACATATCCAGTAGTAGAACAACCTTGTGAATAAAATAAAACAGTATTCTTACTCAGAGTTTCTGCATCACAAACTGAATGCATGTAAGTTCCTGTTTGTCATTGCACGGCTTCGTTTTTGTGACATTGCTAATGAAAATGTAAAAACGTCTGAAAATGTAATAAAATGTGCACTTAAGCTGATCGAAAATATAATAACCCTCAATAGTGCAATAATTTGTCAAATAATGTAATAAAATGTCCTGACTGATTTTGTAATAACTTTCAGGTGGGACATTATACTTCAACTGATGATGTAATAATTTTGACGGATAATGTATTCATGTAAAAGGTATTTGTTTTTGGAAATGTAAAGTGTGCAAGTATACAAAATGCTTAATACCATTAGTGTCATGTTAGCCTACTGAAAACACACGAACATTTGAGACTGATTTCATGTTTGAAATGTAAACTCAATTACAATATTTACAAAAGATGGCCAGTGTACATTGTCATCAGGAAAAGATGCATTAAACTAAAATTACGGTGAGATGTTATTACGATATCAGTCCGGACATTACATTATTAGGTTTTATTACATTTTCAGGCGTTATTACATTTTCACCGGGATTTGGTGAGGCTACAACCAAAGGGGTTGATAATTGTAAGGTGGACTTCACCTGGTCCGGATCAAGCTAGTTGTGGAGAATAAGTTAACATCACAATCGAGTCAGGTTAAAAGAGAGCCAACGTTGTGACATGCCTTGATCACACACTAGTCTTGCTTCGTGGTACACCCCTCAGGGGCAGAACATATCTCAATGACCAGGTTTCAATGATGACATTAGATTTCTACAAGGTGGAAACAGGTATGTCACCATAATTACGTTATCGACTTACCATACTTTACATTTTTACATTATCTATTTATCATACGATATATGGGCATGACCTTGATCATTTTTGCTGACCTGGATATTGCCTGTTGTGTTTACATGTGTGTTTGTGTACATAAGAATGTCACCAACATGTTGGTCAACATGATGCAGAATAAACTTCAGGGTTTTTCCTACCATTATAAGACCTATACATTACATTAGATTGTTGTTAACAGAGTGAGAGAGTCAATTATATTTATTGATTAGGTTGTGTGTATTTGGTTTTTTTTTTTCCACATTTTTCACATTTCAATTCCAATGTCTGAATATTCTTATATTCTTAAGAATCAGAAATGTATTTGTTCTTTGAAAGGGTGTATTTGGGGGTGTATAAGGGGTGTATAATATATTATGCTATTATATTATCATTAAATCGGGGGCATAAAATTGTCTTAAAATGACATTAATATCATAATATCGTTTATCCTAATTATTTCATAGACAATATATCATCCAACAAAAGTAGTTGACAGTCCTAGGTGGAAAACATCTTTCTAGGAAACATCGTTCTTGAAAACATGGTTTATCGCGCCAGATGACACCAATATGAAATTTGTGAAAATCAGCACAGTGCCAAAAAAGCCTGTCCAAGTGTATAGAGAGCAGCATTTGTGTGTGTGTTTGCCAACTTTGCTTTGTAGGGACAACTGCAGATACATGACTCTGTGTGTATGCGTACGCTGGGTTTGTTGGGACCTGCTGCACTGATTCCTGACCAGCTCACAGTATCAAATTAGCAACACTCAACACAGACTTACAGTAATTTAACACCTACCAACTCTCTTACTTTTTCTCCATGTCTCTCTCTCTCTCTCTCTCTCTCTCTCTCGCTCTCTCTACACACACACACACTCTTCTAAACCATGGGCCTTCTCTGTTGTCACAGTTCTCAGTCGTCTTTCTCTCTCTTGCTGACTTTCCCAGCCAACTTCTCTCTGCTGTTGTGTTGCTAGGTTACAAACTAGTTGAAGGAGTGGGCGTAGTGTGGTACCACACCCCTGTTAGAACATACAAGTGGCGCATGCACACACACTAAAGACACAGAAACACAAATTCTACCCTCAGTAGTCATTAAAAATCTTTGACTGGCATAATTATATCAGCCTATTCTTTCTTTATGTCTTTTTCTGTGTGTGTGTGTGTGTGTGTGTGTGTGTGTGTGTGTGTGTGTGCGTGCGTGCGTGCGTGTGTGCGTGCGTTTGTAAGTGAAAGGTACCCATATAATTTACAGTCGACTCATTTATTCATTAAGCAATCTCAAAATACACTTTGGTATCTGGTCATTTTTAACAGGCATTTGTTAGGGCTTTTCTTTTATTATATATTAATCTATTGATTATTTTTTACAATTATTGGTGACAAATTGTCAGATATTAGTGAAAGCATTTCTTTAGGTTGCTTGTTTTGGCTGATCAAGTATTTAAAAAACAAAGACATAAAAAATTTAAATAAAAAAGAAAAGCGGAGAAAAAAAAGAGAAAAGCAGCAAATCCTCACATAGACACCAGAGATTGTTTGCCATTCTTTTTTTTGATAAACGACTTTATATTCTTGTATTATCAAAATGTTGCTTATTAATTTCAGGCGATAATTCAATAAATTGATCGACCATCCAACATTTTATCCATAATTCATTAATATATTTTCATGCAGAAATGGCAATAATTTGCTGGTTCCTGGTTCTCAAAAGTAAGGATTTGCAGCTCTATATGTGCAAACAGTATAATTGGCAGAGTAATCAACAATTAGAATAATCATAAATTGTAGCCTTAACCTGATTAATGGATTAATTGAAAGAATAATTAAAAGAGTTGCAGTGCTATATGGATGCAGTAATTGCAGGTGAGCCACTAGAGATTCTAGTCAATCCTTCCACACTTTTACTTCACTTGTCCATTTATGGATTTACTTTCCATCCATTCATCCATTATAATCCCATCATCCATTCACCAATCAATTCGTCCAGCAATCCATCCCAGCCAGGATTACACTCTCTGGATAAAATGTGTTTTTACAGTTTAATGGAGGTGCTTTCATTTCATTCTGTATCCTTCTGTCTTAGTTGTGTTGCACTGCAGTGAAATTGTTGTCAGTCTGCTTGTGTAGTAATAATGCACGAGTAAAACACAATGAACGTTGTCTTGTTCCATTTTTTGTGATCAAAACATTTTGTCAACTTGTTAAATGTTGCAACACAAATGTGATCTTGAACACGTGGACTCGTGGAGTGGTGTTTCTGTGACTACACCCGAGAGTACAATGTCATCCATCATCTCATCTCAGAGTGCCAATTCATCTCACTGTTAACCCGTCTCCATCTATCCACTCTCCAAATCCATCCATCCAGCAAGCCAGTCATCTATTCACCCATTCATGTATCTACTCATCCACCCAACCATTCCTTCCATCAGTCTTTTTTCATACATGTGCTTTCATCCTTTCATCCATTCATCCATGCCTGCTCACCCTCCGTGGTGCTGGACTGTAGTCTCTGGCAGAGCCCCTCTGTGTCTCCGTAGTTTTCCTGGATTTTCTGCAGGGCATCGGTCCCTCGGAGCTCCATCAGCTCCGTGAGCTCTGTCACCGTGACCCCAAAATCTCCCCCTGCTTGGCTGCCGTCTGCCCTTCCTCCTGAGCCCACGCCTCGCGTCCCTTTGGGATAAAACTCCACCGCGCTGTTTGCCATTTCACCCATTGTGGCAGTTGTTGACATGTCAGTAAGGTTTTTCTCTGTTTTGGTCCTCCTTTCTCTCCGTAGTCTGTCCTCAACTCAGTTCCCCTTCCGTTTGGTTGGTGGAGGGTTGTTCATGTGATCAACAGTCAGAATCTTGGTTCGTCTTGATTTCTTATTTAAAAATGTGTAATTGTAACAATACACATAAACCCTTTTTTATTTTATTTAAGGGCAAATGGGGGGTTGCTGGTTGTTTTAGTTTTTTTCTCCTCACTATCTTGGCCTAGCCTCCCACTGCTCCTTTAATTCTCCATAACAGGAGGAGGAGGAGGGTGAGGGGGATCAAGGATAGAAGCGTGATGTCTGAATGAATCCAGCTTTCTTTTCCTTCGTCTCCTCTGCGACTCCGCTCTTTCCTCTTTTCTGTCCCCCTCCCTCCAGGGTCACGGCCAGTCCATGGACAGACGGACGGACGGGCTGACAGACTTACAGACGGGGACGGAGGGATGATGGACGGATGGAGAGAGGGGCGAGCAAGGCAAAGGCGGCTGAGAAATCAGAGACAGGAAGTGGATCCAGTTCAGAGGTAGCTACTGCTGCACCACCAGGACCTAGGAGAGAGAAAGATAAAAACAAAAGGTAAAAGATAAAACATTAGCACTCCGCTCTATTGATTCGCTCACTATCGTTATACTGAGACTGGATTCACTTGTGAAACGTGTACGTTTGATGCAGTGGCTGCCATCAATAAATCAGCCTTGATCTAAATCAACACAAGTGTGACTTGAAGTATACAGTCACGTTAGAAAATGGCTAGAAACATGATCACAGCCCTGTGAGCACACTTAACCCTTTGCTCAGTTTCCCACACACTGAGCTATGTAAACACCTTTGTCTCACTTCATGCAATGTTTAAATGCATCCCTTGATTTTCTTTTTTTTGTTGGCCATTTGGGAGCACACTGACATATTTTATAATGTAGATATTGCTAACATATTAGCAAACAGTGGCTTATTTACACATCCAGCTGACACTAAATAACTTTAGTATTAATTTGGAGCTGCATGTTTGGCCACCTGACAAATGTAAGCTGTAAGTCACTTCAACAACTCCTGAGAATTGTGGTCGACCAAACCTCTTTCCAGCTATCGCCTAAACGTTGCTTTTGCTTTCATCCACTAAGATTTAAACACGTGCCTGATGGTGGAGCATCTTCAGATTCATTCCACGGCACAATATGAGATGAATAAATTCCTTCACTGTAAGGGAGCTGGGAAGGACAATTGAGATGCACTCTACTGAATGCACTTTTCTAGTTCTACATTGTTTCTTGTCAAAAGAAACTATGAAAAGACCAAAATCAGCCATGTGGTCGTCCTCCTCTCAATACTTCCTGTGGCTCTCAGCTTCAATTTTTCCGAAGTGAGCTTGTGTTGTTGAATCCCCTGAAAAAGCCTTTCCTAATCTCTGAATCGACAGTTTAACCAACCTTTGGAACTGATTTAACTAAAGTAAATCTGACACCAATGCCGTTCAGTACCGACTAGTAGAACAGCGGCTTCATCCACTCTGAGTGAGACGAAGCTTCATCCAACATGAGCCATTAGCGCCGCCTGTAACTAAATATTCTCACACATGACACAACATATTCTGATTGACATATCAGGGTAATTTATATAAGGATGAGCATAAAAAAGAAAAAGAGAACTGGATCTCGTCATTAATTCCTTTTCTCCTCCCTCCTCTCTACACTCTCAGCTCCTTTGCCTCTTGCATCTTCTCCATCCTTTTTCCCTCTCTGCCCTGCCATGCCTCCATCCTGACTGAGAGTGTTAGTTGATGACTGAGTCACCCTGCTCTGCCTTTGAAGCTTCCTCTCGCTCCATCTTTCCTTATTTGCCTGCTCTCCCATCTACTATCTGTATCTATCTACATGGGTTTACCGTCTGCTATTTTTTATTTTTTTTTACATGCCTTGGTTTGTGATGTCTCATTGCTTGTTATTATTTTACCATCTTCATCTTCCTCTCTCCTGACTCCCTCATTTTGTTGCTATCCCTCTCTATCTGCCTCCTGCTACTGCAATCATTTATTTACTCAGCCATTCGAGCATTTTCTTCCCAGCCCGGTTTCTTACTCACTGATTCTGTCTGATTTTATAACGCTCACGCAAGAAAAAAGCTCTTCTGTTCAGCCTCCCAACTATTGCAACTAACTCTGACCGCGTCTCTCTGTTTGTCTTTGATGTGCAGTGCACGTGTGTATGTGCACATGTGAGCCTGCATTATATAAATTGCACCAAAAAAAGTTTTGTTCCTCAATTTGTTATGCCTTCCGAACTCTTACACACACACACGCACACACACACAAATACAGTCTACTTTAGCCACAGGATACAAGCATCACAAATATACAGTACACAAAAAGAGTGATGCCCAGAGACATCACTTATATGATCGCTCACATTACACACACAAAATGTGTCATACACCACAGTGCATTCAAAATGAAAGTCAGAAGGGAGGGGGGGGGCTGCACTGGCTGAAATGTGTTTGAACATGAAAAGAGTCAGACAAAAGGTCACCACCATCCTCAGCGGCCTGCCCATTTATCCTGAATGCTCGTCTGCTTCTCCAAACACCATCCGTCGGGAGGTCGGAGCAATTTGATTGTTTTTTGTTTCTTTAAGAGAAAGTGGCTACTCTTTTCCCTCTGTTATTTTATCTTTATCGCAGAAGCAAGAAAGTTGGGAGGCTACAGTGTGAGGAACACACTGGAGAGAAGGTCCTCATGGGATTTGATTCTAGGCCAGCAGCCAGACCTTGTATGCTTTGTGACAATGTGTGTGTGTGTGTGTGTGTGTGTGTATGTGTGTGTGTTCTGGATGGGGCAACCCACACTTGAGCGCATGTGCTTTAACAAGTATGTGTGCACTTGTGTCTATACTTTTTGCGCACACAATTGTCATTATAGCTGATTGTGTTGACATTACAGCTCTCTGTGTGTGTGTGTGTGTGTGTGTCTGTGTGTGTGTGTGTGTGTGTGTGTGTGTGTGAATTTGTCAGCATTTGGGCCACCTGTGCACCTGCAGTCCAACTTTCCGACAGGCATCTGAGGGGTCACCTCTGGCGGGGCCTTTGTATCTAGAATGCTACTGCCGTCGTTGGCTCCACGCCACTCACACACTTCTGTAATGCCCAGCGGGAATAACACACTTAGAAGTGTGGAGCCAACAGGAGCACAGATAGATATCTGCATTACTGTAGAGCACATTACATTAAAGCAACTGGATGATGCTGCCGATGACGAGGATGATGATGGAGACAGTTTGGCAAATGGACAGGCATACGATTGGATTTAACAGGAAAAAAAAGTCCCAGTTAAGACTGACTCCACTCGGATGTGTTTCCATCTCACACACATGCACAGACATACACACACTCAGTCCCATGTCTGTCCCACCTGAGCCACTATCCACCTACACCCCCCCCCCCCCCCCCCCCCACCCCCCCACATACACACATACTCATTTAATACGTGCAATTTCCAGCAAGACTGTGCACTCCTGTGCATGAATGGCTCCGTTTAACAGCGTGCTTCCCACACAAAACGACCTTTCCTGGTCACCTTCAGACGTGCCGGAGCTTCATCGCTCTCATCCTCATCACATATGTGGCAACAAGATCCTAATTCATGGTGATAAACTACACTGTAGGCCTACTACAAACGCATGGAGAAAGAGAGTGTATCCTATGGTGCGCCACATGCCTACACTATGTCCCTCCGCAAGGTTACTGGCCCGGCAACCGCGGGCCGGCTCTGCCCAAACTCATACCGACCCTGAAGAGGGCGATTTATGAAGGTCTCTCCGGCTACAGATCATTACCAGATCAAATCGACACCCCCGCAGCTCAGCGCTGCAGGTGCGACGCGCCGTAACCGAGACAGACAACGCAATTGATACCTAATAGCTTCTAGCCTGGTACATACTAGCGCCGGGAATCATCACTGACACAGGACACGGATGGATTGAAGGAGGGATGGATGGATGAATATGTATCATGAGCTCTTCATACTCTACACAAGTACATCCATGCGCGCACACGCGCACACACATACTCCCTCATAATGTCAAAGCGCTGTTTGCCAGAGAATTATGGTATGTCATACTGTATGGCTATTATTACAGCTGTAAGGCCTGTGGTGAGAAATGCCACATTAGGCCCGGTTTCACATTATTCAAGTCTGTTAAAAACATCCACGCTACCTGCTGTTAATGAAGCACAGCGCATCTTCCCTTATTAAAACGGCGCTCTGGCGCCCGGGGTAAATAACAGTCACGCACGCGGGCACACACAGACTCACCGACTCACCGTGCAGGCCGAGCTCAAGGACATCAGCATCAGCGCGCGAGCGGGGAGGCAGAATCCCCGGTAATCTGCGTTTGCGTAGAGCGGAGATTGTCCCAAACCGGATGAGCGTATACAGGGGAACCGGGCTGCAGCAGCTCCGGTTGTCTGGAGTCCGAAGGAGTGGAGGGATGAAAGACGACGACGGTGCTGATGAATATTCCGCTCCGCGCGGTCACCTGACGGTTGGTCGGCGGAGTTCTGCGGCGATTGAGGAGAGAGAGAGAGAGAGAGGGAGACAGAGAAAGAGAGAGAGAGACAGAGAAAGAGAGAGAGAGAGAGAGACAGAGAGAGAGAGAGAGAGAGAGAGAGAGACAGAGAGAGAGAGAGGATGCGCCGGGTTGAAGGTTTAAACACCTCCGTTGTTGGGAGGGGGGCAGTCCGTGTGCCGAGACGAGGACTAGCTGCTCCCGGCGGTGACAGCTGCTAATTTGACAGAATTAGGTTAACTGTTAAGGGCACTGGGAGAAAAAGAAAAGAAAAAAAGAAAAGAGACGCCGCGTTGAGAGGAGATGCTCATGCGACATCTTTGGAGGAGGAGGAGGAGGAGGAGGGGTTGAGCCACTGCGAGAGCCCGCGCGCACAGGAGCTCGGTCGCAGCATCCGCGAGAAGAACCGAGTGAGGGAAGGGAGGGCGGGGGGGGGGGGGGGGG
>CALSCE010000016.1:9576169-9591688 GCA_943593645.1 Bovichtus variegatus | reverse complement strand
ACACACACACACACACACACACACACACACACACACACACACACACAAAATTTCTGGCGACATTTTATTGCCTTGAGGACTGTGGAAAACCATGACGAATCGTGACATTTCCCATTTGCATTTGGATACAGTGACTTACAAAATCAAAGCTCTTACAAAAAAATTGTCTGACAATGGAAAACTAAAATCTTCCAACACCCTCCACTTAATACTTAACAATTACAAGAGGCACTTGTGCTTTGAAGACTGGCTGGAGCCAGATGGCCAGGTGGTAATGTTCCTTTGGTGCACAATGGCACAAAGCTGGAGGGTGCAACTAAAACTAAAAGTGCAACTGCTTTCAGTTCTTCCTCATCAAATGACATTTCAACTGGGGGAACATTGGATTTACATTCATGTGGGGGCCAGAGGCATGACTCAAAATTAATGGTACCGTTGCTCTCTGTCTGCTAGATGTGCCAACAGTCAACTGTTTGCCAACACATTTACAGTAACTTTATCACATTTTATACTCCACTTAATAAATCCACATATATGCATAGCCTCATTCTGTCTGTTCACTCTGTAATTATGAGCACTTTGCCGCAAACACGCACCTGCCACCACTCTTTCTCCCCGACAGGCAGCTCCACTCCGTAGCTGTTTAGAGCCAGGTGCAGCGTTGCTATGGCAATGTGTTGTGGTGTGTGGCGGATGCACAGGGCTCCATGGTAACAGTCTCTAAGCAATGCCCAGGAAGTCTCTGCGACGGGGGTTCGAGACCAAGCGTGGCGGTTCACGAGCGACTTCACAGACAACAGGTAGTGGAGTAAATACTGGAGATAAAAGAAAATACAATATAATCCTATACATAGTGCATTATATTTGAGTCAAACAGCAATTCAATTTGATTTAGTTTAGGCAACAAATAAATAATGTGTGCAAGGGTGATCAGACAATTACAGGTACGTTTTTTGATGGACTTGCACTGAGCACTTTAAGCCTTTGTGGTATATTTCTTTGATAGTTAATGAAGGATCTCAGTTGGCAACTCAGTTGTCAGAAACATAGATGCACTGTATTTGTAAAAAAAATAGCATAAAAGATTGCTAAAATACGAGTAACATATGTATTTTTGGAATCAGGAAGTTATGCTGATGCTGAAAAACACCATTGATAGTTGATTGGATCAGGGAAAATTATTTAGAGAGTTGTGGACTGGAGTAGTTAAAAGGCAAGAGGGAGCTTGCAGCGCTGGTATGTGTGGAATGTGGCTGCAGCCTGAGAGAGAGAGAGATAGCTTGCTAATAGTGTGTGAATGAACAGTCCAAAGTTAGCCAGTGAATAAAAATAAAAATAAAATTGATAAAAGGCAGACAGAAAGCACAAAAGCGTGAGCGAAGTTTACCAACCGAACCAAGAGAATATATAAGTGTAAGAGAGAAAGTAATACAAATGAAATAACTGGTTTGAGAAAGTGAAGCCACACACGGACCCAAGGGCTTGAATGGAAAAGAACACCCTGTGTATAACATAGAAAGATATTCACTAATCAATTTATGACAAGTGTGAATCAAGTTAAAATTAAATAAAATAAAAAATGTAATAAAAAAAGCTAAAGCTATGCAGTAAACTTGAATTCTTTACAGCAATATCAGTGCTCCTGTGGACAGCTATTATATGGCAAATATTGAATGATAAATGGGGGATGTAGAAACCCAAGGAATTAGGACACACTTTTGGCTGGAAATAACATACACTGATCAAAGTTGGACAGAGTATCATCAAGACTCACAGTTGATTGACCTGAAACTGTGGCAGATTACTACATGGATTAACCTGAGAGAAGTGAGTGCTGAGTTTTCAAATATCTTGTGGAAACCATTCTTGCAGAGATTGTGAACAGTCACCACTTCTACAAAAGTTCTAGAATATCTGAGAGGGGATAGCTACAATGCCACTTGAACCAGTTCTGGGGGTGTCAGAAGGTTTCCAAATTAAAAGGGGAACACCGACCATTAAGCAGTCCTCGATTGTGTATTAGTGTAGTTCCTAGACGTGTCAGGCGGGAAACAGGAAAGTGGGCAAACATAAGAAAGAGACCAGGACTCGAGGAGAGTAAGGAGAAAGAAGAGGAAGGGTGGGATGAACACCAATGGACAGATGAGGAGGAGTTAATGGTGGATCCACCTCTCCAATCTGGTGGTCCACATCCACTCTACCCACAGCTGACGAGCAGAACAACACCCCACAGACCAGAACAGTAAGGGGGTAAGGCACAACCATGTGAGACACTCCTGAAGGAGAAAGCAACCACCTCTACACCAAGGAGGCTGGCCACAACAACACAACACAGTTACATCCCGTCACATAGTCGCAGTGAGTCATAGTTGAGCGACCAAGAAACAGACCTAGATGATGATGAAAGTGTAGACATAGTAGATAGTGGCACAGTCAGGAGAGTACATGGCGGAGAATGAGAAAGTAGAAAAGACATGTGGCGAATGAGCTCATGAGTGACACAGAAAGGATCCTGCAAAATACTCAAGAAGCAATGGACGACATAATGATAGAGGAAGAAGAAATTAAGCTCAGAAAAGAACACGAGAGAAGAGAACAGGACGAAAAAGTGAGGTCTTCCCAGGTGCACGCGCCATCATATACCAGAGGGGGAAAGCGGTACCAGAAAGATGATGAACCCACAATCCACGTGTACCCACTAGTAGCCAAAGCAGGAGGTCAACAATACACGCCATGGCCATTTATGGATATGATAAGCCTAGCCCAAAGAATGCCTGAATTCACAGAAGGAGCAAACAGATGGATAACCTCCCTAGAGGAAAACACCGCCCGAGTGAGGCTGGCCATAGGCGATATAAAAGCACTCCTGATGCATCTTGAGCACCTTGAGATTGCTTTTTAACCATGAAAGGCGCTTTACAAATAAAATATATTATTATTATTATTATTATTATCTGGCAGGCAAGTACGTGACTGAAGAACTGCTTAAAAACAGCTGCACTGGAGATAGTAACCCAAGGAAACCATGCCGACCACATTGCGTTCAATCATTACAGATCACAGATCTGGCAACAACTCCGCAACAAGTTTCCAGAGAAAATGGATCTCTAAATGAAGGAGAAAAGCTTGGGGAAAATGAATGTCAAGCAACAACCCTTAAACAACCCCAGGCGGCTCCTGCAGCAGCTCCTCTAAACCCAACATATGAACAATACAATCCTCCCATGCAACAACAATCACAACAGCAGTGGCCCCTTAACAATTACGGCCCACCACGTGGCCGAGGAAGACAAATGATAAGGGGAGGTCAAGGACCACGAGGAGACTGGAGAGGTCGACCCAGACCTGCCTACTATGGACCCCCGCCACAAGGACAGGCTGAAGGACCGCTCAATCTGCAACAAACACAGAGCAGAAATGGTCCAAATGATTACGCCTGCTGGACATGCGGTCAGCCTGGCCACCTCATGAGAAACTGTCCACAATAGAGAGGCCCGGAGGAGTCAGAGGGTGAAACCATATTACCAGTCATTTCAGAACATCCACAAGAAGAACCCATTACAGCTGAAATAATTGACCAACAAGAGCATGCATTCATGGTTGACACAGGAGCAACATACTCCTGTATAGGCAGAAAACGTTCAAATCTCCCTCTATCAATGTTATCAGTAAAAACTTTAGGCTTCTCCGGGAAGAAACAAGTAATACCCCTCCCCGAACCAGTACCTATGTTAATTGGAGGAAAAACTGCAATTGCACCCATACTATATTCAGAAAACACACCAGTAAACCTGTTGGGCAGAGACATTTTGTGTTCATTAAATGCAAGTATAGCATGCACCTCAGACGGGGTCCACGTTACTTTCCCCGACAACGTAGAACTGACACAGCAAATGATGGCAATGAGGACATAACAGAATTCACCAACAAATTCCGATCATTCACTGGCATACTGGACACGCCTTATGCCCTCAGAATCGATGCTACAACATCATTGGCAGCAATGGAAGCCTTGGGTGAAGATAAAAATAGGTGAAGTCACCAAAGTAATGCTACCATTACACTGCACCATGAAATTTGACAAAGATCAAACAGACTACGCAGAACATTGGAGTGACATGATCAGTGGAATCGTCGCAGAAGATATTTATGGCACCACAAGGAGCAGCAGCGGCAATAACTTTTCCGCCTCAGTTATCATCATAGTTCCAAGTGAACGACTCTGTGCCACACGTCTCATTGATGCATGACTTAGGTCCAATGATAAAACAAACATTACAAATACAAGCCTGGAAGCCAACACTAAACCCAGACGTTCACATATCCCCAGACAAAGAATTTATTAGAATTTCTAACAAAACAGGAGATCAGAGAAAGGCAGAAGGTGTATATATTGAGAAAAGCCATAATACTCAAATGTCATGTCAAACAGAGCAAGAAGAGGTGTTGAAACAGGTTCCTGAATGCCTATGGTCCCAGCACAAAACACATGTAGGATTGGTAAAAGCAGCTCAACCAGTTAAAATTACTTTAAAACCCAATGTCAAACTGCCCTATCAGAGACAGCACACTCTTTCACCACAAGCAATGACAGGAATAAAACCCACAATTGACAGGTTATTAAAGGCCGGGGTTCTCATAAAAACAACAAGCCCATGCAATTCACCCATTTTTCCAATCAAAAAGCCACACTCTGCAGATTACAGACAGATACACGATTTGCGTATAATCAACAATATTGTGCAGGCTGTGACACCAATTGCACCTGATCCCCATACACTGCTCTCTAATATTCCACCAGAGACACGATGGTACACAGTAATTGATCTGTGTTGAGCATTTTTCAGCGTACCACTGCATCATGACTCAAGATATCTTTTTGCATTCACTTATCAGGGCCAACAGTACACTTACACGCGCATGCTACAGGCTTTTTGCGATAGTCCCACTCTTTTTAACAAAGTTCTGTTGGAAGACTTGATGCATTTGTTTATTGATAGCACTCTCATACAGTATGTGGATGATCTCTTAATTTGCAGCCCCACACAAGAACAGTGTCAAAAGGATTCACTGGCAGTATTGACTGCCCTGGAAGAAGGAGGGTAAAAACTCAAGTTTTGTTGTGAGGAAGTAGAGTATTTGGGTAGAAGATTTAGAGGTGATAAAAGATCCATCTCCCCATCACAATTACAAACCGTGATTCAGGCACCAAAACCTAATACAGTTTCGCAAATGCTGTCGTTTCTGGGTATGACAGAAATCCACTGTCTACTGTATTCTGACTACTCACTTAAAACAGCACCTCTAACGGCATAGATTAGGCCAGCTGGACAAACAAATAACAAAGCCCCATTACTATGGACTGTTGAAGCTGAGAGCGCAATTCAAGCTCTCAAGACAGACATGCAAAACCCTAGGCACACCAGACTATGCCAAACCATTTCATTTGTATGTAACAGAGAGGGCAGGATATGCCAGTGCAGTGCTAATGCAAGACACTCCCACAGGGAAACAACCACTGGCCTATTACAGTACTAAACTAGACACGGTAGAGCAGAGCCTGCCACCTTGTTACCAAGGCTTAGCAGCCGCAGCATTTGCATACCAAAAGGCCTCCACAGTAACGATGGGCCATTTTACAAGTCCAAAGTTTGTCCTGAATCAACCTCGGAAAACAGGCTATGAAGTTATTTTAGCAGCACCACAGCTTAACATCCAAAGATGTAATACAATCAATCCGGCAACACGGTTGATTATGCCAGATGAAGGAGCTCCCCATGATTGCATGATGCAAACTGGGGCATTTCTAAAATCACGACAAGACATGTATAATGAACCAATTGCAGCAGATCTGACCTTATTTGTTGACGGTTCGTCTTTCAGGGATGAAAAAGGTAATCATGCCGGTTACGGCATAGCACAGCTAAACTCGGATGGACAAACATTTTCCCGTCTCCAAGTACAAAGCATTGATCAACCCTGCTCCGCGCAATTGGCAGAAATAAAAGCACTGACAGCAGCCTGTCAGTTGGTAACATCTATACTGACTCTGCATATGCATATGGTGTTTGTCATTTTTACGGGAACCTTTGGAAACAAAGAGGATTTCAGAGAGCAGACGGCAGTCCTATTACCCATGGGATGGCAATTGCACAATTGCTAGACGCCATCCATTTGCCTACAACCTTATCTATCATTAAATGTCCAGCTCCTCAAAAAACAAATACTCTAATTGCTAAAGGTATCAACTTTGCAGATGAATTGGCTAGACAAGCGGCAGTAGGATCATCAACCCTGCCTTTGATTGTGGCAGAAGATCCGGGACTGGATACAGATATAGGCTCACTTATTCAAGCCCAAGAGCATGCTAACGTCTATGAGTACAGCGTGTGGATAAAGCGTGGTGCCCATAGAATAGGGGAAGGCCCACAAGTAGGGTTATGGCGAAGACCGGCTGGTAATTTTGTCACCCCCACAGCTTTACTTCGCATTTTGATCGAGACTGCACATGGTCTAGACTCTAGACCATTGTGCAAGGGGGGAGGTGATCAAAAGACTTCAAGCCACATGGTGGTCTCCATATTTAACGGCTATGGTAGACAGAGCATTACACGAGTGACGTATGTGCAGCAACAGAAAAGCATTCTCAGCACCAATTGGTCACATACCATCACCAAATGGTCCATTCAGATACATCATGGTTCACATTGTCGACATGGTGACGAGAGTGGGAAACAAAAGATACATGCTGGTTATAGTGGATAGGTTCAGTAGATGGGTAGAAGCAGTAGCTACTGGCAATCCTGATGCAACATCATTTGCAAAGATTTTGTGTAGAGAAGTTATCCCAAGATTTGGAATACCAGACAAAATCATCTCAGACAATGTTGCACACTTTGTGAACAACATGATAGCAAGAATAGCGCAGATGTTGCGAATAAAACGAAGATTAGGATGTGTTCATCATCCACAGTCACAGGGAATGGTAGAACGTGCTAAAGGTACTTTAAAAGCAAAAAATAGCTAAAATATGCGCCGACAGTGAATGACTGGGTGGATGCTTTGCCACTAGCACTAATGCATATGAGAATGCAAACTAACCACACCACTCATCTAACACTGCATAAAATGCTCACAAGTCGACCAATGCCAGTTACCCATCTCAGAGGACTATACAGTGGTCCTTCACTAGAACAGTTGGAGAGTGAACTGGGAGAATATGTTCAACACTTAATTACCATACACAAGTCTATCTTCCAACAGGTAAAAGGGGCAACGGAAGGAAGAAACAGTGAAATCCCAGAAGAGCTACAACAGCTAAAATACGGAGAATGGGTGTATGTTAAGAGGTTCAGACGAGCTTGGAACGAACCAAGAAGAGAAGGTCCGTATAGTGATCTTAGCAACTCCAACTGCAGTCAAAGTTGAAGGTAAGACCACTTGGTTTCATTTGAATCACTGCTGCAAGGCCAGGGACCCAACAGGGCAAGCAATACATCAAATCAGAGACAACTTGAGGGACATAGCAGCAGGTGATACAGATCACAACGACACATCAGAAGAGCAGACTCCCCAGAAAGAGGAGAGAGACTTGTAGAAAAACAACAGTAAAATTTAGAAAGACAGATCTGGACCAACTGAACAGATGGATGACAGACCCAGACCATGGCATCCGTTCAGAAGAACAGGATGCGGATTAAGAGGAACTATGTTTATACTGACTGTAGTCAGCGTGGCTGTAGTAGTACCCATCTTGAAATTTGTACCTGATGGTTGAAAGACTGACAGCGATACCATTACGCCCACATCTGACAATATGACAAGATTAAATACATCAGAAACAAGATCCCGCACCACCAGAGACCTTGTGATTAAAGTGACACAATTACTGACCGAGACCCATCGAGAACTGAAGACATGTGCATTGGCAACGGCAACCGTAGCAGCCTCACAAGGACGACTATTCACCGGTCAACTAACGGTAGTGAGCTATAACAAACGAGATGATTGGATAACCATCAAAAATAACTGGACAAACAGACGTTGAGGGTCATCCCCATGACGAGGTGTGAAAAGAAGGGACAGGCTGTTATCTCTGTGAAATGTTCAGCTGACCATTGGGTGGAGCTCACTACGAATAATGACCAAAAAGAGAGGAGGTGAAGATGATTGGTATACTGCCAAAAAGAGTCACTAAAAAGGTAAAGCGAGAAACAGCAACCATACAAGAGAAGCATTCGTATCTACAGATGGAACATTTTGAAAGACGGAACCTTTGGTACCAATATATAAATTTCACTAAGTGGCAGACCACTGATGTCTCATGCTATGTATGCGCGACTGCTGAACCGAGAGTGTGGGTGACAACATTACCTTATGCAGCATGGAGTACAGTAGGACAGTGGGTGTTTAGGACAAACAACAGTCAACGTTACAGAGCAGAATTTGGATGGGATTGTATGCCAACACGTGGAACATCTTTACTTGGTGCAAAGATCGCAAATGAGCAAGAATGTCCACCTGTTGAGTACAAGGGGAGCATGATTTCATGATTAAGCATTTGAGTGTTTTCAGCATGGGAAACGGCCAGATGGCACTTTTGAGCAAACAGGCAATTGGATTGTACATTTTCAAGGCACCTGCTCACATCTCTGGAATATCAAGGGTCGATATGGACCAACGGAATTAATTGACGGTAAAAGAATCCCAAATAGCACCTACAATGTACCCAACATAATTTTGTCTCAGACACTAGCTGTTCCTGGTCTGTTTTGGATATGTGGAGGTGATAAACTGCGCACCACACTCCCAGTCAATTGGACTGGAACGTGTGCACGGGTAACATTGGTACAAGAAATACACATTGTCAGCGAAAACAAGTTTAGGTTATCGCGGAATGGGGATTCACAGACGGCTAGAAAAAAAACGACAGAAAAGAGTTACAAAGAAGACCCAAGAGCTTGGATTGATGCTATAGGAGTCGCTAGGGGGGTTCCTGAAGAATTTAAGGCTAAAAATCAGGTATCGGCAGGGTTTGAGTCTGTCATATGCTGGTGGTGTACCATTAACAAGAATGTGGACTGGATAAATTATATCTATTATAATCAACAGCGATTTGTTAACCATACCGAACTGGTATGACAATGATGAACAGCGGCTACTTCCAGAATGACATGGCAGAACCGAATGGCATTAAATATGTTATTGGCAGAAAAAAGAGGAGTCTGTGCCATGTTTGGCGATACATGTTGTACATACATACCTAACAACACGGCACCAGATGGATTATTTATTAAAGCCATGACCAAATTAGGAGATCTGTCCATAGAGCTTAAAGAAAATGCAGGTCATGGTATGTGGAACATGGTTTAGTTTGGACGCCCTGAAAAGGATAGGGTTAGCACCGGGGATAATGCTAGTGGTCCTGATGATAATTATGTGTTGTGTGGCCCTTCTAATCCAAACCTTGATTAAAAAGAACAGTGACTACTGCGGCTGGACAAAATGTAATGTTAACTTTGAACGACCACAACGACAAGAACCAGGATCAACATAATGGCATTGAGACAACTTGGCAAATTTGAACCTAAATAAACCACTATGGAACACAAAACAAAGAAAGAAAAAAAAAAAAAAAACTGTTAAGCCAACTGCCGTACCAACCAACTAATGATAACTCAATAACAAGACATAGAAAATCAGGAACTCGACTTCATGGAAAAAGGCGTTTAATCTTTTCCAACTCCAAAGATGTAAGAATCTCACATGTACGATGTTCAGAATGGAAAACTAATAGTTATCCATTGCATAAAAATCTAACTATACACATCAGCGATATTGTAATTCACAGGACTTGTGAGTGACCACGCTGAAACTCACTCAGCAAGGGGTCCAAAACAAACTCCCAAACAATCGCGGATACACACCCCCAGCATGCACTATAGTCACAGAGTTCTTTAAATTTAGAAGATAACTATACTTTCAATATATTCCTCATCCAACACTCACTCCAGGAATAGACGATGATCTAATCCTCCCAGCAAGATATAACTACACTAATAGTTTGTGGAAATCCGTTGTTGTCACTAAGGCATACTACTTAAATCGTCCGGTCTGGAGCTCAACACCAGGTCATGTGTTGCGAGGACTCCGAAACAAATTGAAACTAAGTATTGGACTGTAAGTATTAGGACTACCACGTCCCCATCCAAAGTATTACGTTTTCTTAAGTCAGCCGACTTACATTCCAATCAAGCTGTAGGGATTTTTGCTATGACAACACCTTGCCTGAAAAAGGAATCATCCTCATAGTGTCCAGCAGAGACGACCCTGATGTCAACTATCTCAACCTACACGAAGCCTCATCCTGACATGAACGTCGACGTGCTAGTAACCGCTCATGTCAGGGACTCGCTACGATGCGCAAAGAAGAAACTAGAAACCCTATCACGACCATGCACTGAATCAACCAACTAAAAGCCAATACTGATGTCATAAGGATACAAAGACCTCGCCGTCATGATACCTAACGTGTGTATTTGAGTGTTGATAGCAATAACAATTTGTACGACAGCATATGTTAATCATCTCACGTATAATATTTTATAAAAATCACTCTACACTAAAATGTCACTTATATACTGTGCTGCTTTTATTTAAAGATACTTCATAGGGCTAGAGAAACAGTGAGGGTTTAAAACACCAGATCACAACGGATGATCTGTAAACACAAAAGGAAATTAAGGATACGTGACCTGGTTTGTCAGAGTGAAGTTGTTTGCATATAAATGTTCACTATTTTTATCACTATATTTAGAATGTGCGCTGAAACAAGAGACTCACTACTGGTTAGGAGGTTTTTCTCTCTAGTTTTGGCATGGAAGATAGGCACAATTTTGGGCTTTTACTCACTCCCTGTCAAAAGGGGAGGAGAGGTTTTCCAGAATGTGCTCCTGTGATGGGGGAGATCACTGCGGCATACGTCGTTTAAACGTATGACCATGAAAATGGAGACATTTTGCTCCGGAGATTGACTGACTCCCTCATCACAGGCAGAGAAGATATTTGATAGGATGCACACTACACGGTACACCACACACTGTGTAAATCATTAAAACCTCACCAGATAGTTTAAACACTGTTTGATTGTTTGCTGTAGAAGTATTTTAACTTCTCTCACTTGGGGAGATGAGTGGGACTTTTTGAGTACCAAAGGGGGGAATTATGGGGTATATTTCTTTCATAGTTAATGAAGGATCTCAGTTGGCAACTCGGTTGTCAGAAACATAGATGCACTGTATTTGTATATTGTTAATCATTAAAGTTTATTTTAGGTCATACAGCAGACACTAAAAATGAATGGTGTAAAATCAGAAGAAAAAGCCATGTGAAGTAAAGTTAATAACTAGAGGATAACCTTATTCCAGACACCATTAGAAAAACAATCCAGATCAAATATCAACAATGTGAAAAAGCAGTGTGGACTGCACGTGCTTTCCGTTTGATGTTGAGATACGATTGTTTTCCAACCCTGAGAAAGTTAGGGAGTTTTTGAAAGATGAAATATGTAATGGTGTCCAGCCACAGATGGTGAAAAGTAAGTCAAGGTCGGCAGGAGGATCTAAGACTCTCCCACACAGGAGAGGCACCAGCAAAATAAAGAAAATGCATAAAAGAAAAAGTATGAGCATTGTGAAGTCAGTCACTCCATGGACTGACTCAGGTTTGCTGTACTGTGTTGATTCTTCAGTAAACTTTGATTCTATTGAAACTCTTTTGACTGTTGATTTTTGAAAGCAATACAGAAGTGTTGTTATAGTGTGGTGAAGATCCTGAGGACATCCGGCCCAGTTTCAGACATTCTTCTCCCACACCTTCACATAAAACCAAGAAATCATAAAAGCTTAAAGATATCAGATCATCAAAGAAAAGACGTTACGACAGCAAATACACTTCTTCGACCCAGATCGTACTGCGACTGCACTCGCATCCACATTTGGACAGAAAAGACAGGAATGACGTGCACACACATACCCGTACCTTGTGAGGGTGTTCAAAGGAGACGTGGAAGTCGAGCTGTCGGAGTATAAGCAGCTCGCACTGCACCACGCTGTCCCTCAAGTCCCAGAACTCCTTGTCACATTCTAAAGGAGCACTGCCGCTGTTGAAATACCTGCGAGGGAAAAACCAAAAGGAGAGAGGGAGGCAAAAAGCATTCAAGATGACCACTTCTAACAGTGATACGCAAAAAAGGTTTTGCTTTTTTCATTTATTGGCCAAATTTGAGGTCAGACACTGATAATGATGCGTTACTTGTCATTAGTTAGGCATGAAATAGCCAACATGCAAAAATGGTCTAGTTATACTAAGGGGTGTAAGGTAGTTCAGCAATTTAGGATTATTTTCATTATTGGTTGATTTGGCAATTATTAATAAATCATTTAATCACATTTCTCATATTGTGAGAAATGTCCATCATAAGTTCCAGGAGTGCCGTGTTTGAATGTCTCGTTCTGTCCACCCAACAGTCCAAAACCCAAAGATGTTCAATTTTCAATGATATAAAACAAAAAAATTGTTTTTTAGGATTTATCGATCACGCAAAAGTTGTTGCAGATTTATGTTCTGCTAATGGAATAAACGACTAATCGCTCTGGCTGTAGTGTAAAGCAAGGTCATATTCCTGGTAATGCTCAGAAACCTCCAGAAGAAGTTAGTAAGTGGACTCGACCTTTAAGCTAACGTGGACGAGACAGTGATCAAAAGTGTGTAATATGGTGGAAAGCTCCAGAGCAAACGAGTAAGTGGATCTTGAGTGAAGATTGTTATCCCAGTAATTGTCTCATTTTTGAACTTCACATTCAGAAGAATTTTTCTGTGGAGCTCTCTCTGAGTTCAGAGACATGTTTTCAGTTTCAGTCAAAAACCAGCCATATACACATTTCCACCTAGTCTCATTCACTGTCTTTTTTTGACATTTTACAGACTAAACAATTAATCAAATATTGAAAACATTTTGCAGGCAAATCAATAATGAAGATAATTAGTTAGTTCTATGTGAAAGTGAAGACAAAAGCCTTTAGTTTTCAAGTAACATTAAATATCTAAAAGCTGACTTACTGTGTTTCCATGTTCAATTACGTGAAGTTGTTTACTTCATAATAGCAAATCGTTAGTTGTGTATTTTTGAGCAGAGTTGCCTGCAGGTAGTATCCACTCTTGGCCCAGTATATTACCTATGGCTCACGTTGATGATGTCACGGGTCCTGGTGTGCTGCTCCTCCACTTTGCCAGCCAGGTATACACAGCTCATGGCCACCAGGTAGGGTTCGTATGCATGCAATCTGACACGTTCAAAGAAACGGTGGTACAACACGCACGCTGTGGCCACGGGCACCGAGCGCATCCCCAGCTTCACTCCTGAGCAAGGGAGGAGGAAGCAGTGGCCAACTGTTTAAAGGTACACTCATTTCAAAATCAAATTTGTTTTGTTTATATCATCTTTAAACAGATTAATTCACACCTATTCCTGTGTTGCCATCTAGTGCAGACATTGCACACATTTGAATATGCCCTGATAATCTCACTGAACTGCCATTTCATTTCACTTTGCTTCACATTATTCATTTGAATCACCAATCACTGAAAGCAGGCTAGTATGATTGTGGCTCAAAATTTTAATATCCAACTTCCTTAAGATTATCACAATCTTCTTCCACTCTTATACACAGTAGTAAACATTCAATAGTGAATTTAACAAGAGGCCTAAATGATTAAGAAAAGCAAGCATACATTAAATATAATTCTGTATTCTCTCTATTTAAGACGGATAGTAAGGGGATTCTTTGTGTACGTTTGACTTGTGTCAAAATGATGGACTCACTATCTCATCTTTTTTGACTTAGTGCCTCAGAACTTTGCCATGATTCTTTTAATATTTATCATGCTCAATTTGTCATCTTTTTGTTAATTTTCGTGGCAGATATTGATGTACATAGTACACTATATAGTCTGATGAAAATTAATTATAACACAAAAACAGCCCCGTGGGTTACCTGTCTCCATAATGAAGCGACAGACGCGAAAGTGTGTTTTTAGTTCCCGGTCGGACTCTGCATCCCCGCCGGAGTCTCTCCTGGCCGATGCCAGCCACCGCGGTCTGTCTCTGGCTGCAGGGAAACTAGAGGACGGACCCTCCATGGCTCGTAGCACCAGCAGGAGTCTCTAGCGTTCATACGACGGTCGACAGGAAGGCAGCTAGTTAGTTGCCTCAATGAAAACTCACCCACCACTGGCTGCAAAGCTAAGTTCTACGGCGGGGCTGGTGTGTGTTCCTAATGAAGAAAACTAAAAGTGTGCTGGACGTTTTAAGTAGCTTCGCTCAAATGTGTAGCTAGCATACATCCATAGTAGCGAGGCACGTTAGCTACCGGGAAATAAACAGTTGGACTTCCGGTCAACATTCCAAAATAAATGTAGTTTGCGAATCTTAGTTATCATAGTTGAGAGGTTACTTGGTGCAGACAGTACGCAAAAACCAACACACATTCAAATGGAAGCTGTGTGTGCTTAAATACGGTACCTGAACACGATAGCAAAGTCTATTTAACCTACCACAAAAAGCTTCCGGTTATATCTCTCAAAGTAGACTTCTCATTAGAGGACATGGGGCAAAGAGCAAACAGACGGCAATAATAGCAATCGATCATTACTGTAATAAAGAATGAAAAAAAAAAAGACTCAAATTGACATGTGAATAGCGTAGCCTATCCACAAAGACAATCCACACACTCATCCATTATTTTAATTTTTTTACAGATTTTTTTCGTGCTTGTACATGGGTCCCGTGTGCGGTTATTTTCCAATTACCTCAGAAATTGTGTTGCAATTTTTCATAAATCTGGCAAGGAGAGGTCCGTTTGAATGCGTTGCTAGGCAACGAGTCAACAAAAACAGTCGCGGAGGAGGCTGCAAATGCAGAAATGTTCAGTTACTCAGCAAACCAGGTAACCTAAATATGTGCGTTGTTGAGATTACATATTCTGCTGTACTGTTTTACTCATACATTGTGACATAACCTGGTTTACACTTTACATCCTCAGTATGACAGTGCGTTCAAGCCGCAGAGGCTGCAGAACTGGTGTGAGACTACTGAGCACTTCAAAGAGGTAGTTAGTTAATGTCATATCAGCAGTACTTTGCTATTGTTTGTACTGGTTGTATTTCATATTGCCTGGTAGTTTCAAGAGAAACATCATCTGAACATTTGATGAAGGAGTTTATCTCACTGTGTGGTGTGTGCGTTTGTGTGCAGAGACCCACAGCACAGGAGGGTCACACCACTTTCATTGCCGATGATAGAGGACATCTGCTCCCAGGAGTGGTCAAGGTAAGAGCATACCAAACCTCTTTTTCTCTTATCAAAAAATGATGTTATTGTATATCTATGTAGCCTACGACTCCACTCCCTCCCTGTGTGTGTGTGTGTGTGTGTGTGTGTGTGTGTGTGTGTGTGTGTGT
>CALSCE010000016.1:9555600-9566185 GCA_943593645.1 Bovichtus variegatus | reverse complement strand
TACCCTCTGATTTGCCTCTCCAGTGTACAGCAGCTCCCCAACTATGAGCGTGCTGTGTGGTGCGCCGTCACATTGTGCATGCAGGGCGTGTGTGTACAGGTACACTCTCCAGGGGAGTGTGTGCGGCGGTGTGAAGGCCAGTGTCTGGATATTGACCAGCTGCATCGCAGCCTGAAGGCTTTGTGGTGAACAGTGAGCTATCACAGGGCATCGGATGCGTTCTACCAAGCATACATAATCCTCATCCTCTTCTAGTTGTTCAGCACCTAGTCGCAATGAAACAAGAAGCAAAGTCAGAGAAACTGATGTCAGACAGATGAAATTAAGTCTAAATATAAAGTGGCAGCAGGCGCGTTTGTCCCCGTCAACCACAATTCCCGTATGGCAAGTCGTTTTCAACACTTGTTAGCTAAACTGAATATTTGTTAGTGATATCTGCAATGTCATTATGAATAGTCAAAGCTCAAATTAAAAGATATCTGTAATTATATTTAGATTATTCAAAACTGAAATTTAGATATCTGTAATTCTATTTTGACTGTTAAGATTTAAACTTCTTTTGCAATTCATGTGTACGGGGCTTCTCGTTACAGAGATCTACAATTCAGCCGTAGATATTCACAATGTGAATTGCTTTGCTATTTGGAGAAGTGAAATCTGAATTACAGACGAGTCCCAGTGCAACTATGAGTAGTCAAAATGATGTTAATATCTTTGATATTAATTATGGATAGTCAAACTTAGCTAATAAATGTTAAAATGGCTTGCCATAATACCTGTCCCATGAAGAGGAAGCTTTCGGCATTAAATAATCTCCTTCCATCTAATTACCTTGCTCAAGATGCAAAACCTGTCGGTGCAGCCACAGACGCTCAAACTCCTCGGGGCTGAGAGCAGGGGTGAGGGACAAACTGAGGGGGGCCGCAACGCTGGAAGTCAGGACATCCGCGGAGGAGTCTGTACACTCACTGGTACTGTCTGAGACTGGAGAAGACATGGAAGGGCGAAGACAGGAATGATGGGGAGGTCGCAGGAAGGGAGGAAAGGGGAAGAAGAAAGAGAGGATAAGGATGCAGCAACACAGAGCCAAAAGGGGGGTACAGAGCGAGGGATAAGGTTGTCGTGGGAGGGGGATAGGGAGTTAGGATAAGTGCCAGAGGAAGAGATTTGTGATTAAAAATGGCACTGCATTCCCAGAAACAGACCGTGTGAGAAAAACTTTTTCCATCTTTGACCAAAATAACACAATTGAGTATATAAACTTAATCCATGGGGACCCATTTAAACTGGCATTAGGACATTTGTTATCTTTCCACTAAAGATGAGTCAGCTACAGTGGTAGTACAAAGTATTCAGAACCCTTTACTAGTCCTTGCAGTGTGCAAGGTAAAAGCAAAAACAGTTCATCACATAGATACAAAGTGTGCACATAACATTCACACCTAGGTGCATCTAACAACCTTTGACAAGGGCAAACAACATTCTAAAAAGTAAATAAAAAAAGAAAAGATATTAAATAACAATATAAGCAAACTGATAAAAGAATATGCATACAATTTGGCATCCACAAATATAATTCCAAGCAGAAAGGCATCAACAGATTTGTCCACAATATCTCCACACAGTTTTCACATAAGTTTTTCAAGCCCGAGATGTAGCTTTGCTCTAATAAACGATTATCTTGGCTACAGTCACAGCTTTGCTTGTCATCAGGAATGTTGAACAAAATGTGTTCCATACTACTACTACATTTATCAATTACTTTTAGCTCACTATTTGATATTAAAGCAAAAGGTGGTTCTACAAAGTATTCAATAAGGTATTGTAGTTTTAATATTTATTATTATTTAAAACTTTCAGAACTGTTGCCTTTTTTCTGTTAGTTGAATGTTCAAAATGTGTAAATTAAGCTTGAAAATCTTTTTCTTGCAGGCTGTAAGACAAAAAAAGTGACTATTTCAAAAGCGTATGCTGATATTCTACAGGCACTGTTCATCGCTGTTGCTGTGATTATGGCTATGGTTGTAGCTATTGCTGTGGCTGTTATCATTAGCGAAGCTGTTACACATAGGGTTTGAACGCATCATAATGTATCTCATTGGAACCTTGATCTCTTAACTTAGCTGTTAGCTCCGTTATTTAGCCAAACAGGAATGTGCTGCCCAGCAGCTGCTAACAGCGAACGTTAACTAGCTCTCCTTGGGCCGATTTCAATGCAGATTTGTTGTTCACAATGTACCCTGGACATGTTGACTTCACTCACCTGAATGAAGCTTCTCAATTTCGCTACAGTTCAGTGTGTTTCGGAGGTCAGTGTTAGGCTTGGGGTCAAAGGTCACATGTTCAGGGCTTCCTCTGCTGGCTGACTCTGTCTCTACGGTGCCCTGCCTCAGAGGCTCGAGAGTGTTAAAGCTGCCTGCCCACTGGCTGATGGACTCCGCGGGGCGGCCAATTAGAACACCCAGGGAAGGGTCCGACCTCCGTCCCTGGAGGACCTTTTGTGTCTCTTCTATCCCACAATGCAACAGGCGGTAGTAGAGAAGAGCCTGGTCACGCACGCACATGTCCGTCTCCTCCTCTGGAAAACACAAAGAGTGTTGACAATGTCATCTCTTTCTCTCACTTTTACCCCCCACACACACATACAACACACGCACCACACACCACACACACACATATGCACACGCACACACCTATGCAGTAGTGCAACAGTCTTCCAAGCATGTCTTGTGTCTCAGCAGGTCGGCACAAAAACAGCCTCATGGTGGTCGTCAGCAGCTCCATCTTGACTCTGAGAGAGGCCTCGCTCCTCACTCCATCAATGAACACCTCCAACGTGTAGGGGGCGCTGGAGACTCGCTCCCCATACACGGCCAGCAACCACAGCAAGGCTTGAATGCCCTAATGGAGGAGAAGGAGAATGAGCAGAGGATATAGACTACATATTACGGCCACTAACACTCACTGACATGTGTTGTGCCCACTATGTGTGTGGTGACACGGCTGAAGTGACACACGGTCCTGCTGATGGTTTCAGCTGGTTATTTTGATAAGCATCGGAAGAAGACCGCTACCAAGAACATTTGGATGTAATGTCTGTTCCAAATTCTTCCATAAATGAGGAAGGCAATGCATTCACCATTTTTATTAGGCTGTGTAACAACATATTATGTAATAACGCCGCATTATGTAAGAACGACAACATTTAATACATTTTCAATTCATTATGTAATAACACACTAATTTTGTAATTATATGCTGCATTTTTCAATAAATAGCTTGAACGCAATACATTTCCCTGTATTTTGTAATAAATTATTACATGCAGTGGTTATTACAAAAGGTGGGAGTCACTATTTTCTTAATGAAGATATAACACATGCATTATTAGATCATGCATGTGTTAATATGTAAAAAATGTAATTAAATACAGGGATATGTATAACTTATTGTGTTAGGGTTATTACAAAATGTAATGTTATTACATGATAAAGTGAAAATGTATGACACAGTGTTATGTAGTTATTACTGTGGTCTTACATAATTGCTTTTGGAACATTGTTTCCTGTCTCAGCAAGTTAAAAATTCCAAATTTAACCGATTGGTTGTCTCAAAAAAATTGTACATCAAGAAATAGTTTGAGTTTATTCCAAGCTGTTTTCTGTCCTGTGTCACATTTTGTCTGGTCACGGTAAAGGGAATAAGCTCTGACAAGTCTGAAGTTGTGTTTGGGTTAGAAACACTAAAAGCATCAGGGTCTGTGATATGTAAACTGGTCATTTGAGTGCCCTCAAGATGAACATCTCCCATCTTTTCTCATGGCTTCCTAATTATTTCAGGGGCAGAGAGGCTGAGACGTGAGTAGGATGCACACTGTCAGCTAAAGGAGACTATCCTGGAGCATGTGTCACAGGCCTGGCTGTAGGTACACTGTGTTCTTTTAACACTAAACAGATATTAAATACATAGGAACAGCTTGTTTACAGCAGTGGAATAACCACCAATGAAGTCTCTGTTTTTTTTACTTTAGTCCCATTTCCTTATTGGTCTTATAAAAAATATCAGTCTGTAGGCTAATAAGGAATGAACATTACCAAACAAATAATGAGATACTTGTTCACTGCGAGCCTCTCTTCCGCTTCAGTATTCAGGTTTCAACCCAGAGCATCACTGAGATGTGACTAACCGAACTTAAAGAGACAAAATGACTGCAAGTGACACAGGGCCTTTAATACGCCTGTGCCCCGGGGTGTCTCTTACAATCTACCCATTTAAGCAATTTAATACTAGTACAATAATTCAACAAATCGCCTTTAGGGAGGGTGATAAGTCATATTTGAACTCAAAACCTAAACAAACACCCCCCACCTGGCAGTACACTTCAGAACGTCAGCATGTGACAGATTTACCATTCCTTTCCCTCCCAATGCCTTTCTGTTTATACATCCATGGCCTTTCCCCTGTCCTGGCTGGATAAGTGTTGTGTGTCTCAGTCCGAGCCTCTTTGTTTGTTTCCCATTTACAGATTTACAGGGCTGTGTATGAACAAGAACAGACAGTTAGCGGACCGCGAGGAGAGATTTGCTGAATTAGACAAAAAGTGTATTGGATTAGAATCGCTGACTGCACCTTTAATTTGTTTGTGTACAGTAAATAGGTTATAGCATGCATGAAAACATACTGAGTAGGAAGTGCTGAAATTAGAACAAACTCATGAACTTGTGAAACTCATCTAAAAAGAAGTCTGGGGGATCAGCAGGGTCGGCGTTTTAGTCAAGCCCTCTTCAAGCACAAGTTGAAAGTGATTTACCACAAGAGCCGCAAGAAGGGTATAGTGGGGGAAATAAACCTAAAGACTTGTTTGTAACTAAAAACTGATTATTAGAAACAAAAATTAAGCATTTAGGCTACAATTAATAAACACAATGTCTGATTGCATTCATCAAGGAGTTGTGGGCTGGGTGCAATTTGAATTGACCATCAATAAACTGTAAAATCATTACAGACTGCATATGAAACCAGTGAGAAGAGCACAAACAAAACACCGGCCAGAAATCTCTCCTGTGAAATAACCCGGACTGTGTTCAGAAGATTGAGAATTACATTTTTAGGGCATTTAATATATATAAAAAATAACACTCTAAAAAAGAAGTTTTCTGCAAAAATAAGAACTTTTACTTTTCATACAATAAGTATATTTTGTTGATAATACTTTTAGGAAGTGGTATTTTGATACACGACTTTTTCTTGTAATGGAGTATTTTTACATTATGGTACTACTACGTTCACTTAAGTAAAGGCCGTGAATCTTTTAGGAAATAGCAACATGCAGCTTGGGTCTGACCTGGCTATCCTGCAGCGTCTCCTCACAGCCCTCGAGAGCCAAACAAACAGTGTCGCTACACTGAGGACACACCCAGACCAGATCACGCATCGTCTGCACCACCGCTGAGGGGGGGCGGTGGGAGAGAGAGAGAAACACAAAGACAAAGAATTACCGTCAATCAGTGAAGTTGCCGTTCACATCCATTTCTGTCCAAAATGTCATCTCTTCAGCAATATATTCTATTAAGACATTTGAGTGAAATTGTCATAATTAGCATATGAATTCTCGAGTTATGGCCAAAATGGTGTTTGGTGAGGTCAGACTGACCTTTGACCACCAAAATGTACTCAGTTCATCCTTGTGTCCAAGTGGACGTTCGTGCCAAATTTGAAGAAATACCTTCAAGGTGTCAAGAGAATGGGACAGACGTACAACCCGAAAACATAATGCCTCCCGCCCCTTTCGAGGCAACTGTGCTGACAACTATGACAGAGTGGAAGGGACTTCTTTACTTAAACAAATGCAGCTGCATGCAGACAGACTACAGTGTTGTGGTTTTACCAGAAGTGATGTGCTCCTGTTTGAGCCCGAGCAGTCCGGTAAGGATCTCCAGACATCTGTCGCTGTAGCTCCGTCCAATACGACCTGCACCCAGTCCACACAGGAGGACACAAGATACGAGTGGGATTACGACTTTACCCATAGGAAGTCTATCGGCCACACTACTGTTCTCTGTTAACTGAAGACCCAATACTTATATCCTTCATCCGGTAAAACATATAGTTAAAACGGCCAAGATCTGGATAAAAAGAGGTTCCCTATGTACCAAGACCGAGTCCTCATCGCAGTGGCCCGGGTACGAATGTGACCTGTGGCCCTTTGTTGCATTTCGTCCCCTCTATCAGCCTCTTTCCAGTCTATCTGTTCCGTCTATCTAATAAAGTGAAAAAAGCCAAAAATATTATCTAAAAAACTGACGCTGAAGGGGATACAACACCATTACAGGAGAGCAGATTCCATTTTTTTTTTTTACTTCTGTCAAAAAAAAAAGAAAAGAAAATTGTTGTACTTTTGCACTTGGTTGGGATATTTGAAGCTATTGGTTGAATTTGTATTCTCTTGTTTCTCTTTGTTGCTCTTACTTTGGTTTGGCTTATTTGAAGCTATTGTTCTGCACTTACATGATTTCACCTATTTGAAGCTGATGTACTTGCAAGATTCTCGCTGTTTAGAGTCGTATCCTCAGGGTTGTTTGCACTTATTGCAAGTTGCTTTGGACAAAAGCGTCTGCTAAATGAACTGTAATGTAATGTGTCAAATCTGTTGTTTTCCTTATCATTCTCTTGTTACCGTTCAACACGCGTGATGGGATAAAGTTGACATTTGTATGACAGAGAAATGGAGTTAGAAAGGAAATGAATGGACAAGAGCCATATGCCACAGCCAGCTAATATTGCCAAAGAAAGGGACTCTGCCTGAGCTTCACTGCTGTTAAACATTTGTGAATAAAGTGTAATATCACAGAAATAGGAGAGAATAAAAATGAGTCTTCCTATCAGTATGAAGAAAACATGATATTACAGCAGATGTTTGGGAGTATAATGGCGTGTGACTGTGAGCTAGGTGATGTGAAAAAGTGACTGCCTGGAAGTGTTTGCCTTGTAATAAAGACATGGTAAACATGACAGTGTGTGCCGGATCACGCATTATGCTGACACACCTATAGCTGAGATAGCAGCCTGGGAAGTGTCAGTGTTGACATCAGTGCAGTATCCTTTCAGCTCATCCAGTATCATTGCTACGTTCTCATCATTCACCAGCTCCACCAGTACCTGCGAACACAACAGTAGCTGTTACTATCACTAGAGCACTGGAATGCTACTGGCAATACAGGGGAGTATCTGTGGATATCATTGCATGTTAAAGGGCGTACTCCAGCGATTTAGTATTGCGTTACAGTTCCAGTTAGGAAACCTTAAATGACGAACAAATGACTCGACGGGGTGTACAGCATAAACCCTTGTGTTTGTTTGAGTTTACATTTGTGAGTGTGTGGTTTGTGGAAAGGGGAGGAATAAAGTAAGAAAACATAATACAAAGGATTAAACACAGTCAATATAAAAAAGGGCTAAATTACAAGTGCCCTGATATGCCACTGAACTCTAGCTTCAGCTGGACAATATAACTTTATTTATAAAAACAGCTAATTGCAGCATAGCTGTGGGGAGAGAAGAAAAAGAAGAGAATCATATAGAAGAAACACTGACACAACTGGTCACAATTAAAGCTGCAGTTGTTTTCTTGTGATATTTGTTGAAACTGTCACTATATCCTGACAGTAGTGCATGAGACATATAATCTGCGGGGAAAAAAATCATGTTCCTCACGGTCTTCCTAGTGCTCCTAGCAACATATGGAAGATCACAGCGCGGCCGAATGAAAACAACCAATCAGAGCCGAGGAGTCTCCAACTGCTCGTGGACTCAGATAAAACTGTCAAGCTAGGCAGTGGCGATCAAATACGAATCAACAATCTGTTCCTGCACTGCCTATTTCTCACCTCAAATGTTTTAAGAAACATGTTTTAATGTACCGTTTAGCTCTAGAACGAGAACGTTTATGACCTGTTGAGCCAAGACCAAGTTGAAACAAAACCAAGCACCGGCCAGAAAACGTTCTGCTCTGGGGGAGGGAGAGGGGACATGATTCAGTCACAGATTATGCATCTCATGCACTACTGTCAGGATATGCTCAGCAAATATTAAAAGCAACATTGAGTCAAACAGGCTGCATCACCTGCATCTTCCTTTGCTTGATGTAGGCTGGCTCAGCATAGCCACAGAAGAAACGTTTGTAGTGCGCCCCCATCAGGCCAGGGAGAGAACGCAACAGCAACTAGAAGAAGACCAAAAACACCATTTCAGCTCTCAAAATGAATCCACACGTCCACCTGACAAGAGATTTCCACTGGCAATCAAACCAATTATAAAGTGATGCAGTAAAAAATATACTTTGTGTCTCTACCGCCTCAGCACACAGACACAAACGTACAGTATATGTAAATGATTGTTTGCATAGGCTTCCTCATGCAAACTATGTGGTCCAGTGTATTTGCTTCCCCTCATTCTTTATGTAAAGCCATTAGATGCTGCATTACGTAAATGCAGTGCACATATTGTAATAATTCCACAATAATTCCTCTCCCTCTACACTTGAATCATTCACACTGACCTGTATGTGGCAGAGGGCGGTGAACCTCATCTCTCTGGACACACTCCCACAGGCGGCCAGCAGGGGGCCACGTACTCGCTCCAGGGCCGCCAGACTGACAGCAGGCAGGCCGGAGCAGAGGCCGAGGAAGAGGCTGAGGGTAGCGGCCATGACGGGGGGGTGGGGGCTGACTAGTGAGGCATCCAGCAGGGACAGGATGTCAAACAGCTCGTCTTCTGACTGAGGCCGGTAGCGCTGGAGGATCCTCAGCACCTCACACTGACCCCAGACGTCAGACTCCTTCAACCTGGGAGGACAGACACACAGACAAGACTTGTAGTCTTCAAACATCACAACATGGGCAGCGGAGCAAAATGCGGATCCGCACCTGCTCACTCTGTCAATGAGAAGATGAGCTGGAGAAATGAGAAATCTTTACATTTCTTTTACAAAAGAAGCAGGATATTGCTACTGATGGACAGTAATCCTACACACCAAGTCAAATGTTGTCAAGCATTATTGTGTGATTTGTTGAAAAATCCCACAATAATGCTTTTTGAGTACAATTTATTTTTGAAACTGGCAAGTTTCAGAGAAAAACAGGCAACAAATTTGACTTATATAACTTGCAATCCGTTGATATAATTTTTCAAATATGAAACTCCATAATCTTATACACACTTTACGCCTTTATTATCACTCAGACGACTGGAGCAGATCCTGAATTTAGCACACCTTTGTACTGAATCCAGAATCCCTTTTGAATCGGGAATACGCTTTGACAGTCCGGGGTTAGAAAGTATTGAATGACGGACTAACACATTGTTGTTTTTTTCATGGTACTTCCCCAGCCTTGTGCTTTAAGTACAGTATTTGCGGAAATGTTTACCAGCTGTATCTCACGTTCTAACCTGTTGAGGAGGTGATGGGTGATGGGTTTATTAATAGCCACTCCTCCCTCCTCCTTCAGGATCTCCTCCAGAGCTCGGAGGCAGTTCACCATCACCACAGGGTCTGGATCCCTCAGCAGGGTGTACAGCTCGTTCACCACTGCAGCATCTGGAAGAATCGCAGACAGGAGGTTTGTGGACGTGGAGTGGTGTTGTCTGATGACCCTGATGAAGGCCACAGTTTAAATGTGTCTGTGTCATAACATAGCTTCTTTCACTGCTCTCCTCTAAAGACTCCCTATTCCCTACACCTTAAGGTGATATTGTGTCAGAACCCAGAAACTGTTACTGAAAGACAGGCGGGACTGTTGCGCCATTATTCTGCCTCTCTGTTCTGTAAAAAGGTACAGAGATGGAATGGGGGGAGAGAATGAAAGAAAAAAAGAAAGAGAAAATCCACCCCACCTATCTCAGAGTTGGGTTGGAGATTGTGTAGTTTGGCCCAGCCGAGTACAGCCACTCGTCGTACACACGCTGCTCTGTCCCTCAGTCCTGCTGTCAGAGGCTGCTCCACATACTCCACCAGACTGGGTAACCTGGGTCATACAGACACACACAAAGTTATCCAAGCAGCCACAGGCCCACATGGCGGCTTGTACTGAGGTCCATGTGTGAAGCACCTCACCTGAGGTTGGTCATGTTCCTCAGGGCCAGGCTGCGGACCATGGGGTTAGGATCCTGACAGTCTTTCCTCAGCGTGTTGATGACCAGCAGAGACAGCTCAGGGTTTAAAGTGGCATAGGAACACAGGAACACATAGACCAGTTTCTTCTGGACGATGTCTACTGTGGCACATGCTTTTACCATCTCACTGAACAGGCCTGATACGTCCACACCCTGAGACATCGCCCTGAGAGAGAAAGACATATTTAGGAGGCATTATAATTTGTTACAAATCAGAACTATCAAAATATATAACAATAATCAAATCTGAGCCTTCCCACATTTAGATGAAAAAAATAAATAATCGAAAAACATCACATATACAGAAAGAGATTCTGATTCTGAATGGTTAACCTTCTCACTCATGACCAGGCCTTGGCATGTAGTTTACATTATCAGATAAGGGATTGGATATATATATATATATATATATATA
>CALSCE010000016.1:9408844-9455600 GCA_943593645.1 Bovichtus variegatus | reverse complement strand
GTGTGTGTGTGTGCGTGCGTGCGCACGTGCACATTCATTTCTGTGCGTTTGCATATGCCTGTGAACACTCAGTACGTATATGTGTGTGGGTGCAGTGGGACAGAAGGGTGGGGGTGAACGGTGAAGTTAATAGGCTAATGAGAGCACCATGCTCAGGAAGAATACAAGAGGTTGTCTGGCACCCTCAGATAAAAAACTTCAGTCCTCCTTAACAGCGACAACGTCTTTGTCCACACACACCAAAAGCCAATTTAATAAGCAGTGAATTTATTATACGTGTGTGTTTCTCTCTCAGGGACGGGAATGGAGATGGGCCGTGAAGGGATGTAGAGAGCAGATTTGTATACTTGAGAAACAGTTTGTAAGAGAACTATTTTAACAGCTTCATGCTCAGATAAGGTCAGCATTGTTCGCTCGAAAATAAGAATAAATGTGTAGAAATGTCAGCTTTATTTACTATGTTTCAAATGAAAAGATGTGTCCGATGCAGAAAACAGAGTCTGCTGGTTTACGCTAGTTTAGTTTAGCAGCACACAATTGTTCAGCTTTTGAAGTTTCAAGGGAGGAAGTTGTGTTTAGTTTAATAGCAACAAATATAATTGTGGGTCAGTTTTTTGGCTTGGCTTAATTTCTGTTGTATTTATTATTTCTTCAAGGTTACTCGGGTACATTTACATTTCTTTGAATGTTGATTAATGTCCCTTTTTAAATAAAATAAATTAAGATACAATTCTGTTGGGGTTAGTTCATTGAAGCTGATAAGGAGGTTTAGTTTAGTTCAGTCGCATTCGCACACATTTATTCAGCTATGCAGGCTTACGCATCAGTGAAGTTTAGTTTCGTTAGTTGCTTTTCGTTTAAGTTCAATTTAATAGCAACAGTTTGGGCTTATAGTATCTCAATGGAGCAACAGAGTTAGTTTGGTCTTACAGAAAGGAGTTAAGTAAATGTTGTTTTGTTTATTTCACTTTAGTTTAATAGCAAACTGTTTTTCCAGCTTATAGTGCGAGTTACATGAGTTCAGTTTAGCTTAGTTTACTTTGGTTTTTATTAGTTCAGTGTATGGTCATTTAGTTTACTTTGGTTAAATAGCACACAATTAGTCAATTATGTAAACTCACAGTAAATGGTGAAAGGGGGCTGAATTGATTGGAGTTGCGTTAGTTTTAGTTCCATACCATGCATTTATAAATATACATATTGTAAATACACCTTGCAACTCTCTTGAACAGACAGTAGAGAAACAAATCATATCATTAAATGTGCATGAAATAAAGTGTAGAAGAAAAGCAGTAGAGTGTGTAGAGCTTGCTTTACCCCCCGTTACACGTTGGAGAGATGGGGATGGGGGTAATGGGAGCAAGCAATGGGAGAGCTCATTATCTGGCAGACCATCTGCTGTTGGGAGGGAGGAACTGTCTGTCTGTCCCAGACACAGACTCTCTGAATAGGCCTGGAGTTAGAGTGAAAATGTCCCTCTAACTTACCTAAATTAGCTGTACATCTGGTATGTTTGGTCACAGCACGGAGGGTGCTTGAAACCTGCAGACACCACTCACATGAGAAAAAGTTGTTTTGGAAAATTGTTCAAATGAGTGTCTGGTAATGAGTAGGTCAGTCTGAAAGAACCAAACAGCTAATAATAAAAAAGTATCAAAGTACAACTCTGCGTCATGGTAATATCCCATGTGGTTTTACATCTGTGAGTTCATGGTGGACATGGTGTCATGTTTATGTTTTTGTTGTGGTTTCTGTCTCTGCAACTTCTGTGATATTTGTGCATTTTCGAAATATTCTTGCTATGGTTCTCTTTTTTTTTGGGGGGGGGGGGTGGGGTTGTCCTCTTATATCATGCTCATGTTTGAGATGAATAAATCCAGATCCAAAAATAGTGCCCACATGTAAAAAGCTGTATGAGATGAGTTGGGGTGCTCCTATAGTTTAAATCAGATTTCCGGGGGAGCTTAGTGTGAGAAGTTGCCGGGCGCAGCAGATGCTCTTTGTTGCTGCTCAGGCAGGCTATTGTTGTTGAAAACTGAGACTGGGACACTGGGATTGGCTCCAGCTCCCGGCAGCAGGAGGACATAGCCCCTTCCTATTGGCTCTCCGGGAGTGTCAGTCAGCTTGCTCGCTCACCGCCCAGCAGCCCTCCCCTCCCCTCCCCGGCCGGCCGGGGAAGTTGAACTAAAGTTTGAGCAACTTTGTTCGGCAGAAGTAAACTTGCCAGCAGCACTTGTCGGTCGCTGCGGAGCGGGACTGAAGCAACTCAGAGAGGACCGGAGGACCGCAGACATGAAGCTGTGTCGCACTTTTCTAGGTTCGTATCTCTCTCTTGGTTTGACTTTGCAGCAGCAACTTGAAGAAGGAGCTCTCTGTTTCGGCATCTGACAATTCCATAGTAGTAATACAGTACAGCGCGTGCTAGTCTCACTCTGCTCAGCTTAATCAGACATGCTATAGATACATATTACACAGTTGAGTGGTAAAAAAGTGCAGTTTGTAGAACTCTGTTGTATTCAAAATAAAAGCCGTTTAAAAGACAATGCAGCCGTCGCTGTGTAGGATTAAAAGAGGCTTATAGTAACTTTTCTGTGCGATGGACTCCCAGCCACAAACTGCGGGCGTAATCCTTCAGACACAAACATATCTAATAAATAAACTTCTCCCAGGCTTCAAACTGAAACTAAACTTGGACCCCCGTGGTAAAAAAAAAGTGTCCAGACAAAGGACAGTTGGTCCCCTAGGGGACCGTGTGGCCCCGGTACCGTGGGGACAATGCCAAGCTGCGGGCTTATTAAAAACTTTTTTTGTTGTGTTAGTCTGTCGGCTTGTTCCATCTGTCGAGGGACTATAGGGGCCTCCCCCGGTCCCAACCTCAGCGCTCAGTCAGCTGCTGCCCCATGTAATATTTATACTGGCTGCCACCACATTATAGCCACCATACAACTGCTATAGTCTGGAGTGACGTGAGCGTTAAAGGGCTGGAGGCCTCTGTGCCATCTGCATCTGCACACACACTTTGTTACAACAGAGGAAAAAGTTTTCCCAGCTGATGCACCGGCTGCTACTGCGTTTGATGCGTATCCTTCATAATACCATTTCTTTTTAAAGTTTATTTTATTTTATTTTTTATTAAGTACAGTAGTGAAGACTAAGGCTTTAAAAAATGAATTTTGTTCCGTTTCTTTAAGTTTAGTTTAGTAACAAACATTTAGTTTAGATTATTATTTTGAATTTGGTTTCAATTAATAATTAAGTGTGTGATACTTATGTTGAGTAATAGCATACTTACTGAGGTATTAAAACTTAGAACAAAGGGTCAGGGAGCAGAGCTGTTGGTTTGGACTTTATTATAGTAGCACACAATACACACTGTATCAACAGAGGAAAAGAAGCTCCCAGCTGATGTAGCAGCTGCTGGGTAACTACACAATTTCAGTCTTATCCTTCAAAATAAAAGGTAAAAAAAAAAAAGAAATGAAATGGTGAAGTAAGAAAGTTTTCAGTTTAATTTAGTTTAGTTTTATTTAATTTAGTTGAGACCAATTCGGGTTCATAAAAGTGAATGTTTTGTTCATTTTATTTTGATTTAGTTTAGTAACAAACTATTATTAAAGCTTATAATGATGATAAAATAAGCTTACTTCTCAAAAAGTGAACGAATTTGCAACACATTAATAAAGTATTCAGATAAGTGGGGAATATAGATGAATACATGAAATAAAATAACTTTCAAAAAACTTCAGACAAAAGCCTTTGTTACCTCAACAATGGCTTATGTGAGGTATTGTGCGGCCCTGAGAGCCTCAGCAGGCCGGAGCTGTCCGGAGTACTGAACACACACACACACACACACACACACACACACACACACACACACACATACGCCCGGCATGTGGAGCTGTCCTTAGTCCTGAAATCTCACCAAAGGAAAAATAATAACAATTTGAGTGTATATTACGGTTTTGTGTCCAAACAATGACTTTCTATCTGCTCCATAATCTTCAGAAATATGCTGCCCCACTGTGCTGCTCTCAGCTCACCCCCGCATCGACCTGTAGGCCCAACTTTCCACACTGTCCTCTGTCCTCTGCTGGATCAGGGCCCGGACTTTAAAAAAAATATATTTTTTCCCTTTTGTTTATTCGATTGTTGATGCTGTTGTTGAGTGAATCCTCTCCTCTCTCTCCGCACCCACAGTCTGAAATCATACTGATGCGGCGTGCACGGCCGGTGATTGATTTCAGCTCCAATGCATAACAATGGGATTGCACAAAAAGAGCCTGCTGCAAAGAGATAAGAATTTAATAGAATTTCTGAAAGCTGAAGGTTGGGCTTTTTGAATATTCCCTGCGTGCGCAGCGTGGAGACAGCAGATAAAGGATGGCATTTGTGGGGACTATTCTCAAATGGCTTGTAATGAATGGTTGTCATTTCCACTAATGGTTTCAAAACAGCAAAGCAAAAAGCACGGTGTGAGCAACATTTGGGAGTGACTCCAAGTTGCACTATTAAGACTGACTGTTTGTTGTTTGGAGCTGCGCTGACAGCTGGCATTACTCTCAATGAGCCTGAAAAACTATCCACAAATCTGCAGCTGACAGTGATCACTCTTCTTAAAACTCCTGCACGCGTCGAAACAATTTCTCTCTAGCATATTCTTTTTCAGAGATAATCCAAATTGATAACGCACTTCTATCCCCTCACCTCCCCAGAGCAAGAATCATTTTGTTTCGTAAATCTCCCTTGGAGACTTGCCGCTCTGCCTATATGTCGTTAAAACCCGGAGGAATTATCAGATGCTGTCAGTGCCCCGCGCATATAACTCTGCATACAACTACTACATCAATTCCCAGTCCGAGGGAAAAATATCCCTTGAATGAATTATTGGACGGTACCATTTTCCAGGATGTGTGTGGGGGGTGAAGGATTACAGTAGCTGTAACCTCCATAATACATTTATGAAACTTGAAGAACGGGTGAAATGTATTAAACATGAGCTCAGTCTGGTGCGTGATGTTGTGTTGGCGGCGTCCTGTGCAGCCCAGAGGTGCAGAGATGCTTTATTACTGACTGTGTGCGGAATGTGGATGTTAGAAATGTTTGGAGAGTGAAGCGGCATGGGGAACTTTTTCTCATATTTGGAATATCATGCGCAGAGACGAGGTTAACATCTAGTTTGAAGTTGTCCGTCTTAGTGGCTCAGAAGATGTATGTGTTCGAGGGAGGGAGGGAGGGAGGGAGAAAGTGAGAGAAAGAGGGAGTGTGTGTATACATATGCCCATTGAGTTGGTGTGTAGTAAGGGGGACCTCAAGCCCTGCCCATCTGATGCTGGAGGTTTTACTACAGCTTCCGTGATGTCATGGCAAAGGGCGGAGGGAGGAGATGGGGGGTGTGTGTGGAGAGGGGATGGAGGGGGGTACAATGGCTCATGAGGGAAAGGTAAGTCAATATTACGTTTTTTTTCTCGCTGACAAAGGCAAATGAAGCCATGTTTTTGCTTACAAACAAGTAACATCCTAACGCCTTGATCCGGAGCCGTGCGCCGGTGCGCTGTGAGGAGAGGCCGCCCGGAAAAAAAACCTTCGCTCGCGCTTGTTATTTATCAGATCTGGACATTTGTTACGGGATAGATGGTCGTTTTTTAAACCTTTTACTCGGGATATCTCTTTCGCAAACTTGACAGCGACCTGCAACTCTCAAAACACAGCGAGGACGCAGCGCCAAAGCCCACAGGAAATATTGTTGAATACAGGTAATCCGAAATGTATGTTGTGATGATATAGATATGTATTTATAAATCTCGACATCGTGGGCCTTTTTTTAAACATAACTTTGATATTTTCCTGATCCTTGTAGAATATTATAGCAGCACCGGCAGCCTGATCTTGAGGCGATTAGTGTTGTTTTCATATTTTTCTGATTCCTCGAATATGAATTAAAACTTCCTCGCAGCTGCGGTCAGTTTAACCTGTTTTTTTGTTTGTTTTGTTTTTCTCTTCTTAAAAGTGTATCTTCGTTTACTCGATTTATGTACGCTGTGAGAACGCGTCGCTCATGCTCGGGTTAGAAATGGAGAAGATGATGTTTTTGCCCTCAAATGTTGGTCATCACATTGCTGCCTCATAATAAGTGGGAATAAACCAACTATGGCGCTTTCTCAGAACCTGCGTGTTTACCCTCTCCTCCGTCACTCTGGCTCTGTTGGACACTTCATCAGTGTGTGCTGGAGAAAAACACTGTCTGTAAACATGCACTATATTATATTCCTGTCAATGCTCTCTCGGAGAACTGAGTCATATCTGGAGCGTATTCTCCACTCTGTCCTCTAGTTTCACCTTCTATATCTCCAGGAATAAATTAGCCCGTTTACTGTACTCGTCACAGCGCTCACTTTACCGCGCCGCACATTGCACGAGCTGTTTCTCTCTTTCTGGGTTGTTACAGTAAAGTGTGATATATTGCTTGAGCTCGGCACCAGATTGTGTTATTACGATATTACAGTGGGCGTTGAGCAGGACTCCCCTGTGTGTGTGTGTGTGTGTGTGTGTGTGTGTGTGTGGTGTGTGCGTGCGTGTGTGTGTGTGGCTGCACGGACAGATGGATGGATGGAAGGATGGAGTGAGTGTGTGTATGAGAGAGGGAGGGGTTTGCCATTTGATCCTCTGCAGCAAAAACAGAGATGCTCTCTTCAAATGTCAGCCGCCTTTAGTGGTGCGCAGATTAAAAAAAAAAAAAAAAGAATACAAAAAAAAAAGTCCTCAGAAGCGAGCTTGAAATAAACAGCGGGCTCGCGCTGCACATTTCGCCCGCTTTATAAGTGCTCATCTTGGTCGGATTCACCCCGAGACTGTGCTGCGGTGCAGAATGTGAGCCTGTGCGTTGTCTTTTTTTCATTACTACCCCCCACCCTCCTTTTTGCTTTGCTTAGATGGCCACGTAATGTGCTGTGTGTGCGCCTCGCGGTCTGTCAAAGCACCTGCGTCCTAAGATGGAGGAAAGAGATGAGGGATGATACACACAGTGTTATGTCACCCGCTCTCTAAGTTGTGGTTGCAGCCTCTAACGCTGCTCAATGTGGCTGCTCTCATGAGAAACTTCAGCTGTTAGTTCAGATGTCAGAACATCTTCCAGGCTTGGAAGCAGGGAGGAGGTGAAGATGGAAGCGTCTAAACTTACTTCACTTCTCCGTGTCACTGTGTGAAAGCACACATCTTTAGGAACCATGCGTTTGTCTTTTTAAGGAACATTTATTTTAATTGATAAATAAATGCTTTTCCTGGATGATATTTGGCTTTTGTTCATGGTAGAATACATAATGGTGTTTCACTGACTTTAAAATATAAAGAACAGACCTCAATTAGGCTGATTTTTTTTTAGTTTTTTTTTTTAAAAGTCTGCAGTTGTGTTTAAATCTTATGTGCTATTTAGTTAATGAGGCCCATGGAAATGCACAGAAGGTACCTTTAAAGCCTATTTTAAGGCTTAATGTAGAGCGAACACTGAGATTGAATGCATGTTAGGCAGAAATAATAAAACACCTATTGTTTTTCTTCTGTTTACTTTTCCTGTGAAATGTAGCCTAGTTTCAGGGGATTACAGAATTAGGTTATTGGTGCCTTATGCTGTCACTAACAGCAGAGTATGGAGCTGCATGCAGCACAGGCCCTGGAATGAAGTTGTTTCAGTTTTTTTTGTTTTGTTACCGCGATAGGAGCAAACCTCTCTATTTATGAAGGCTTGAATAGCCCATGGTGAGGACAGCAGGTGCCGGAGGAGGGAGCGCAATAAACATGTTGGAGGAGCAGCTGGGGCCAAATTGCACCCTCGTCATTCAAAGCCTATCAGAAATCTAAGCAATACAAGCAAAGGTCAGGGTTGGCCAGCCTTTCAATGGAGAGGAGGCATTTAAAATGAAAGCCTGGAAATAATGAATTTCATGCCATGCATTAAAAGGGAAATATATAAATACGAATTAATTAAAAAGTTATAAATTCTCTGATGGGCAGAGAAAAGCATGACATGCAGAAGCGTTTAGAACATCACAAAGTGCTGCTTTAGGCGGAGGACTTTCAGGTGCACACATCCCGACAGTTAGCGTTTTGTTTTATATGCAGCAGTGATCCGTTTGTGTTGTTTCTCAGATGCTGAGGTCAGGCTGGCCCTCAGGGGAGCTCCTCCAAAAGCTGGTTACCATGGCGCCGCCTTCCCTTCCACACCCCCGCCCCTAAACTCCCATCCCATAACTGATAAAAACCACCTCACACACACTGACAAATACTGGCCTTCTGTAGTTACCTTGCCTCTTTTATTTCACCTGACATGAAAAATGGAAATGATGGTTTGACTGAATGACTTATCTGAAGTGTGTTTTTCTGGTTATCTAAAACAATTTTCACATCTGCCTGCCAGATAATCTGGTAACTCCAGCTACCAGGTTTTTTTTTTTTTTTTTTTGCCCTGTGACACAAAGAAAGCAGTGAGTAATATCGGAGCAACCCGCTCCACAACTTTTGATTTCTCTGTCTGTTCTGCCCGGTTCACTGTAATCACACTAAGTTGTCTCTAAATCCTGCTTAACAGGACCAGGGGTGTACAGCTGGCCCCGGCCCTGTATGTACACTAATACTGTTACAGACAGTTCACCCTGGTATTTAATCTAACTATGGATTTAGGCCTCTTTGCCCCATTGTCCCAGTACAGTAAGCCGCATGCCTATAATGGTATTACTCAAGCCTAAACTTTGTTTCCTGGTAAAAGGTTATTTTTATATCAATCTATAGACTACGTGTGTCGATGTAGTGTGTGTTTTTTTCTTTCCAGAAAACAGATTTTGTAAACTTTGCCTCACAGAAAAGCTTTGATAAAAACACAAAATCCTGGCAGTAAAATATTAGATATTTGAATTCATTCATTCTGTACCCCCCCCCCCCCCCCCCCCCTCACTTCTGATTAACCAAACCTCCCCAGTGAATGGCTAATTGTCTCGTACCCCTCCAATTTTCACTGCAAAATAACGAGCTGCGAGTCTTTTAGGTGCGATTGAGCAGCATCTGATCAAAGAATAAGAGAGCACATATCCTGAGCAGACAAGGCTCAAATGAGTTTCTATGTTTTTTTTTCATCTGTGAAGCATCCAGATGTTCAGCTTTTCACATGAAACAACAGATGAAAGTATAGAGAGGTCTATTTAGCCACCCTTTTTCTGTGATTAATTACCTGTTTTTATAAAGCTCAGCGAGCAGATATCTCACGCAGGTTCAAAATGTCCAGATGTGTTTTCTCTGTCTGTGGCAGGAACAGTGGCTCAGGACTGAACAAAGTGAGCAGGGATGCTGACACATGGCCTGAGGCAGCGTGTCCTAATAGAGCGCTGTTATATATTTGGCATTTAGGAAGGGCTCTCAGCTCCTTGGCCCCCAAACTAACAATACAGGACGGATGCTCACTTCCCTTCACTTCAAAAGAAGGGAAAAAAATAAGAGAGAGAGAAAAAGAAAAGAAGAGAGTGTGTGTGGAGACAGAGATAGCTGAGACAGAGAGACGGAGATCGAGATGCAGACAAACAGTATTGCTGTTGTAATCACTTTTTTTCCTGAGGGCGGAGTGAAAGTTGATAAACAAGCATTTTGCAAAGAGTGCTGGCTGGGCTGTGGCGAGGTTTGCACGTAATGGGCAGAGCAGGGATGGGTGTGGAGGGGGCGGGTGGGGATTTGCGGAGCGTTTGATGGAGGGGGGAGGGCTGGTCTGCATTGGGACCCCTCAGATACGGACATGCAGTCTTTTGTTGTCTGTTTGCTTTTAGTGTGCACTTTGCATGCACTGTGGGTTCACGTACAGGACAGCATGTGCAGAGAAAATCACTCTCAGTGTATCTTTGAAAGCAACAAGACAGATGAAAAGGTAGAGATAATAGATAAGAGAGAATGAGATGGACAGATCTCATCTTGCACTCTACAAAGGCCAGGGATTTACACCCAAGTTTGATGTTTTGTTGCCTCTCAAGACGGCTGCAGGTTATTTGAAAGAGCTACTGCAGTCCTTTTAAATGTGCAACATTCAGTCAGTTTTAGAATTCAAATTAGAATATTTTGCCTTGAATTCCCATTGTATTAACTGTGATTTGTGTCGTGATTAATCTTCCACAGTATTTCCACTTCAATTTGCATTTTCAATAGAGTGGATTGACCCAAACCTTGCTCTGTATTTCCTCTGAGACGTTTGTTGAGGACAGGCAGATAGGTGGCCCATACAGAAAGAGGAGTCACTACAAACTCAAGGGCACTGCCTCTTTCACAGCGTTCTGCTGCCTGCTGCAAAGACGCACAATCCATAGAAAGGTGAAAGCTAAAGGGTATAGATGTTTATGTGTAACCGAAAAAGAATCAGATTTCACCGTAGCAGCTCCGCGGTGCATGCGAGAGCGAGAGTGCGAGAGAGGGCGCGACATCCGCTTGTTTTGGAGTCTTGCAGCTGTAGTGTCTTACAGAAAAGTTCAGCCTTGGGCATTCATAGAAAAATACTCTGCACTCTCCCTGAACTTGAAACTGAGAGGGGGGGAAGAATAGGACCATCTTGACTGTTGGTATAACTCTCAGTTTTGTATTTAACACTTCCAGCATCACAGCTTCTCTGAGAGTAAAGGAAGAATGGAAAAAGGCATTTGTGATAGATTTAGTGTGTTTCTCCTGGCCGACCAGGAAGATGAAGTGAAGAGCTATTACCTTGATGAAAAAAAAAGGGGGAGAAAAAAAAGGGGCTTGATTTATGTATGATTCATTATTTACTGACCATTCTTCACCCCCTCTCCTCTCACATCGCCCATCCCCCTGTTCGCTTATATATGCACCCTGAAAAGCTCGATAAAAATGCGCAAATTTGATTGATTCTAATAGCAGACTGACAGGGACCCCAGCTGGGGCACTTAACCATGCCTATGTGTATGTGTGTGTGTGTGTGTGTAAAGCATACACACTGTTCCTTTAGTTAATAAAGGAGTGTCTGCAGCATGCTTGAGTGGCCTGACCTTCCCTCAGAGTAGCACCCCCACCCTCCCCTTTATCCAAACTGCTGCCCCAACTGATGCTGATGCTGTTGATTTCACATGACAACTCTCTTTTTTTCCTTTTTTTTTTTCCTCTCCCTTCCCGTCCCACCTCCTTGTCCATGCTCTTTCTAGAAAATGAGTTCCGGGGCGAGCTGGTGAACCAGCGGTGGACACGAGGCGAGAGGACCAGCAGCCGCTGCCAGGCCTCCCAGAGACTGCAGAGCCGTCGACCAATCATGGTGAGTGACAAGGGCCTGCAGCCCCTCCCCCTCTCCATCCCTCTTCACCGCACCCCTTCCAACCTGATTCTGCTTCCTGGGCATTTCCCCAATCCCTAACTCAGTGGGGAAAGTAAAAAAGGGTGGAGGCAGAGGGAGGGGTGGATTGAGAAAAAGAGGCAGAATCTGTGTGTGTGTGTGTGTGTGTGTGTGTGTGTGTGTGTGTGTGTGTGTGTGTGTGTTGGGGGGGTTGATGGCCACGCTGGACATAAAAACATGAATCAAACAGCACATCAAATCTCCCGCTTGGCCCTGCCCATCCTTTGCCTCAGCTTAGTTCAGTTTAGTTAAGCTCAGCATGGCACAGCTCAGCGTTTTCCCGCCGCTGAGTTCACTTCACAGGATTTTTTTTCTCCTTTTTTTGTATTGAAACACAATCAAAAAGAGAAACTCAAAAGGATGTCCTTGAGCTGCTCATACTTTTCTGGTCCATGATATTCCTCCTCATCAGCAGAGTAGAAAAACGCTCTCTCTTTAACCCTTTCTGCCTCATCCCAAACCTGTCTCCCCTCTTTCGAAAACTTCTGACCCAAATTGCCAAGGTTATTTCTCCATCCTGAAAACATCTGCTCCTTTTTCTCCCCAGCGCATCACAACCGAGCGTGTGACACTCAACAAAGAGATGGAGGGATTGAGCAGTGGGGGTGGAGAGGCGGGGGTTGGGGTTGTTTTCCCCCGGGCCCAGTAAAAGTAGTTTTGCTTCCCCGTGATGGCTCGGGTTCATCTGAAGAGATGACTTTTATTGATTTGGTTTGATTTCTGCTGCTGAGGGAGCCGAGGAGAGAGAGGCGTTGGTTTCAAACACTGCATCATGTGAAACCCCCCCCCCCCACCCCTTTGGCCTGTCACACAAACCTTCTTATTATCTTTTTAGACTTGTAGCAAACTGAGATGAATGAAAGCGACTCGGGATTGGAGATGAAAAGATGTTTAGTCTTGAACAGTGGAATCACATCAGGATGAGTCATACTGTAAATGGCAAACCTCTGACAGCACACAGACTCACATCTGACCCATTATGCAGTCACAGTCTTTTTGCATATGAAGTGAGAAACACGCTGCCTCCCCTCCTCCCTCCTCACTGCTCCGCCCTGCCTTGTGTGAATTATTAAAGGGAAACTGTGGAAGGGCTGGCCGCGCGCTGATCCAACATGGAGTCTGCGCAGCGTGCTCCGCCTGTCGAGGGAACTGTGCAGCTAGCGCACCTCTAATTGGCAGCTGCTGTCCGCAGGTAATTTTTGGATATGTCAGTCTCCGTCGCCGGTGGTGAACACTCCTCTCCGACTCCTAGCCCCACCTTAACCCCCTCCTTTCCTCTTCGACTCCTGTAAACCTGAAATGAATAAAAGAGTCATTTATGTGCACCAGGGGACGAAGGGTGACCTTCTCTCTGAAGTCATTGCCCCCAGCCAGCCATTTACATAGAGCTGTCAGAATGCAGAGCAGAGCTGGGCCCTCCTGCCCCGGCCGTTGCACACAAAGAAGTACATAATTGATAATGTACAACACAGCCTGTAGGGATGAGCCACGTCTTCCTCCTCCTCTTCCTCCTCCCCCCTTCTTTCTCTCCTTCTTTCTGCTGCTGCTGCACACCACATTTCACACTAGTTAAACCCAGAGACACACACACATATGCTGCTGTGCACACATGGCTTGCATAGACACGCACACACCCGGACACACAACCTCCTTCTCTCATGTTTTCTCTCTCTGTCTCTCTCTGTCTCTCTCTGCTCGACATAAGACACTGCTGGTGCTGTGTAGGCCCACCTGCGTGTACGGTTCAAGCAGTCTAATTAAAAGACAACAAGGTAAAGGACAAGGTTTTGAACATACATTGAAAAGGGACCCTTTGAAAGAGATTATGAAAATCAGGTGAACGCCTGCCCGGTTGCATCTAGATTCACTCGCTGTGACTTTGTGTTCATACAAATTTAATGAGCTGGAATTGAGAAAAGGGACAGGAAAAAGAGGAGAACTCAGATGTGCTTACCTATTTAAATGTGCGTAACTATGGTTACGCAAACATGAAAGCAATAGGGGCCCTTTTCAGTCCAGGTTTCGATTCATCCGACAGACTATCAATATAAGGAAGGAGGCAAAGGAGGGAGGATGAAAAAGTACAGGAGCAACAGAATAGTTTATCATCTTTTCATGAGGGAGGGATGTGTGCTTTAGTCTCAATCACAGTCTCATTCGTAGCCACTTACATCACCTCTTGGCTGTTTTTCTCAACCCCCCCCACACACACACACACCTCACGAGTGGTGGAAAACATAAGCAGATATTTTACTAAAGTAAGAATATCAATTCTAGTTTTAATCGAAAATATATCCAATATATACAGCACATGTGCTTTATTTAAGTTTAAAAGTGACCTTGCCAAGATGGCAGCTTGAACAGTGTTACAGCAATAACCACAAACAATACACACAGACAAATACACTGCAAATGAACGAGCACAATATCCAGTAAATGTGCACTCTTCAGAAAACTGTTGCATAAAACAGGCATAATTTTAAAAAATCAAGAGCAATGACACGGACCAAGATTGCTATTTTCTCAATCCTTTGAAATGAACTTAAACTTCCCAATAGTCATTAGCTCAGACTGTTTCAGTGCTTCAGTACATTATTCCAGGAGGAAGAGGCAGCGTGTCTGGAAGCTTTTTTAGTTCTGTTCTAAATAGTAATTTATCAATTAGTTGATTGACGGAAGATTTGTTGGCAGCTATTTTGATAACCTATTCAACATTTCAGTCAATTTACAAGCAGACATTCCCAACATTTCCTTGTACCAGCTATTCATTCTATTGCTTTTCTTTGTAATACACGATCGATATACAGTATATATAATAAACTGCAGTAAAGTTGGTTTTGAACTGTCGGACGGACAAAATAAGCAATTTGAATATGTCAACTTTGAGGGCAGCTTTGGGTGTTCAGAAGTTAGTGCTGACTCGATATGTGGATATTTCTTTCAAATTACGTGAGCTTCTCTTCAATCTTTACACAAACTCCCAAACACCTGCAGTAGTAACCACTGGGCTTTTTCTTTTTACCACCTAATATGTAGGGCAGTTTTACCTTTAAAAATACATAATATTCAATAAACCTATTATAAATTTGTTCAAAATTATAATCTGTAGTGTGACTAGAAAGCATAGCTATCAAATGAATATAGTGGAGTACAAAGTACAATATTTCCCTCTGAAATGTAGTGGAGTAGAAGAATAAAGTACCTCAACGTTGTACTTACTTATTCCACCATAGCTGCTTTCGAAACATGCGTGCAAACAAGTGCAGACAGTGGAGTGTAGGGAAATGGACTTTGAACTACACACAGGCACTTGTGTAAAGGGGAGCACACACACACACACTCACAGGAAACTCTGCACACTCATCCACTCCTCTTCCCACACAGCACTGTGAGTGGAGCACAGAAGGAGTCAACTGCCCTTCAGGCGGGGCACAACGCTGCCGCTTGTTGCACGACTTCTACATTAACAGCGCTTGATCCAAAGAGTTGAGGCAGGAGTGGCGAGAGAGAGAGAGAGAGAGAGAGAGAGAGAGAGAGAGAGAGAGCCACACAGGAAGGGAGGGGTTTGTGTCTGCACCTGTACCTCCGGCCAAACACTAGACGCTAATGAATGAAGCGCACCCTCCTCAGGGGAGGGGAAAAAAAGCCCTTAACAACAACAGCGTGCTTCATCTTCCTCTCATCCCTCTTTCCCTACTTCTTTTCATAAGTAGTCTATTAGCAGGAAAGGGGCATTGCCAAATAGAGAGAGGGAGAGGGGAGAAGAAGAAGAAGAGAAACAGGGCCCCCGTGTTTGAATCCCACTATGGCGGTGCCAACTTATAGAGAAGCAACAAAGCAGCAAAGTGCCTGGGCAAGGAGAGGGGAGGTGTAGGCAACTGGGGGGGTTAGGGGAGGGAGGAAGTGTGAGAGACAAAGAGAGAAAAAGGGGAGACCTGCGATATAAAAAATAAAAAAAAGTCCAGTAATCAAAGCTAATGGCTCCATTGTGTCTAAAAAGCATCTGATAGCTTTAGAGTGCACTGAGAGCAGCGCTGAGCGTGGAGAGGTGTGGCCGAGGGTCAATGCTGTGTGTGTGTGTGTGTGTGTGTGTGTGGCGGGAGATGAGGCAAGCCGTGGCTGGGATGGGGGGGGTTTGAGGCAGCAGGGTTAACACCTGCTCCTTTGTGGCTTAAAAGCCGAGCCAGGAGTAAGCAGCGGGCACGACACACACACACACACACACACACACACACATGGCTCCACTTCTTAAAAGGGTTATTACGGTGGCTTTTTAGAAGCCTGTGTGTTTTTGCTTTATTATTATTATATTCAGCGTAGTTCTGCTTGTCAGGGCCGTGGCCCCTGTAAACAGAGGGACTGCCTGTTGCCTCTGCACAGTGTACAATCATGTGTACTATTCAGGTGCAGGAAATTACAGGGAGAGTGATGGGAGGTGTGTGAGGGCGAGGAGGGGATCTGAAAAAGCACACACAACAGCGTTTGTTTTCCTTCCCTTTTCGCTTTATTTCTGCCTCTCTTCTGATGAAGTGAGTCAGTATGTTGGGGGTTTTTTTGGTGGTGAGGGGAGATAACGGCAGTTTGAGAATTAAAGATATGACCGTCACTTTGTGTCACTGTTACCTTTGGTGTGTTTCAATGGGAACACGGTGAGTGATGGTTATTATAGCAGTTCTTTTGAAGCAGATGGTGGACAATTACCTGCGGATGTGTGGTGGAATACAGCGAGCGCATTGAGAAATTACCCCTGATGGTCTCTTCTTCTCTCCTCTACACTGTCGTTTCTGTTTCCTCCTTTACTCACTCTTCCTTTCTTCCTTCCCAGATGAGTGTAGAGGGGGACGACAAGCGAACTCGCACTCGGTCCAAGGGAATCAGAGGTGAGTGTCATTTCGCTCCACCATGTCTGCTAAAGGTGCTTCCCTGCAACTGTTTAAACACACACACACACATACACACACACACACACACACACACACACACACATGCTCGCGAACCTAAAGTTTAATACACGTTCACTCACAATGAGCAACTAGAAAAGGTCACTCAGTAGAGTGCAGATCGCCATGTGTGTTTATATGTACGTGCATGTTTGTGTGTTGTCCTTATGGTTGTGTATATGCACATATGTGTCTTCCTCCATGTGTTTGTATGTGTACGGGTGTGTGTTGGTGTTGAGAAGTGAGACAGCAGAGAAACAGTTTGCAGGGCGTTCAGAGCGCAGGAAGGCGTCCAGTCGCTCCAACTACATGATGAAAGACTGAGAAACCGAGCTGCACACACACTCATCAACATGGTGTGTGTCAGTGTGTGTATCTTCTATGCTCTTAGTGCTTCGGTCTTCCTGACATGTGATTAATGCATGTGATATCGGAGCCCAAACCGAATTCTCCACCATCATATTGTTTTTGCCTTTGCTCCAAATAAAAATAGGATATTTCTCCTCATTCTATTGCTCAACTCCCAATCGATGCCGTTGGCCAGCTGAGAGCTGTGTGTGTGTGTGTGTGTGTGTGTGTGTGTTTGTGTTGTTGGTGAGTAGAGCTTGATTTATGTTTTGAAGGCAATTACTATAAGTTGTCCCTGAAAGAAGTGCTGTTTTCTACTGATGAAGGCACTTTTCCTTTTAATTTCATTTTGCCAATTATGATAACTAAAGTTGCAACAATTAATCACGTTTTATTGCTGAAGTCGGCATATAATTGTCACTTTCTTTTTAAAACAGCACAACGCAATTTGGCTGATCTAGGTTTTCTCCTCTGTGTGTATGCTTTTATGTGTGTGCGCGTGTGTGTGTGCGTGTGTTATTCACACAGTGTGTTTGCACAGGCCAGCACTCACACTCCTGTTTGTTTTCTGCTCACCTTTGTGTATGTACCTTGTATGTGCTTGCATGAAGATGTGTGTGTGTTTGTATGTGAGCTTATGAGTGTGTAGGTGTTTTTTCCTCCTGATCATGCAGTCAGCACTGTGTAAGCCTCTATGAGGAAGCCTCATGGGATTCGTATGCATTTGTGATTTATTGATCTGAGTTTTCTTTTAGCAGTGCAGCTTTCTGAGCAGTCGTTCACCTTTGTTCTCCCTCCCTGTGCCTTTCTTCTCCTCTCCCCCTCTTTTTCTCCCCCTTTCCCTCAGTTCCTATTGAGCTCGCAGGACAAGAGCTGAGGTAAGGAAACACCTTCATCTTTGTGCAAATCCCTTTCATAAAGTCTTTTATGTGCACCCCCGGCACATGTAGACTCACCATCGGTGCTTCTTTAGATGATGTATATATATTTATTTTATTTCTTATCACCAGCAGTTCTCATGGTCAGTTCCTCCAACAGGCTGCTACTGATTTCTCACAGCTTTTTGCTGTTTCCTGCTATGAACTCATACAGTAGAAGCAATAAAAGGGGTGTATGATCTTTTTCAATGGAAGGATACTTCATGGGGAGAGAGAGGATGGTTCCTCTCTTCCCCTTACCTACCCAGGCGGCAGCTTTCAGGGCCTCTCCGGCCGTGAGGCCCATTGCCCCCCCCCTCCCTTCGAAGTATTTTTTTATTCTCTCTCATTTTGTCACACTTCACCTCTCAGCATCGATCTGAGCTCAGCACTCCAAAAAAAAAGCCTTTTTGGTTTCTGGATGGATAAAAAAACAGTAGGGAGGCCAGAGAGTGCCTCATTTAAAATGCAAATACAGCGTTTTTTAATAAGTGAAATTAATAATAAGGATAATTGGAGTAATAAAGAGCAATTGCTGGGGGAAGTTAATGAGAATTGAAATGAGCCGTCCTGAGGGGTCATAGCAACCTGCATCAGAGGAGAGAGCGAGGCCTGATGATGATGACTGGTGAGCGGAGCAGAGCAGGGGAAATTACAGTGGGTCTCGGCTGATTCTTATCGCTCATAGTAACAGGATATAGGCCAGGGTTGATGTACGACATACAATATTATGTTCTCCCCGGCTTGATGCCACCTGCATTCATGCATTATGTGTGTCTGCTGGACGAATGTCTTTGTGCATGTGCATTTGTGTGACATGTGTGCTCAGTTTGCATGTCTTTGCTTTGTTTATCTTAATTCACTTTGTTTATTGCCTGTGGTTATCATTGCTTCTGCATAGGGACTAAAATGCACCGTGTCCTAAACATAATCTCTAACCTCCATCCATCCCATCCAGCTGCCCCACCCCTGGATGCAATGGCTCTGGCCATATCAGTGGGAGATACTCACGACACAGAAGGTAGGGCAGATTAAAAAGCCACCCTCTGTCTGTCCTTCTTCTCTGTCTGTCTGTCCTCCTCGTCCTCTGCCCCAGAGCATCTGCTTCATGGAAAATACCATGTGATACTTTTTAACTTCGTCATAATAGGAAATACATTTATTTGCTTTTGTTCCGAGCATTAGATGATAAGATCAAAACCACTCTCGTGTCTGTATGCTAATTAAGAAGTTACAGCCAGTTAGCATAGCTTAGCATAAAGACAAAATCCACCTACCAGCAGCTCACGTTATATCTCATTTGTTTAATCCACACAAAAATCACAAAAGTGTTAAAATGGGTTTGCACGGTGAGTTTTGAACCAGGCGCCGTCCCTCATCACATCACTCACAGTCACAACAAGACTGCAGGAAGTCACTGCCCGGCTCCCTGTTTCAACTCTCTATGCTAACATAAGCTGAGCTGCTGCTGGCTGTAGCTTCATGTTTACCACAGAAACATGAGGGTGGTACTGCTCATATCTTTTCCCCCTTTTTTTTTTTAGCTTGATTAAATATGAACATATCTCTTCTCTTGTGTAAAAAACCCTTTTAACATCAAGGATGTAGTAGAGAGCAAGTTAGTTGAATAGAAGTCGAGGCTGAGATTAAAGTAAAGCAGGGTCCTCGTCAGAAAAAGCAGTTTCAACTCAACAAAATTGTTTTTTTTAGCTGGTAAATTCCCATATAAGAAAACAACCCCAGTAATTTACAAGAAAAAGGGCAATCTAAAAATAAAAAAACATAATTTTGTGTAGCAGAATTTTTTTTTTTTCTTCCTTACTAGTTTACTTCTGTTTCCCCAACCCCCAGATTGGGGGTTACTGATTTAGATGAGTGTTAAAATCCCTGAAGGGAATTTGCAGAGTTTCTTGAGCGAAAAATAAACCAGACACATGGTTTAAAATCAACATTTTTAGAAATTGAGATTAGACTATTTGAGAATAGCTGTTTTGAGATTACTCAAAAACTCCCAGTGCCTCTAAATCTGAAACCAAGTAATAATTTTCAGTGAAATGTGATTTCTCAGGTTTTATTCAAGCTTAATTCTCCCTCCTTCCTCGTCTGCGTCCCCGCCCTCAGAGACCCTACGAGACTCGGGCAGCTCACTGGCTTGTGACTCCTCTTTATTGAGGGGCAGATATTAGCTATCTGTTTACATGTGTATTCGTTCAGCAGGCAATTTCAGATGCACTTTGTTTATAGATCGTCCCTCAATCTCCCCCGGCATCTCCCAGGTGAGAGTAAGAGGGAGTTTATTGGATTTCACCCTCCACTGCCTCGCCCGCCCGCCTCTCCATACAAGTTGTTCATTAAACGTTCCAGTCAATTGGCTGAGGGTGGTTGTGATTTCTGAGAGAGCCAGCAGGGCGCCCCCCCAGGCCACACGTGTTGACTCAAACCACTCCATTGTACTTCATGTCAAAACATGCACAAACCCTCCATCATGCTGCTGAAAGTCACTCATGGACATGATGAGGTGCATGACGTTTTATTAGACATGTTGGGATTTCACGATTCATGATTTTTTTCTCCCTCTCTGCCTTTCTTTAGCATTCTGGGTTGCCCCATAGCCCGAAAGCGCCGTCTAGAGGAAGCAGAGCAGGAGCAAGAGCAGGACACAGAGCTGCCTGCCTCCAAGAGGAGGTCCAACCCCCTGAAACTGGCCCTGGACGAGGGCTTCAGCGCAGAGAGTGACAGCAGCAGCGAGGCTGAGGGCGAGGGAGAGAAGGATGGAAAGAAAGCAGGAGAGACCAAGAAGGTGGAGGAGGAGGAGGAGCAGGAGAGGGTGGTAGCTGTGGAGAAGGAGGAGGAGGAGAGAGAGGAGATGACAGAAGACCTGACGCAGGATGGACAGACAAATGGACAGGAGGAGGAGACACAGATGGAGGAGGTAGAGGAGAGGGAAGAAGAAGAGACATATCAGAAGGAGGAGAACACGTCTGCAGCTGATGAAGGTGAGCTTTACTACTTGAGACTTCATCAGTGAGGAAAAGTCTTCTACAACTAAACTCAAGAGCTTTTCAAGCAATACTCTCTGACATTAAATCATGTACGTTTTTTCCACTACCAAAAATGCCAAACATACACTGGTTCCATCTTCTCTCATGTGAATATTTGATGTTTTTTCTCCATTCTCTATCATTGTAAATGTATCTTTGTTAATCTGTTAATCGGACAAAACAAGACATTCAAAGTCATCACCTTGGGCTCCTGTTACAATGACAGGTATTGTTTAACGATGATCCAAAAAATAATGGACAGATTAAAGGGGTACTCTAAAGGGGGTCTCTTGTATGGTTCAATCTCCAAAGAGGCTGGATCCTACATTTCCCATAATGCACATCAATACCATCTCTCATTAGATCCTCCCTGCTTCCGAAAAGCCCAATTATTTTAAACTCCACTCCTGCAGTTAATAACGCAGACTTTCTGTGAAAACATTTGAAGTCTTAAACCTAAACCGAGATACATGACATGACATGACATCATCAGGATACTTTTTCTCTTCTTTTTTTTCAAATTTGGAGAGCTCCTCCAGCAACTGTTTTCACAAGATGAGTGGTAAATTCTCTTTAATGCCCCTTTAATCGGTGACAAAAATACACATTATTTGTAGTTCTTTGATTAAAGTGTCCTTTGATAACATTTAGGATTAAGTTAAATGTTTACCTTTATTTTGTATGACTTAAACAACTCTTATTCCTGAGTGTCTGTGTTAATCCACCTGACAAGATAGCCAACAAAACAATAATATTACTAAAAGTCCCTACGCGGGTAAATAGTATTACAGGAGGTGAGTTGCCATTCATCCTAAGGACCACTAGGGGACATTGTGAGTGAGTTTCCTTCTACTCCTACACGCTGCTTAACATCGACACACTGTCACAGCAGGTGTTTTTATTTACCAGTGAATGACTTAGAAGGCAGGAAGCTGATGCCAGTGATGATAAAGACATTGCTGTCATTAGCTTTAGCTCACAGCTCTGACTTTTCATCTGTTTCCACAGAGGAGTGTGTGATCATCGAGCCTGAGCTCGGAGCAGCGCCACCTGCGACCGAGGAGTGTCAGTCTCTCTCTCAGAGAGCAGAAGAGGTGGCTAACTCTCTCCTCCACCTCGGCCGAATCCCCGACAATAATGCTCCAACTGTGGCCATTCAGCAGCCTGTTGCCTTGGAGACTGAGGAGGATGTCGCCGTGGCAGCTGAGCGGGGAGTAAAGGACGAGCATGAGGGGGAAGAGGAGGAGGCACACAAAGTTAAAGTATTGGAGGAGTCATCTGTTCTGCAGAAGGAGGTAGCTGAAGTGGAGCAAGAGGAGTTGGATGATGAGGCAGAAGATGAGAAAGACAGGCGCAGCCACTTGAGCCAGGAGAGCCACCAATATGTAACCGAAGACATCCACCATGAACAGATCAAAGATGAGGAGGAGGAAGAGATGGCGGCGCCAGCACAGCAAAGGCAGGGCACTCCAGCAGAGGAGGAGGATGAGGAGAAAGATGAAGAGGAGCACCACAGGGAGGTGAACCACACTCTGCCCATTCCTGATGTGCCACCTGCCATCCGCACCATCACCAGCACTGCAGCAGCTCAGGGAACACACGTGGAGGCTGAAGACCACAGGGCCAGTCCTCTGGAGGACTACAACTCACACAGGGCGAGTCCCCTCGAAAACTACAACACCAACGGTCCACTCGACAAATATGACTCTCACAAACCTAGCCCGCTTCAGAACTACAAAGCGAGCCCTCCTTTAAGCTACAGCTCGCACAGGGCCAGTCCACTTGGGGACTACTTTCCCAACCTTAGAGGTGAGAACTATAAAATCCACAAAGCCACGTCCTCTGTTTCCCCTGACATCATCGAGGTGCGATCAGACAGGTCAGAGAGAGACTTTGATGACGTGGACGGGGACGACGAGCGTGACGACGAAGACAGCCTGTCGCAGCGCTCCACGGTGACGGACGAGTCGGAGATGTTTGACATAACCCGAGGGAACCTGGGCCTCCTGGAGCAAGCCATCGCCCTGAAGGCAGAGCAGGTGAAGCCGGCCGGGCCCAGAGAGCTGCTCCGCGCCCCAGATATCCACCACCAGCGATACTTCACCATGGATGACAGGCCCAAGCACCTGGACATCATCCGCAAGAGCTACTTCAGCAAAGGTAAGGCCGAGCTACAACATGTACTGAGACGTGAAAGTTGCTTGAGGTAGGCAATACATCAGGAACATTTAGTCTACTTTATTAATGTCTTTTTATGTTAGCGTCAAATAGTAGTGCTGCTGCAAGCAGGGTTGTCACCTTGATGGTGAATTCAAGGACGCTCCAACATCTGAGACGTGATATTCACCTGCCGATAGTAGTTGTGGAAAAAAATCATAGGACAAACCAAGAAGCAATCAAAGAAAGAGTGAATTATTATTTTCTTGCATTAAAGGCAAGACACTCCTATTTATTTTGGGAAATATGCGTATTAGCTTATTTTTTTTAACCAAGAATTAGATGAGAGGATCTCGGTCTCGTGTCTGTGCGCTAAATATGAATCTAGAGCGAGGAGAAGATTAGCTTAGCTTAGCATAAAGACTGCAAGCAGGGGGAAACGGATAGATTGCCTCTGTCCAATTGTAAAACAAAGTCCATTTGCAGTCTTAGCATACAGAAGCACCTGCACGGTTTACAGAAAGATTGGGCCACATGCAGATGAGTGTACAGAAAAATCGGAACCAGCAAAAGGTGTCATGTGCTGAAAATAATGTTGGGAGCAGAGTGTACAAATAAACACCATGTACCAAATACACAGTGGTGAGTGAGTCACAGAGCTCCGTTTAGATCCTCCCTTCCCCATTGTGATGTGGATGAAGTGGTTCCAGCTGAATAGACTTCCACGAGGAGCGGAGAGGAAGTGCTTGAAGAGAGGGTGAGAAGGGACAAGAGTGAGAGAGGGAGATGACAACACACGAGCATGCAGGTTGTTCCACAGTGTTTGTTTACATGCTGCATGTGTTCGGGCCTTGTGTTTCACAGTTGGCGCGGTGCCCACTTGTCATGCTCCTCACAGTACAGCAGTAGTGTGATTACCTGCCTGCTAGTGCTGCCCTCTCCTTGGCCTTAACTCCCTCCTGTGGTGACGTTCCTGTTCCGTGCGACGCTAATTAGGAGATGCATGTCTCGTTAACATTCAATTTGAAGGCCAATAGAGCATCGCACCCTCCTCTTGCTCCTTTTTCCTCCCTCCAGTGCCACCGATGCTGGCTCGCCTCCCCCCGGTAGCAGTAGGCATCTTTAACTATGTGTAACTCATAGTGGCATGATATCCTGCTGGTGTGTTTTCAGGTGTTGTTTTGTCCGAGATCTGAACAAGATCATTGAATATTTCAGACAAATGTCGCAAGGGTGGTGGAAAATAACAAAGGGTGCAAGGATAAGTGAGACGACTTTGTTCAGGTTAACTTTCAAAAGCTGTAATATTTTTCTTTCATTTTATAGTATTTCATCCTTAGAAAAACACACAGAAATCACATTTACACTAATGCACAAAACACCTTTTGTATTTAAGACACAAGGAGCAGATACAGATGGTGTCGCTTTTGTACAGTTGTCTGAAATATGTCTAGATTTCATGCTCAGCCAAGCAGACTGTCTGATGGCATTAACCACTTGCTTTTGTCCTCCTTATTCATCCCACCTTCCCCTCTCCTCTTATCTCTCCTCCATTCTGTCCGTCCCTCTCATCACCCTGGTCCTCCTCTTCTCTCTTCTCCTCTTTTGTTTCCTCTCCTCCCTTGTTTCCTCTCCCCCTTTTGTTTCCTCTCTGCTCTCCTTTCCTCTCCTCCCTTGTTTCCTCTCCTCTCCTCATCCTTTTCTCCCTCTACCCTCCTCTCTTCCAATATCCAGAGAGCAGTAGGCCAGAGAAGAGGGAGATCAAGTGTCCCACCCCGGGGTGTGATGGGACGGGTCACGTGACCGGTCTTTACCCCCACCACCGCAGCCTGTCAGGCTGTCCGCACAAGGACAGGATCCCCCCGGAGAGTGAGTGTTCTTCACAAACCTGACAACAAAGGGCAGTCTGACAGTGACAGACAGAAACACACTACCTCCCCTTACTGTGGAGTTACACATCACTTTGTAGTATTACCAAGCTATTCACTCTTCACTGTTTTACATTATACTGCTAGAGGATACAGACAGCCATGTAAGAGCTGACAGGTAAAAAAGGTTAACAGGCTTCCAAAATTCTAAATAGATGTTTGGATTTGGTTCACTGACTTGGTTCTCTAAAGCTGTGCAGATAGGAAGCTGCAGTGGTAGTGTTTCTCTCCATGTGATCGTAGAGGCACGTCTTACATACATATCAGAGGCCATCTTACTGTAGCCATGACTACAGGTCCATTAAATGTCCAGTTCCTTGCTATTGTCTGATAAAGGTTCACTTCATATCCCTGCTGGTTTGTATACCCAGGGACTGTACAACACTTATTAGGAGGCACAGGGGAGGTCAGACATGTTTATGAACAACTGCATTTCTTTGTGCAACCCTGCGTTCCTTGAACCTACATCATAATTTGATCCAATTCAACTTTCTTTTTTTTCTTTTTTTATCGGCAGCCACTGAGCTGCACCTGTGTTTCAATGGCCCTAATTACAGTTTTTTAGCAGCTCTTCATTCAAAAATAGACAGTATCTGGAATATTCATTTGGTTATGTTCGCCAAAGTCATAGGAAAATATGTTTAATACTGGGGTGTGTCTTGCCTTTTAATAAAAGGAAATAATAAGATTCAACCCCTTTCCCAGTCCCTTACATGTGTTTTAAATATTTAAAAAGCAGATTGTGGATTTTCTCTAACTCTCTCTCTCTCTGTGTGTGTGTGTGTGTGTGTGTGTGTGTGTGTGTGTGTGTGTGTGTTGTCTGCTCCTCAGTTCTGGCCATGCATGAGAATGTGCTGAAGTGTCCAACGCCCGGCTGCACCGGTCAGGGCCACGTTAACAGCAACCGTAACACACACCGCAGGTATTCATGCATACATTACAGTATTTGTGTTCGACTGTGTGTTTGTCTGCAGATCAGAATGCACGGGGCATGCATTTCCCTTTGTGCATTTGCAAGCTCATATATTCATATATGCAGGACAGCGAATGTGTCAGTCCACATCAGTGCGATGCAGATTTACATGGTCAGCAACATGCTCTCCTTTTGATATTCATCTTTTTGTCTCCTCCCAGTCTTTCTGGATGCCCCATTGCTGCTGCAGAGAAGCTGTCCAAGGGCCACGATAAGCAGCATCTCTCCCAGCCCGGCAGCGAGCACCTCAAAGGAAGTCCCAACGACAGAGTGTTAAGGTGGGACTTAATTTAGAGACTTGGTGGACTTTAAAACCGCACAGTTAATATATAAAGTAAAGAATAAGATGCTTTCAGACTGTATCCAGATGTTCCAAATTAGAGTGAGTCAGTATGAACAAACTTTGCAAAAACAAAGATTTGAAGAAATGCAAAACAAAGATGTAGCACATTCAAAGGACTTAAATGAAAATGTATAATACTCTTAATAGATAATATATATGTATATAATAAAAAGGTGATTAAAAAATATTAAAATGAGATAGTAACACTTGTTTGGGACTTTATGGGTATATATAAAATACATATATTTAATTTTGTTTCTTTCTTGCATTTTTAGTGTATACAATAAATTAAATTAAATTATATAAAATAATTAATGTCAAAAGGGTATTTAACACCTTTTCAGTCAGTATAAACTTGCTTTGGTTTGTCACTACTTCAAAAGTAATGACCTATTATTGTTTATTTGTTATTTCTATGTGTGTATTTGAGTTGTATAAATAAAAAAAAAACACTAAACTCAACTAAACTAAACTTTACTAAAAAAGAACCATCGTGAACCTTTCACCTACATAAAAGCTGTCTCCTCCAATCCAAGCCCGCACAGTTGAGTCCCTCTCAAGGTGAGCTGAGAGGTTTACTGAGCCACAGAGAAGCACAGAGACAGCGCTGACCTTGGTTAATGTGGCCCTCAGAGCTAAAGCTGGCCTGTGTGTGAATGACTCAATATAGAGAGGAAGTGTTGGAGCGTTCAGCATGGCGGTCCAATCATTACTGTCACCTCCAACACTGAGATCTCTTTATCTCCATTCATCTCCCCGACTGGTCAGCCACCGTGATCACGGCCAGAAGAATGATAATTAACACAAACCAGACACTGGTATTATGCTAAGTCCACGCTCTTCCTCATTGGTATTTTAATTAATAATGAAGCTGATAAGCTAATTATGCAAGTTGCAGGGGCATTGCGGGGGGATAGGAAAAATAATTGCTTTCCTTGAGGAAAACCTCATCAGTGGTCGGACAAAGCATAGAGGATTAAAACATAATAAGGCTTGCTTTGTTTTCCCTCCTCAGATTGTTATTAGAATCAGCTCAGTTGTGTGTTATGTGAAGAATTCCTCATGCAATCCATGTTCTAATGGAACCCATGTTTAATAAATAAAAGGGGGAAAAATCCCCTGTGTTCGGTAGTAGAAAGTGTTTTACTGTCATGAAAATCCTCCTTTGGCCTGCCTCAGATGTGGGCATGTATTACTGCTGTGAAGGCCACCCTGACAGCAGTGCATCTATAGGCCAGGTCGTGTACTGCAGCCTGTTCACAGACACATGGTTGGAGAGCAGAGACTGTGATACGGCCTTCAGTGATACAGGATGCAGAGGAGGAGAAAAGAAGGGCTGGGCCAAAATGGGGTGGAGGGCGTCTTTCACCGCTCTTCTCTCCTCCTTCTCTCTTCTTTCTCCCCCCACTCCCCTCCGCCCTTTTGCCTCTCCCTGGTCTATCAGTGGATTTACGCCAACAGGTCTGACAAAAGCCCAGGCTCTCCAGGAAAACGAGAGGGCTTAAAGCTCATAAATTCCATGCTGTACAACATGCAAATGTGCCCTCTGCTGATAAGAGAGCTTTTAATCCTGCTGCACTCCTGCTAAGTACACCGTTGCCCCTATCTTTACTCTCTCTATGTCACTCTGCCTCCCTCTCTCATTCTCTCCTCCTGTATTCTCTTCTTTTTACTTGTTTTTTTTGTGTCGATTGTGTGACTTTTTATTGCGTCAATCCTCTTTTATATCCCATGTCTGTTCCATTCTTTTCTACTTTCTTTATTTTGTCTTAATCCCCCCTCCTGCCTCACTCTTAACACCCCCCCCCCCCATCCAGCCCTACCCTGACATCCTCTCACTCTCCCTTTCCTCCTCACAGGCCCATGTGCTTTGTGAAGCAGCTTGAGGTGCCCCAGTATGGCAGCTACAGGCCCGACATGGCGCCCAGCACGCCTCGCGCCAACCTGGCCAAGGAGCTGGAGAAGTACTCCAAGGTGTCCTTCGATTATGCAAGCTTCGACGCGCAAGTGTTCGGGAAGCGCATGCTTGCTCCAAAGATGCACACCAGCGAAATGTCACCCAAAGCCTTCAAAAGTAGGAGAGCACCGCTGGTTGTTTTTATACCTATGACAGACAGAGGCAGGCTAGCTGCTTCCAGTCTTTATGCTTTATGCACTTTTTAGTCTTTTTCTTTGATCTTATATTATTACTTTGAATTAATTCGGCAAAAACGGCAAAAAAACAAGTTCCATATACCTTTTTGTGTCTGTTGCATCCTACTTTTATGATCCCCTGATCTAAAGTTGACCTTTCGTCCTCCTACAGCTAAGCCCTCATTCCCCAAGTCGCCGTCACCCAGCCTCAGTCTCCACGGTTACGGGAAGAGCTCCTCCTTGGCCTACGACTACTCCCATGATGCCGAGGCCGCTCACATGGCTGCCACTGCCATCCTCAACCTGTCCACACGCTGCTGGGAGAAACCTGAGAACCTCAGCACCAAACCTCCAAAAAAGGTACACAGAACACAATTGTCCATATCTATTTAATTTCATGTTATGAGCACTTATTAAGGATCGTGAATAATGATGAACAGTATCGGAAATAAGTCCTTCATCGCCTAGTTCTTAGGTGATCCAAAAATATCTCCTCCTCTCCTCTCCTCTCCTCTCCTCCCCTCTCCCCTCTACCCTCTCCTCTACTCTCCTCTCCTCTCCTCTCCTCTCCTTTTTTTCTCTCCTCTCCTCCTCTCCTGTTTCTCTCCTCCTCTCCTGTCTTTTGCTCATTTTGTTCTCTCCCCATCAACTCTGCATGAATATATCATCAGGAGGCATTGGCTTACAGGATGGTGTTGAGATGCAGTTGCATCACCTCTCCCGTCCTCTTCTATCCTTTCATCCCTCCATCCCACACACTTTTCATGTTGTTATTGAATTTGGCCGGCTGCCAGTTCCCTGGATTACTTTGCCACCAGGTAGCCTTTTTCATTATCTGCTGCACGGATCTTCTACTCTCTTTCTCCACCCCCGCCATTCTTTCTTTCATTTTATTTTCACATCTCTTTTTACTCTCTTTTATCTTCCTCTTTACCTCCCTATGCAAGTCTCTGTGTTTTTCTCTCTGTCTCTCTGCCTCTCTGCTCTATCTCTCACTCACTCCCTCCTTCCCCTCTCTGTGCACAGGAGGTGTAATTGGAGCACCACTTCCCCCATATTGTGATTTTTAAAAGCCTTTTTGCTTCACAGAGGAGGGAAAGTGACTGCTTCATCATTTTTTTTCCGATTTCCTGATGTGGTTTTAGGAAGATAAAAAGTCAAGATTAATGTCCCTAGCAGCACAGCAAAGCAAGGTGTGTTCAGCGAGGCACCGATCCAAGAGCAGGCCTTATCTGTATCTGTATTACAGCGCAGATCAAACAGGGACTGATCTGGAATCAGAGTCAGAGCCAGTTGAAATCCAAAATTGAAACATTGGAACACTGAGCTCATCAACCAGGGACATTTCTGGGAACTCTTCCCGTTTCCTCTCCTCTCATAACCCTTTGATTTTTCTGGCCCTTGACCAGCACATATGAGCGCCATTTTAGATGAATCCTGAAAACATGGCTGCTCTCTCCCCTCTGTTTCTGTTCACCTGCCAGCACTGTAACAGAGCACCGAGAGATGAACTGTTGGTGCTGTTGGCAAAGTATTACCCGAGTGCATTAGAGATCTTAAGCCATGAAGGTGGTGTTCTGAAAACTGCTGTATGGCTGTGTAAATGCTTGTTTGGTTCAAGCTTGAGGGCAATTTTAAAATAACTTAAAGGTGAATGAAAACATTTCACCATATGAAAGTTTAGTTTGTATCTAAATGAATTTTGTGAAGTTATGAATAGAAAAATGTAGGTCTGTTAATCCATGTGTAGCTCTGCAACTGAATCTGCTCAAGAAGGCAATTAAATGAATGATCATCATGCAGGACTGCCTCTCACACTGAAGTGCACCAGAGGGGACTGCTTTAGTCATTTATATTTGAGAATACTTCATTAGTCTATTAGTTTGTTTCTCTATTAATTTTCTCCCAGTTACCACCTATGTACAGAGCCCCAACGTTTTCAGTATTAAAGAAAAGAAAAGTACGTACAATGTACAGACACAGTGACGATCCTCCGCTTTTATTTAGCTTAACAAGGCTAGACAGAAGGCGGCATATAAGCGTTAACTGCAGCAGTAATTCAGAGTTACTTTGGCAGTGTTGTGGGTCTAAAGATGTTCTTCACAGAAACACACACACACACACACACACACACACACACACACACACACACACACGGTCTTTATCTTTGGTTCCCCTAGCACATGGGATCTGAGACTTCAGTCACACCTTTTAAATCACCTCTCCACACTTTTCTTTTTTTTTTTTTGAAAGAAGCTTTTCATTAATGCAAGCACATCATTATATTTCCAACAATATTTTTTATATTACCTTTGGGCATTTGACTTCCATTTAACTTGTATTGTTGTAACGGTCTGATTTTATTTCATCGCAAATTTTTTTTATTCGTGCTTCAGCCATGTAAAGCACTTAGTAACTGTGTGTATAAGTTGCTGTTTAAATATTTAGTGGTATACGGGCTCAGTCCTCAGTATCTTCTGTGTTCTCCAGGTAATGGACATTGAGGTGGATGAGAACGGCACCCTGGACCTGAGTATGAAGAAGCCCATTAAGCGAGAGGGCAGTCTGTCCGGCATCAGCGCCGGGGTTCGCTCCCCGGACCCTTCTTCCTCCTCCTCTTCCTCGCTCCATCACGGAAGCAGCGGGATGACATCTCCAAACCTACTCGCCTACAAGCAGGAGGAGTGGGAGGGACCTCTGGATTACACCAAACCCAACCGCCAGAGGGAGGAGGAAATGGACGAGGTCAGTACAATCAGGCGAAGTAAAAGTACAAGCTCCAACCACGCAGTGTTTCCTGTGATATTAGTCACAGAGGAAGTATTACAACATAAACAAACACAATTCCCCTTAAGCTTTTTGAATTAGAAACTCTTGCTTGTTTACATCACTTTGTCTTTCTCTAATCCCTTTGCCTTATTTCCTGTCCCCTTTTCCTCTTTCTATTATTCATTTATTTCACTGAAATGCAAGAGTTACTGTACAGTTAAAACATTGCACTGTGTAACAGAGGTGGTGTGTCAGGTGCATTGCACCATCCTGACTTTGGCATATGCTAATTTTTACTCCTTTGAACTTTTTCAAAAGAAATATAAAGGGCTTTGAGTGTAAATTTTTTATGAGGATACTGCATTTGGTAATCATTTGTCTAAAAAAAAAAAGAAAAGAAAAGGGATCAGAGTGGAGACTTGTGTGCACATGGTAGTTTGCAAAGTTTCTTTGCTTGTATACAAGTATGTACTGTAAACTATTGCAAGAAAGCCATCACTCAAAGTGTGTCTAAAAAGTCAATACAATCCACACAACAACACGTAGTACAGTTTAAATAACAAAGGTACCAGTACACTTGTGCTAATCCTTTTTAACTCGTTTTTCAGATGGAGCACACGGGCCAGTCGTTTGTCTCGTCTGACGCAGAGGACTGTGACATGCAGGACTGTATGGAGGAGAGGAAGTACCCAGGAGAGGTCACCACCCCGAGCTTCAAGGTCAAGTTCCTGCCCAAGGATAGCAAGAAAGAGCTGCTCTCGTAAGTTATCAGACAAACACTCTACAGTCGCACCTGTGAGGCTGTGGTGCTTTGAGCTAAATGCTAACATGCTCACAATGACAATGCTAACATGCTGATAATAATTATTATAATAATAATAACAACAATAATAAAATAAACTGTATTGGTATAGCGCCTCTTATATGAGAAATGCAGCACAGCGTGCTGCTTTACAGAAAGGGAAAATTAACATAAAAACGGGGATAGAATAATAATAATGCAGTTTGATAATTAAATTCATAATAACAAAATGCTGATGTTATCATGCTAACATTTTCTAATGAACACTAAACAGCTGAGGCTGATGTGTCATTAGTTTTGCAGGTATCTGGTCATAGACCAAAGTGTTGGATGCATGAACATTTTGCCCTGATGATGGCGCTAGATTTAAAGTTAAGGGATCAGCAACACTATTACAATTCATCCTGAGTGGGACGTAAATGTCAGTATGAAATGAGATATTTACCTCAAAACCACAACTCTCATGTTGGTGCTACAGGGAAAGTCAGACAGGGGATCATCAAAGTCATTAGAATCCATCCTCTGCGGACCATGAGTCTCTCTACACAATTTCATGGCAATCCATCATATACAGTGCTGCAGGAATGACATATTTTTGTAGGCCAACCCGGAAGTTAGCATTGCCCTGGTTCCCTAGACAAAAAGCCAATGGGATTTTTCCATTAGCTTTTGGATTATTGCAGAAAATAAGCTCTGTAGTAAACAAAAGTTTATTAAACTCACACGTTTTCAGCAAGATAATCTTCATGAATGAACACAACTTTTATGATTTTTGAAGAAAAAAAATAGAACGTTAGGCTTCAGCACGGTCGCATGACTTTAATGTATTTCATGTCGTAAAACAGAACCTTAAAACCTCTTAAGTTTATGTTAACCACAGACCTTATTTCAGGCGTCCAACCAAAAACCCATTGACTGGAAGTACAAAAATGCTGACTCATTTCTGGGTTTTAGGACTCATTCCTGCAGCACTCCATAGTTGAGGTATTATTGTCTGGACCAAAGTGGTGCAGTCCCTCTGTCCTTTCTAACATCTCTATGTGTCTCCCCCTCTGCAGGTGCCCTACACCTGGTTGTGATGGCAGCGGTCACATCACTGGAAACTATGCGTCCCACCGCAGGTATGCACCATTGCACACTTATTTGGCTGATACAGTATGCTAGTGCTCTCTATATAAAGTCTCATATCAAATGTTTGCTCTACTGAGACTCTTCTGCCGCCCACTCTGCACCTGAGTCCAGAGCACCACGACTAATTCAAATATTTTATTTGATCCTGACATGCCAGAGGCAATAATGTAGCGTGAGCCCGGGAAGCAAAGGCGGTCATTGACTTTGATATGCATCAGTAATTTACTTCTTGCAGTCTGTCCTCTTCTTCCTAAATGACCTTGGTATGCCTTGCATTCTTGATTTCCCTTCGCTCACGTCTTTCTCCTCTCTCCTTTCAATCCCCCCACACTCGCTTTCCTCTTCCCCTTTTCCCGTCCTTCTCTGCCTCTGCCTATCCTTCGCTCTTTCTCCCATCTCTCAGTCTGTCTGGGTGTCCTCTCGCTGATAAGAGCCTTCGGTCCCTCATGGCGGCCCACACCCCTGAACTCAAGTATGTCTGCTCTACACCTTCACTGCCTTTTCACTGCCACTTCAATGCACCGCTACTGACACCGTCCAACGCCACAATGCTTTGTTCTGCTGACGTTAACTTATCTTTTGTTACTGGCTGCTGCCTCTGCTGCTGCTGCATCTGTCATGCCGTTTTTTTTTCTCCCTGGCTTGGACTCTACTTGCTTTCATTTCCCTCAGCTCATGTAAATGTGAAATGAAACTGTAATTCTGTAGATCTTTACTAGTAAGCAGGCTTTTCACAGCCCACTATAGACCGATACAAGAAGTGTTTCAATGGCAAAGAGCCTGAAAAGAAGGAATTTAAAACAGACATTGCTCACAAGAGTGAATAAGAAAAATTAGCGGGCCATTTCTCTCATCTGCATAATGCCTTTTTCTTAAAGACTTAACTTGTATTAAATGTTAAACACTGCTCTGCCCCCTCCCAGATGCCCCACCCCAGGATGTGACGGCTCAGGTCACATCACAGGAAACTACTCCTCCCACAGAAGGTAACAAACAAAAAACACATGCGCATCCACACACATGGACACACATACATACACACACGCACACAGTCAGTCAGAGAGGCCTAGTGACAGTTCATGGTAGAATTAGACAGGGATCACATACTCACACATTTCCACACCTTTCGGCCATATTGGGCGTTTTGAGTTGATTTGGTTTGTAATTTGGTTGAACAGCCTCTGTAAAAATATTCTTCCTGATAATATGCTCTCCCTTTAACAAGCAATCACTTCACCAGACCTTTTTTTCAACCCTATGTTATCAACTCCATACTTTCTGTTTTCAGTATCTCTGGGTGCCCGCGTGCCAAGAAAAGTGGAATTAAAACTCCTACCAAGGACAACCAGGAGGACTCCGAGCTTTTAAAGTTCGTACCGCTCAGAAAGCTATAATGTCTGCTTTTAGCGAGGCTTACGGTAAAAGTAAAATGCTATAAAAAAAAAAGAGAGAGAGGAAAGTCACTGTGAATCATATGCAGAGGTAGGGACCTGCCCCCAAAATTGAATCGAACAATCAGGCCCTTACTGATGGGAAAATACACTTACTGACTCTGAATGTAGTTCATGGTAGAGTATCGTAGAGCAGATTGTCAATAAATAAGAAATACATCGGCTCATATTGCATTAGCACACAAAACTGTTAATTTAACAGCATGTTGATAACAGCATGTGCTGAACCTTAATAGCTCTTGCTTCAATAATATTATTCATTGCATAAATAATATGTCAAACACAGATGTAAGAAAATGAATTCGGCCCAGTAGAGAAAGTATATAACTTAAATCTTTATTATAATATTAACTTTCTCTACAGTTTATATGTTTGGATTCTCCTTGTCTAACCTTTGTGCCTTCTCACTCTCTTTATTTCTTTTCCTGCTGCCTGTCTTCGACACTTCTTCTTCTCCCTCTCCTGCTGCACAACTCTCCTCATTGTTTCCCTCCTTTCCTCTGCTCCCTGCAGATGCCCAGTGCCGGGCTGCGACAGTTTGGGTCACATCAGTGGGAAGTATGCCACACACCGTAGCGCCTACGGGTGTCCGCTGGCGGCCCGCAGACAGAAGGAGGGGCTCCTGAATGGCTCACCCTTCAACTGGAAGGCCTTCAAGACAGAGGGCCCTATTTGTCCCACCCCAGGTTGTGACGGCTCCGGACATGCTAACGGAAGCTTCCTCACACACCGCAGGTAAGCTGCATGCACACTGTTTTTCTTTTAACTAACTATATGCATTGGTTGTTGGCCTGTTTTTAGCTGGAGCTGGGGAAGAGCAAGGTCTGTTTAAATTACCAGCTAACGCTGCCGATAGCTTGCTAGCTTGGCTAGCAAGGTGCATCCATGAATCATGTTAACTGTGATATCAATAGGGATGCTAATTTTGGCCAGAGAAATACATTCTTAAACCAAATGTAGTCACCAAAGACATTATTACCACCGACTCCAAAAAGTGTTTCTTAGTACAAGCGAACATTAAACAACGCCGTTGCAGCAACTTGTCAATCAAAAGGTAGCCATGGCGAAAGCATTCCCTGCTTTATCGTTTTTACCATTACCAGAAACCATAAACTCATAAGGAAAATGTTTACTGAGGTAATAAATCAAGCGAAAAGTCGGGCCCTTTTTTCATAGACTTCTATACAATCAGACTTATTTTTTGCAACAGCAGTTGCCCCCTGCTGGCAGGTTTAAGGCATTTCTACATTGGCTTCACTTTTCAGACCCGAAGGTCGCCCTATGGGTTTACTTTAAGACTCCAGAGAGTCATTGCATCCATCCAAGAACATGTTAATTACTGAGCTTTTGTTGTTAAGTGTATTTTTTAACTATTGACAGAGCCAGGCTAGCTGTTTCCAGTTATTATGTTACGCTAAGCTAATTGCCTGCTGGCTCTAACTTCATGTTCCATTTACAAACGTGAGAGTTATCTAACAATTTAGAGCGAATAAGTGTACTTACAAAACTATTACTTTAAGTAAAAAAAAAACAATATTCTTACGGTTTCCTGATTTCCTCAATTTGACGTATTATACAGCTTGAGTGTTACACAGGAGTGTATATGAGATATGGAGAATAGTGCAATGAATCCCCCCCCCCCCCCCCCTGTGTGCCTCCAGCCTCTCAGGATGCCCCAGAGCCTTGTTTGCCAAGAAGAAGGCCAAGTTCCCCTCAGAGGATTACCTGAGCACCAAGTTCAGAGCCAGTGATGGTGAGATATGTGTTCAAAAACAAAATTGATGAATCAATTTTTATGCAGACCTGCGTTTAGAAATGTGTATGAGAGGGTATATATGTGTGCAAAAACCATAGCCGTTGTTTCTAGAGCTAACTACACAGTCAGTGCAAGTGTTTTGACCAAAAAAAAAGAAAAAATGTAAAATGCCAAGTACAGAGCAGACGTTCTGCTTTTCTTTTCTAATGTGTCCGGCTCCTCCTTTAGTTTTGGACAACGATGAGGACATCAAGCAGCTCAACAAAGAGATTAACGACCTCAATGAATCCAACAATGAAATGGAGGCAGACATGGTGAACCTGCAGACTCAGGTGTGTGTGTTTCTATTTCTATTTCTGTCTTATTTTGACCTATAAATCAGTAGTAGTAGAGTGATTACAGGACAGAAGTGCTGATGTGTGAGTCATAAGTGAGACAAAGTACTCACTTCAGCCTGTTAAGGAACATTTGATACAGTATATGGTTGACAAAGACAAAGCTTTAAAACGTTAACATTTGTTTTGTCCCAGTTATGAAGCCTTTGAAATAAGACATAACAACCTTTCTCTTACCAATGAAACATTTAATTCACAAGCAATCAAACACAAACTTGCTCAATTTCATAGTCTCAAGGTTTTTGCTGCTACAGCTTTACTTGATCTGGTGTGACACGTAGCTTTTTAAGGTAATTGGTTTGTATGTAACTGACATTATTCAGTCAGTTCGCTGATAATTTGTCTCCATTTGTGCTACTGTTGTACTACAACTTTAGCATTTACCATTATCCTGTAATTACCCCTTGTGGCAACAGTGGCCGCTAATTTGGCAAAAGTTAGATGGACACACTTTTAAGGATAAGGCAGGTCATTTTCTGTATTTTGTTATTGTCAAGAAATATCATAAAAAGAGCAGAACCAGTGACTGCATCCTCAATTTGATTTCATATAGTCATACTCCAGCTTTTCTGTGGCTCTCAGCACCAAACCCTGAAGATTCTGAGCTCTAAAGAGTCGTTTTTCCAGCTGCCATTAAAAAAAATTAAATAAAAAGAATCGGGGTTGAGTGAAAAAAAATAAATAAATGCGATCGCTATTGATGGTAGTTTACTATTTAAATATGCCAGGTTTGTTCTAGTGATGATTCTCTCTGACCAATCAGTGGTCTGCAAAAAAAGGGGGGTGCTGGTGCTCTAGTGCGACATCTAGGTTCTGAATGTTGTATATAGAACGAACCTTTACACTTCTTCAGATACAAGACAGATTACACCCTGATACCTAAAGTAGTGCCACCGTAGACATCCTGTTGCTGTGTGTTGCAGATCTCCTCCATGGAGATGAACCTGAAGAGCATTGAGCACGAGAACAAGATGATTGAGGAGCAGAACGAGGCTCTGTTCATGGAGCTGTCCGGTCTGAGCCGCGCCCTGATCCGCAGCCTGGCTAATATACGCCTGCCTCACATGGTTAGTTGTTGTCCTCACACACACACAAACACACACACACAGGACTGGACCCCCTCACACACACACCTTTTTGATTGATTCAATGGGTTTCGAGGTGATTCTCGCGTGCTGCCCGGCACATGCTCTTCTCAGCTGAGATTGGTTGTTGTTTTGCACACAGCAGGAGCCAATCACGGAGCAGAACTTCGACAGCTATGTGAGCACCCTGACCGACATGTACACCAACAAGGACTGCTTCCAGAGCCCCGAGAACAAAGCTCTGCTGGAGAGCATCAACAAAGCTGTGAAAGGCATCAAAGTGTGAGGCTCGACGCAGAATGCAAACTGTCCTGAAGCGCAGGAGCTTGACGGAGGTGGAGATGGAGCGACGGGGAGATGAAGGAGAGATGTTGAAATACTCTACAATATATTGAAATATGATTCAAAAACAAAAAGGGAATTCAGGTTATTTAAATAAAACGGCAACTTAAAAAAAAAAAATCAACCCAGGGAGCACTCTGTTAGAAGAAAAGTGACGCGGACCAAAATCCACACCATGCTGCTGCTGGGATTAGGAGGAGGATACAGATCCTTCAGTCAGAATGGATGGGAAAGAAGAAGAATATAAACTGTATCTGGGGGTTTTAATATGCTGTATGTTTACCTGTTGTCTCTTTTGTGTCCTTAACTGTTTTTGGAGAGGGTTTCACTGTTGAGCAGTTTTTCACGCTTCATATCAAACTGAAACACGGAGGAACGTGAACATGGGATTGCTTAAAGGAGCGACATGAAGAGGAGGACATGGATGAGTTTTGACATTCAGTGCTTTCCTGTAGCACACACTGTGGTGAGTGTGTGCGTTCACTGAAGCTCTCTGATTCATGACCACACACACCCCGGCAATATGAAGCATGCACTACACTGAATTTGTGTTTGCTTTGTGGTATTACTGCGGAAAAGATGTCAACAGCGCAATGTTGACTCAGTTTAGGAGGGGAAAAAATAATCTTAAAGCAAGGTCATGCGACAGATCCAGGAACAGTGTAGGTTGTTTATTTTTCATGGAACAGCTGATATCATGATTTAAAAAGCAGCAGATAAATCCTTTTATTCCTTTTTTTTTTTTTTTTTTTTTTCTGAAATGATAATAGTAATAGTGTGCACACATTAAAAATTCTGTTAGTCATATCAATAGTATTTATCAACATAGGAATTGCACTTAATTTCAATGAATAGTTTTGTGGTACATTAATTGTTGTTATATATGAATTATTTAAACTTGTGAACTTTTAAATTGTAACTTATTGCCATTTATGTTATTGAGGTTTATTTATTTGAAGCAATCTATTTATTAACTTTGTTTTGCAACACACATACACACACACACACAGACACACAAAAGCATCCTTACTGATTATCGTGGTCAAAGCGATTTGCAGATGTCTTACGTCAATATTTTAAGAATCTATATAGATAACTGACGAGGCATATTTTGTTTTGAGTACTTTTTAAAAAAACCTTTTTAAGTGCAGATGTTTTATAACTGACAAAATCTTTTGATAATTTTACAAAAAAAAAAAGTTATCTTTTGGGGTTGTTCTTGTTTTTCTCCTTTTTGTTTATGTTCTTTCTGTTACTGCTACATTCAGAAACCCACTGCTGAGAAAAAAAGAAAGTATGTATTTATTATTTATTTAATATGAAAGAAATGGACTGATATGGCTGTATATTTATTTTGTTATTTATTTGCGTGATGTGACGGTTGAATCTGAGTAGTCTTAAAGATTCCACTGCTAATATTTAAATAAAGAAACAAAATCAATACAAATACTGTTTGATTACTTAGGCGTATACCTAGACATACCAGCAGCTGATTGTAAAGACAGAAAATAACCCAACAAAAGCAAGTTCTGTTGCTATCTCCTCTCTGTGTGTTTGCTTTTGTCAGGTAAAAGAAAACCAGGAAAAGTTATTTTAAAAAAAAAGAAATGTTACCTCTCCCAAGCGCTTTGTAGCGGCCAGCACCGGCTCACCCAAAACCTCTGTAATGTACCATAGATGCTTTTTGATTCTTTTGTCTTATTTATTATTTTCATCAGCACAATGGTACATATATAGAGCTGTATTCCAGCAGTGCTTCTGGCTGGATGCATGGGTCTAAAACACACACACACACACACACACACACACACACACACACACACACACACACAGACACGCGCACACACAGCGAGATATCCAAGCGTCGAGGATACTGTAGGATGGCCTCCTTTGACAAACTTCTATCAGATAAACATACACACCCTTGTAGCCTTACTCTAGATTTTAATTTTTTGATGCACAAAGTGCCACTAACAAAAAAAAGAAGAAAAAAAAAGAACTCACTTTCTTTCCTGATTCTTCGCATTTCTGCAATGTAACAAATGTCTGGTCCCGGGACGACCACGGCATCAGAGAGTGGTGATTGTTTCAGATGCCTTTATTTCTCTGCCAAGATGGCCATTAGTACACTATATATACATTCTGTATAAATAGATTTTAAAGATGCTATATATATGAATATAAACATACATATATTTTTCCAGTGTAATTGTTGACTTGCTCTTCTTCTTCTCTTGTATTACCTTAACAAAGGATCACTAGCTGTCTAGAAGAGATGTGAGGGCCGCTCTCTATAGGAGCCAGTTACACCTGATGTAATATCACTAAGACCTGCTCAACTGTGGCTTTAAACATACCATTCACTCAAACTGAAGGCAAAGTAGGCATTGTTGATGATATGGTACTTTGAAGTGTTTTCATAGGTTTCCTTTTTTTTCTTCTCCCATTTCCTGTATTTGTCTGTCCAGAAATGTCATCTACTGTATGTTGTACTACTGAATCTGAGAAATAACTGTCAATTTGAAACTACATGGTTGGCTCTTTGTTCCTAAGTGTCATGTGAGTTCATGTATAGTTAAAAAGATGCCTCTGAATAATGTTCTGCACATAGTGTTGGCAACATTGTGCAGTCCTGTATTGTTACTAGTAGGGCCTGCTTGCTACGAGCCATTCTCTCTAATGTTGAAACAGCAAGTAGGAGACTTTAGTGGAACCTGCCTTTGAGTGATTTGTTGCAGCTACTGTGGTGTGCAGTATGATACCTGTGTGTAACTCTGATGTCAAAGGCATGTTGTAAATGTGCTCTTAGCCAATGTAGAATGAAACTCCTTTGTGCACTTTCTGAATAACCGTTGAAAATGCCAGCATTTGAGTCTCGACTTGTAAGAACCCCAATAGATCGCGAGCAATAGCAAGTATTCCCCTACGCTGGAGGGCGCATTGCAGAGCGTCATCTCACCGGTTGGTTGCTGTTCCCACAGACACCAAGCTGTACGTTGTGTCAGATAGAGATGTCTCTTTGACTCAGGGGGTTCAGCTGTCGAAGCGCGGAAATGTATAAAAAAAAAGGAAGCGCGACTTTCTTTTCCAAACGAAAACCAAAAGAGATTGACAGGAAGCAGGAAGTTCGGTTCTCAGGTGAGCGTGGAGAGCTGCTAAAGCAGAAAGCCGTAGGTCAGCCAGTCAGCGGAGGCTAGAGGCGATGGCAGCGGCTGGATCAAGGCCTCCTGTGAAATGAGATGAGTGTGTGGGAGTGGGAAATTGATTTGCCAGGCTTCACAATCTCCCCCTTGTTTTAGGAGGAGGCGTTTGTTGCATAAATATATGTCCATCACTCAAAAGAATGTCGAAAGCTTTGTATGACTTTTAAACCCATCCCCCCTTCCTCATGTCTTGTGTAACCTTTCCTCAGGAAAGATCATTTTGATGCATTTGGTTAACAAAGTAGTATATTCTTCCTCTCTTGAAAATGCACGAGAATACTACCCAAGAGTGTTTAAGACTGTGAATATTCTCCTAACTTATTTGATATGGCATGACCCCTTTTAAACTGCTTGATGAAATTGTCTACTGAGGTATGTAAATGAATAACACTGAGGCCATGAAAGCATTGCATTTACAGAAAAATGTCAGCGGAGAAAGCAAACGCAGCCTACGGTCGGTCCTGCGCCCACGCACTGTATGTTTTCTTATTTACAGAGAAGTACTGAGTGATGGAGTGAGGAGTTTTATTATTCGAAATAGCAAAGAAATTAAAAAAACAAACTGGTCAGGGCCCCAGTTTCCCTAAAGCACCTGGAATGAAAATGAAATTTAACATGATGAAACTTTCAGGGAAACCAGCCCAGACCAAAATCCAGCTGTGCGTTTTAGGAGGGGGGGGGGGCACACCTTTGCATCCTGGTTCCGTGTTACGTACAGATGTGTGCTCCAATGGTCACACTGGGACGTAGAAAATGACTCATAAGGCAGAGAGGTCTAGTTGAGTGGCACTTTTCATCAAGCTGAGCAAAACCAAAAGCCCCCCCGCCCACCCCCACCCCCTGCTGTAGTTACAAGCCGTGTGGTCTTATCATGTGTGCCTTTCTCACTCCACTCATTTCACGATATGGTATGTTTACACTTGGCAAACCTGATTCAAATAGTGTTCTGGTCTGGATATAGATCTCTTACCCAATACTGTCGGGAAACCTGGGGGGGGGGGGGGGGGGGGGTGTACTGTGTATAGGGAAATCAAATAAATGTGTCTTTTACATGCAGGTAGAGGCCATTCTGTTGTGACAGAGATACAAAGCAACACGCTTCTGTTAGATAAAGAAACTGTGATCTCATCATTCTGTGGCTTCAGGTACCAAACTGCACGGACAGTTTCTGTGAAGGACTCTGAAGAACTTCATCATCATCATCTTCATCCCTAGATAATGCATCAGTGTGCAGGGCGTTATTTTGAAACAAGTGGAAGTCTCTGTACATATTTGTATTCAGAAGAAAACAGTGTTATTGTTGTTGTATTGAAGACAAGTTAAAAAATGGCTTAAAAAAAAAAAAAAAAAGAAAAGTTTGTGACAAAGAAAAAAAAAATTCCACAGCCAAGGGTTGTCCTGCTAGCACATTTTTACAGAGATGAGCTATTTTTACTGGTGATTTTCTAGGCATTGATATTGATATCCTTTTAAAAAAGTACAAAACTTCCAAAATTACAAGCACTTCCACAACGATAGATTGTATGGTCATTTTTGTTACTTTTGTAGATGTGGTCGTTCCTTTACTACTGCACCGTTTTGTAAAGTGGGACAGGCCTTGGCTGTGTGTCCTCGGGGTCTCATTATGTTTTTGTTTTGTTTTGTTTTTGTTTGGGAAGTAAAACACTGTAGATGGGCTGAATTTGTGACTGTGTGTTTGTGTACTTGTGTACATGTTCCCTTGTTCCTGTGTCAGTGTTATAAACCAGAGAAGTGATGTCAGTTATTGTGGGGGTATGAACCATTTAAATGTTCTCTATGAAAAACACAAATAAAGAATCATAGACAATATGACTCTGTCCAGTCTGTTGGTGGGCGCTCTTCTACGTCTTCCTTTGTGAGGACCAATTTGAGTTTGAGGCCTTGGGAGTGAGGACATTTTCGCAAAGTCCTTACTTGAAGCGCTGTTTAAGGATAAAATAAATACTTCACCCACATAGAGACCATTTACACTCACCCCGTGTTACCTTGAATTCTTAAAGAAAACGTTGTTTTTCTCACATGCCTCCACGGGGAACGAAGAATGAAAAAACGGAGAAAAGTCTTGACGAATTGAAGTAAACGGAAGCTGCTTTTACCAACAGCAAAACACAAACTCTCACATCCGAGTCTCAGTTATCCAGTCCTATGCTCACTACTGCACAAACACGTGCATTTTCACTAAAACTGCACTTTTTAAAAACACTTCGGACTTGTGCGCGAGTGTGGGACTGTTTCTGCCCTAACTGCCCCATGCCCTATTCATCTTGCATTTCAATCACCTCAGGGCTTGTGCATAAGTAAACTAAGTATGTTCGGACTTGACACACAGCATTGGCCAAGCACTCACACAACACACTGCCTTCCTGACTGCATGCTGAACAAAATGGGGGACTTCAGTGTGCTGTTAATATGCGCTTGCATGTAGTTTGTATGTTGAACAGCACTGACATCTGGTGGAGCACTTAGTGATCAACATGTTGTGCAGACAATGAGTCTTTACCATAGGAGTATGTCTCTCTGCAGCTCTTTAGATTTAGCTAATAATAATCCTTATTCTTATAAAACTTTGAAATGCTCAACTTTCAAAGTTTAATTTCATTTCTCATTGCTTTCACATAGAATCCAAATGTTTAGCCCTTGTGCCTCACTCAGGACATGTTTGGCTTAGCTCCTTTAATAAGTCTATAATAAACCGTGCATCCAGAATACAGGAAGTCAGAGCCTTAAGTACAAAAAATGTCCCCATTGAAACCCATTAAAACCACATTTTCTATCAATACACACAATGTTTCTGGTTTCCTGTACAAAAAAAATCAATGTTGTTGAAAATAATTCCATTTTTAAGTAGTTTTTTCTTCATAAAAAAACAACAGTGGCATTTTGCAAACAAAAGTGGAAAATAATATTAATATGTATAACTATATAATGTTTTTATGGCAGTTTTTGATGCATGATGTTATTCCTGCAAGGACTTCAGAGCAACTTTTAATCACATCCATTTAGTCTTTTTTCTTTTTTTAAACCATTACACCGATCTTCTTTTGAATTATATAACCATCAGATGTGTTCCACAACATGCTCAATGTGTAATAAACTCACAGCCTTTCAAACAGCCATGGTACATACATGTTGTTTGTTTAGCCACATGTGCAACGGATCACAGGTTCTAAATTTAGCTTACAGGTGTAACTCCTCTGCTATCGTAACTCATACAGAAGATGTCGAAGTATTCTGTGTGTGACGTGTGGTCTGAGGAGGAGGTGGAAACAGAGGCTCGTGCCTTTATGTTACTGTGAGAACATCCCAGCAGACACGTGTGGAGGGGGGGCGATGTTTGGATAGCTGGTTAGGATTTACATTTTGTTGTCATTTCCAGAAAGCGTCTGATTACACACATGTATTGTGTTGAGACATTTGTTTTTACTATACTTTCATTTTCTTTGTTTTACATTGCAGAAGTGTTTCTTTTTTTTTTTTTTGCAGAAGGACAAGGTTTTCAGCAACAACAACAAAAAAGATTTTAGAGGTTCGGTACGGAGTAGTATTATCACAAACATTATGACACAATGTTTATAAAACATATATCATTTATGTGCAATAATCAGTCCGAATATAATGCGCACCTCATCTACATAGCATGTGGAGGGGCAAACATTACAGGACACATTTACAATATGCAATCCAACACAAGCCTACAAATGACCATGTAGCTGAATCAACACCTTATTTATTATTAAAAGTGTTTCTGTGCTTCGAGTCAACAGGCCTTTGTCACTTCACTTGTCACCGTAGGAACAGCATTAATAACATGAACTGTCTCTCTGCTCTGGTCAAGTGAACCAACTCACACAATACCAGGAGCAGCTAAATGGAACCCAGCCAGCATTCATTTGGATTTAAGTCAAAATGTCTTCCCTGAAGAAGGCCTGCAGGAGTACATGGACTTAGTGCAGGTCACTGGCATACAGGGAAGGCCCATCAGAATAACACAGTGACAACCAAAGCTTATTCAATTAAATTATTAATTAAAGACCAATGCTACATTTAGTTTCTCAGGCTAATTATAGCACACACAGGGGCTGAGCTTAAAAGCAGATCAAAGACTCCGTTGTGATTGGCTGAGTCACGTGGTAAACAGAACCGCATAAAGGCACACAAACCTGACCAAACACTAACATTGTGTGGCTAATACCAATACTTGTTTATAGACTTGTTTTGCTGTGTAAAGGTTAAGCCATACAATTATCTTCAAACAAAACATAGGCATACAATTTGATAAAAAAAAAAAAAAAAAAAGATATGACAGGACAAAACTATATTCATAAGCGTAATTTATAAACATGCAAAGACATTAAAACATTTTTTTAAGGCTTTACAAATTTCTACTGTTTTCATTGCTTTACTATTCTTCAGTTTATAATGCGTCAATATAGTGTCTGATTTCTATTTTGAATTGTTCTATCCATGGTTTCTTTTTAACCACTCCATTCTTTTGAATGTAGCATTTTTCATATAAAATAAAGTGGTTGAAAACAGTCTTTCACAATCAATATCATTTTTTTCATAAAAAATAAAAAATATTTTTTTTAATGAATAATGGAACCAGTCAATGTCTCAAAGACATATTCTATAAGCTATCTACCCAAAATAATTTAATACACAGGCATTAATAAGATGTTTCACACACAACGTCCATCAATGTCGTCTCTGAATCTTGAAATCACCTGGTTTACAGTATTAAAAAATATATATAATAATAAAAAAATAAAAATCCACACCGACTCCCATTTAATATTTCCAAATCTGTACTTCCAAACATGTTTGGTCATCTTTTGTGCTCCGACAGCAGAATGTAGGCCAGTCTCCTCCGGCCGTTATTTTGCGTACTTTACGTCTGACGTCAGAGCGTCAGCTGGCCGTATGTTTACATCCAGGCAGCAGCGGTGTGTTTCTCCCTGGAGCTCCACAACAACAAAAGGCTGAGCACACGGAAACCCGCAGACAGAGAACAGCAGTCGGCATTTTCACAAGGTATCACATTAGCTTGAGCAGCGTTCAACATGGAGGCACAGTGAGAGCTGGCGGGTTGTTTCTACACAGCAACACTTAGCTCTTCTCGTTCTTCTCTCGAGCTCTCTTCTCCTCCAGCGAAGAAGAGAATGCGGTTATTTCTGTTTGTGTTGACCTTGCCACTGCATGACAGTCTGTTTTAGGTGTAATATTTACTTTTACTTGTTTACACCAGACGATAGTTGGACTACGGGGCCTGGAATTTGAGTGATTATTCGAATTTGGATCACCTGAGTGGCGCAAATAGCACCCGCAACAACGTGCAGCAGGCTGTGGACGTATGCGGTGAAATCCAACCTGCTGGGGCTCGAGCTCGAGCTCGCGGCGGGACTTTTCACTCTGCAGATGAACCATGTCAACGAAAGGATGCACGTGACCGCTGATTTAGTGAATTAGCAGATGATTTGCGAAGCTCAAATGGCAGCAGTGTTTTCTGCAGGAAGTGTGGACCCTACTAGCCTGCTATAGCACTTAGTTTGTTACAGAATGTCTTACAGCGCCCCCTTGTGGTCATATCTGCTAACATCCTAAAGAAGCACTTCATGATAATATATACAAATATAGATATACATATGTGTGAATTTGA
>CALSCE010000016.1:9385092-9400259 GCA_943593645.1 Bovichtus variegatus | reverse complement strand
ATAGATAGATAGATAGATAGATAGATAGATAGATAGATAGATAGATAGATAGATAGATAGATAGATACTTTATTGATCCCGAGGGAAATTTAGGAAAATCAATGCAGGTTACGTCACAGTATGTCACATGTTTGTAAGAGCATCATCACACACAACGTACTGAGTGTGTTGTTGTTGTGAATGTGGGTCTTTTGTTGAACTGTGAGCTGTGCTGTGCTGTTCCAGGACCATTTGGAGTGAATCATGGAATCGAGTTACATGCAGATGTGATTGAGTATGCCTACCAGAAGCTCGACTCCTTCATCAAAACCAGCGACAGCTTTGACAAGTACGTGTCTAAATGTGTCCGTGGTGGATTGCTTTTCTGTATTATTATTATTTTTTATTGTTTTCCATTGCTCCTGTGTGTCTCTTCAGATTTGAATTCTGTGAGCCGTCCTTTGTCGTGGGTAACTGCCTGGAGATTCCTCCGGAGAGCCGTCAGTATGACAGGGTGTACTGCGGGGCCGGGGTGCAGAAGGAGCATGAGGATTACATGAAGAACCTGCTGAAGGTGGGGGGCATCCTGGTGATGCCTCTGGAGGAAAAGGTTGGTGTTTTGCCAGGAAAACTCAGCACGGTTCATCTCTGCATATCAGTCGAGACTTTAAGTCACGCGACTAAGCAATTCTAAGCAACATATAAACATTGAATAAAAGATTTATTACACACTGTAATGTATTCATAAGCAGATATAAATGTTTATTATTTGTCAACAACTGTAACTCAAGAGTGGAGGCTACTCTATAAACACATGTAGATAATAATTATGTGTATATTACAGGAGAAACTATACCTGATGACAAATACTGTATATTAATAAAGACTTAAAATTGTCTGTATATCCTGCTTACAACTATATTATAGCATGTTATAAATGATTTATTAAATGTTTGTATACTGCTTATTAATGCTAAAAAACAGGTATATTCTTTTATATGACGGTCATCTTGTTGCACATTGAAAAAAGATCTCATCCTGTTGTTATTTCTGCAGCTGACCAAGATCATTCGCACAGGGCCGAACAGCTGGGAGACCAAAAAGATCATTTCTGTGTCCTTCGCTCCCCTGTTGCTGCCTAAACACAGCACAAATGGAAAACCTAAGACTGTCCCACTACGTGAGTCTCACTTTGACCTTTATTGAAATATGAGTGAATGAAATAAGCAACTAAATATGAATATTGATACATACGGTATGTGTCTTAACAACTTTCTACACCAAACACAAATTTGTGACAGCCGCAGTAAAAGGTTGGAATAGATTCACGCCAGATTCAACATCATTCTCTATTTTATTGGGTTTCCTTTTGGCAAAATGCTCTGAGTGAATTTGAGTTCCCTCTGGTAAACAGTTACGCAGGGGATATGTCTAAGGCTATTATTGTGAAAGGTAAGAATGGACACTTTGCGGCAAAGAAAAAGAAAATAAATATATACTATGTGAAAGTATTCATGACAAAAACATCAGTTTGAAATAATATATTGACATGGAAACTAACCGCATGAAGAAAATGCCCCTGGTGTGTAAAGGCCTCAACTCTTCACTACCTCCCGCTTCTTCTTACTATGTTCCTTTCTACCCTGTTTTCTTGTGTTTCTCAGCCAAATATGAGGTACGGACGTTACAGGAGTTGGCTCGTATCTGCATCCGCCACACCCTCCGAGTGACCACAGACGGGGGAGACAGCCAATCACGCGGCCGAGGTTCCTCTTTCTCTGTAGGCAGGGGTCTGGCAGTGGCCGGGCTCCATAAGTACGGCCCTCGTTTCAAGCGCAGGCGCGTCCACCGGCGCCACTGCAACGCCCTCGTCCTGGCCACGCGTCAGGTGGTGGCCAGCAGCGGCATCGGCCCCGCCCCCCTGGACAGCAACAACAACCAGGGAGGAAGAGCGGAGGACGAGGAGGAGGCAGGAGAGAGGGAGGCGAGGCGGCAGATGAGGGGGAGCAGGAGGGCAGGGAGAGGAGTGGGAGCGGGAGCGGTGGTGGAAGAGGAGGAGACGGTGGAGGAAGAAGACGAAGAGGAAGAGCAGGAGGAGGAGGAGGAGAAAGAGACCGGGGAGCTGCTCCGACCCCAGCCGGCCGTGAACGTCCTTCGAGAGAGGATACTGGGCCTGCCGCTGCCCGAGCCTCTGAAGATGTACCTGCTGTACTACAGAGAGAAATGAGCCCGCTGAAGCCCCCGCCAGGTCCCGAGGCAGAGCCCCGAGCTGAAAGCAAAGCGGCTGAAGTCCCGACCCCACCAACCCCACCTGTACAAGGCAGGACAACATGCCACCTGCCTTACTGACCCCCAGCTCCACCGGATCTTTTTCTCTCGCCTGCTCTCATCTCCTTCATCATCCATGCTGTTTCCCACTCCCTCTGCTTGCCCCGCCCCCACTGTTCTTTATTTGATTCATTACCGGACACTGTAAAGAGTTCAATTTGTCAAGTGGAGGGGGAGGGGCAAAATTTCAGACAACCAAACAGCCACCGAAACTGTGTGTCTCCATTCAGGTGCAAATAAAAAAGATATTAGTACACAAATTATACAGTTTATCAATTTGCTCTGCACCTCTGTATATGCCAACCAAGCCCTGCTTAGCAGCAGCTTAACAGTGGCCTGAGTATCCGAGACAAGACATCGCAAGAGATCAGAAACAGCGGCAACAAGCAGAGAGAGCAGCTCACCCTCAGACCAGAAGGCATAGGACCGACTGTCCCTTTTCTATCCACAGGCCCCAAGTTCGAGATTATACAGTAATTGTATAAGTCGTGTGGAAACCAGTTTGTCTGCATATGGTGGCGTGTGTTTATCATCTAATGGGGATGGTGTAGTTTTAGAAAAGAAGACATAGAGTGGGCCCAAAGCTCCACTTTGTGAGGGAAGAAAATGTGCATGTAAAGATTCAATGACGAGACAGTTACTGTATCATATTCTATGATACTGCAGCTGCAGCTAGTGACCAAGATTTCCAAATAAAAGGGGAGCTTTCTCTTGATTCCATTAAATAATTCAACCTAAATGATCTGCTTTTCCAAGGCCAAGTGTTGCGCATCATTTCAAGCATTTTTACGAGCCGAGTTGATTTAATAGAAGGTTGAATTTTCCCCTTTTCTATGCATATATTTCATTGTATGAGTTAAAGTCCATCTTTGTCTCCTGACTTCGTCATATGGAGACGAAACTGACCTAAATCCTAATATGTGTATCCAAAGGGCAGTCTCAGTGCTTTTCTCTACATCCCATAATATTCTCTTAACCGAAAGAGAATGACCATGAAAAAAAGATCTCATACTTACTAATATTCCAATTTTAAATAAATAAACCAGCATGATAAAACACATAACTAATGTTTTTAATGATTGACAGTGTGCAGGTTTTCTTTCACCGTGCTGTCATCGTTTTTTTTGGTCTTGTAATATTTGAATTTTATGAGACTTGAAGTGGTGTGTACATATGAAATTGTATGTTTTGTGAATCATAAAAAACATGCTACTCTGATAAGTAGAAGACGCATCTTCTATCACATTTTTCTGTTGTAGTTTATAGTTAGATGGAACATTGTTGCTTTGTACTTTTTGCTTTTGTACCAAACGTTCTGCTCCCCTCTGTGCCAAACTTACGTTGCATAGACTACATTCCCGAGAGGAAACGGGAGATCAACAGCAAGTCCCTCATCTGAAGATCAATAATTTGTTTTGCTCTATTACCACTAAAATGATTGGTTGTTTATGTATTATCATGTAAAGCTTAATATTTCTCCCATTGGACAGTTTTTATCTGAAGAATGTCTGTGATGAATAGCAAAGTGATCTTTGCACAAGGCAATATAGACGCACCCCGCATCACTAAGTACAGTTATAAGATAAACTATGGATGTGATCACAATAATAGGAGGAATATGAATATATGTGCAGCTTATATTGGTAATATATCCAACACTGAATGGGAGGATTGTGTCCAAAAAGCAGCTTATCAGGCCATTCTACCATTGCTACTGCTGCTGGACCTGCCTTTGAGTACTGTATGTACACCATTCCTCTATTCCATACGAGTACCATTCATGTTTGGTTGTTGTGCATTTGTGATTTTCTGATGAATGTATATGATCATGATGGGTTTTTGGGGGGTTTCTCTTGCACTTAACATTAAGTTTGGGTGAGAATGAATTGCTTGTTTTTAAAATTGACTGCTGTTAATAAAGTCCATTATAAAAAATAAAAAAAGAGTCCAGTTGCAAATTAAATAATTTGATTAGCTAAGACAGTGGTGTTGCTGTTCACAGTAATAGTGCCTTAGAAACCATCATAAACACAGGAAAAACAATCTGCATGGATGCGTCTATTAGGGTGATATTAAATAGATTTTTAAATGATTTTTGCCTCTGCTGACCCTGGGATGGCAGGTCAGCCTCCTGGAGAGAACTGACACAGCTGTGCTGGAGGCAGAAAAGGGACACTAAAGGCTAATTTATGCTCCTCTGATGTACGAAAATACGTCCATCCATTTCAAACGATGTCACGTCACAGCCAACGTACTTCCATGCATCCTTCACGTTGGCATGGATGTTAAGCAATACGTCCACTAGAGGGCAGCGCCGAGTCAAAGGTTTCTGACATGCCGATGGTGGAGGAGGTGGTAATACAGGTAGTACCTTTAAAGGCAAAAAGTTCCGCCATTTCTTAGATTTCTTCGCCGTGTCCCATGCTCGTGTATCTCTTGAACTACCGGCTACACTGCACCCATAATTTCAGGTGCTTCTGCTCCCTTTTGTGCACGAATTTGGACAAAATTAAAAGCAGAGTACAGACAGAAGGCTCCGTCTATAATTAATTCAATAACATGACGAATGTAAGCTTTGAAAAGAAAGAAGAAGCCCGGTTATATATTATGTGGCATTGGCGCCGCCATGTTGCAGCACTATAACCTGTTACATCACAGCGTCGGGTGGCTGGGCTGAGTTCAACGGATACAACGATAGAGTAAAAGACGGGGACTGAGGAGCCTCAGGACAAAAATAAGAGGGCAAAACAAAGGCCACTATTGTATTGCTCCTGGATGTAAAAAAGAGTTTTAGGATAAAACAGAGAACAGTTCTGCAGAGCTAGCTACTGCCACTGAAGAGATAGAGCCCGCCGATGGGCCCTGACTCCAGCTGCAGCTGACTGTCTCCACCTCTCCCGTCATGTCCCCTCGCTGATCACCTGCATCTCCTCCTTGTCACCAAAAACAAACACGAGACATTATGAGCCTAATGATACCTGTGTTGTCTTCTTAGCTGTCATTGGTCTCTTCCTCTTCCTCTCCCTCTTCACTCGCTGGGCTGCTGTCAGCACCAGCACTGGGCGGTGTAGGCGGGGGGGCACCGGTAGTCGCACTGCTACATACTCCTGTCCAGCATTTATCCCCCAGAACAGAGGCGACTGCCCATCTTCAGCACCATTTCTGAAAGAGAAAAGAAAGAAAATATCGTAGCCATCCCGAACCAAAGTAAAATAATTAACTTTAGAATATCTTATTCTTTCAACCCAAAGTGTGAAGGTCTGTCCGTCCACCGTTGGAGGCTAACCAACCCTGTTAAGTATGCAATGGGGAGAAACTACACTGACTCGCTGTACGCGCCGACCAAGTAGCCTATGTCTTGTGGGAAGACTGCTCTGACTCCTATTGGCTGATCCCTTCCAGGCGTCTGCTAATGGCTAATGTTCACATAGCTTTTCAGAAGTGAATTTAATGATGAAATAGCATTTGAAAATTGTAAACCATTGTTGGTCTGTTTGCTCTGGTTGCGTTTGCTAACTGAAAGTATTCTTGGCGGCAGAAGAGAGGCGGAGGGACAGTAGCTAGTGAAGTCAATTGTGAATTCATCAAATTCAGTGCCCCATCGCTATATTCCAAGATTATGAGTGTTACAAGCCTACGTTTTTTTTTTTTTTTTAATATTACAAAATAACAATTTCCATTAAACAGTACAAACGATCTTGGGTTCCATCACCTTAGACACTGTCGAAATATTCATAGAGTATTTTAGCTGGACTCTGGTAAAGGAATTTTTTCTTACCTAAGGAATCAGTTTGAGATGTTTGCTGCAACAATCTTCTAAAACTATTTCCTTAACTAAGGAAACGCAATACCTGAATCCTTATCAGAAAAACCTAGGAGGCTTTGTGCAACCGGTACAAAGTACATTTCAGCAGATTGTAACATGAAAGTACATGAAGGTCAAGTTAAGTCAAGTCAAGTCAAGTTTATTTATATAGCCCAATATCACAAATTATACATTTGTCTCAGTGGGCTTTACAGACTGTACAAGGTACGACACCCTCTGTCTTTAACACAATGGTGGTCATGTAGTTTCCTCCATTTTTCTTCCATTTTATATAAAAGACACCAGTAGACGAGATCTTGGCTGGTAACATACGTGAAGCATCAACAAGGAAGTTGATATTTTTAGAGTAATTTAAACTCGACCCTCCGCTACATACTCCGGTGCGGTAGGTGGCGGTAGACACCTAAAGGTTGGTAATGCAATCCCCCCAAAAAAGGCAAAGAAGAAGAAGTAGTTGTCTCAGCTGGTTTTGCATACATCCATGGTTTTACTAGCGCAGTGTCTGGTTGGGCGGGTCAGTTGTTCCTTGAGTCCCACAGGAATTATACTTTAAGACACGTTAGTATTCTTTTACTGTTTTTTTAATCCAAGTTGTAGAGATAACACCGCCGCTAACGTTAGCTTAGCTGTGTGAAAACAGTTAATGTTGGCCATATTGATGCCGGTTAACAGAGAGTAAGGCCACCTGGGTGAGGACATATTGTAATATGCACATGGGAAATATACGCGTGTGTGAATTGAGATTACTGTTACGTCACCAATGTAACGTTCATGCGTAAAGGCTGTGACACTAATTGCGATTAACATGTTAACTATATTAGTGCAGCGCTCAGTGTGGTAAAAGTCCTAGTGTGTATTAGTAGTGTGTTTGGTGGTACTAGCTGAACCCTTAAGCTCTGTATGGGCCTTTGGATCCTAGTAGGAGTATATATCTCCCAATACATTAATCCACGAGCTGTTACCTGAAGATGGAGGACAGACGAGGAATGGAAAGGCTGCGAGTAGATTTCAGGTAACCCCCCAGGAAGGGCGCCAGGCTTTGAAGCAAGTTTTCGTAGTGGCCAAATAGTAGAATTACAACTTCCGCATAAGTCACGTGATGCCATGGGGACCCCAAAAAGAATTTCCCCCCTTGACTTACGTTGGGAAAGAGACGTCTGTAAATCAGTGTATAATTGTTTTGAGTTAAATCAACTTCCCAGTATGAACACTTATTTATGTTACATCATTATTTAAGTCTTTTAAAGTTGTAAAGTGTGCTAATAGCCAAATTCAAAGTTATTTCCCCTCCATTCATGTGACTGAGCTGAGACGGGGCTAGTGCCTGCTCTATGGGCCCCATGGATGCGGGAGATCAGGGTCATTTTATACTCGAAAGTCGAGCCATTTTGGCTTCATTCGCCATTGAGCAACTTTCATTAGAGTGAACGGGGCTCCGCCTCCAACGCTGTATCCAGTCTCTTAATAAATCCATGATTTCAGGCTGGAAGCTGTACCAACTGCTGCAGCGTCCAGCCTATCCCCACAATTCCTCTTCTGTCCTCCATCGTTCTCCCATGCTTCAGGTAACATGACATGGATGTATAAGTACAAACTAACATTGCATGTGTGTTCTACTCATAGACTGTATATAAGAAGTGGACGTGGTCACCGTGACGTCCCCATTGGTTTGAAGACTGCTGTTTTGAAGCCCCGAGTTTGGCAGCACAACCACTGTGAAAGGGTTAAAGTTCAAAGATGAAAACCCGGAGAACACCCAAACCGGACAACGCCGTGGTAGCAGCCTGCCAATCACAAGGTAGCCGCCACCCCAAATCATACCCTGTTTTATGTCTATTTTACTGTATTTGGCAGCTTATTTTAGAAAATGAACGTCATGCTGTATTGAAGAAGACTTGAAACTACTGATTGAGACCATAAACTCATCAGGAAAATATTTACTGAGGTAATTAATCAAGTGAGATGTCGGGTAATTTTCTCATAGACCTTTATACAATCAGACTTCTTTTTGCAAGCAGAGGAGTCGTCCCCTGCTGGATATTAGAGAGAATGAAGGTGTAAGGCTCTTCCACGTTGGCTACACTTTTCAGACGGAAATTGCCACTGGGTTTTATTTTGGTAGCTCGCAGTAGCAGGTGAAGCAGCCATTTGTTTTCTGCCTTTAGATCTAAAACCATTGTTTGTTCTCTGTTCATTTTCAGTTGCGGTGAGTGTGCGGTAAGCTGATGAGTTTCCAACCTTTATTTGTAATGTAAAAAACTGAGTGAAAATGTAATTTTGGTCACATAGCAATAGTGTGTTAATGTTGGATTGGACCCTATAGCTGACTTTACTCCTGCAAGACTAAACAAATGAATCCAAATTCTATCACCTAACATTTCTACCTTTTATACTTGTGCATCAAAAATGCGACAGTTATAATAATAATCATGGTCTATTTGTGTGTCTTATGAGGAACAGGAGAGAGTACAAAGCAGAATGAGCAGCAAGAATTACACTTAAGAATGCTCCTAGGTGTCAATTGAGGAAAAAACGACCAAAATTGTTAAACAGGATCTTGACAAGCTTCTAATAACAATACGGCAACTACATACTAGGAATAATTATAAATAATTTTTTTAAAATAATCTATTTTGTCCTGAGGGCTGTGTCTTAAGACAATATGGTTACTATCCTTTGCACATGGACGATCTTTGTTATATTTTTTTCCCATTGTTTTCTTTCTCCCATAGATTCTGTGACTATAAGCAGCCGGGCTATGGAATCAGAAGTGGAAGCTTCAATAAACGATGTGATGTTGTTTGCTGTGAAAATGGAGGACAGCGATCGAAGCCGCCCCGAGCGGACAATCACCACACCAAAGCACCTGAGAAGCAGTGTGTGGAAGTATTTTGGTTTCTACGCTATAGATGGCAAAGTAACGAGCAAAGAAAAGGCTGTTTGTCGACTTTGTACAAAGCAGCTGTCTTACTCCACCACCACCACAAATCTGAGGTCTCACCTCATATCTTGCCACCCAAGTGAGACAGCGGAGGCACCACAGACGAGCAGAACAACTCCAAGTGTACTACCTCCTCCACCTGCCTGTTATTCCCCACCCGCACAGTCAGCCTCAGCAGAACCCTTGTCAGAAGGTCGTGAAAATGCCATCACCGATAAGATAGCAAGATTTATATGCAGAGACATGCAGCCCATTGATATTGTTTCGGGAGAAGGGTTTCAGGATCTCATGATGGAGATGGAGCCACAATATCAAATTCCAAGTCACACCACCATCTCAAAACACATAGTACAACTGTATAACAGCACACGGGAAGCCATAAAGACTAGACTAAAGAATAAGACACTCGCTCTCACCACAGACGGGTGGACATCACTGGCCGCGCGGGCGTACGTGACGGTCACAGCTCACTGTATTTCAGACTCGTGGGAACTTGACAATTATGTTCTGTGTACGAAGGAGCTGAGAGGGAGCCACACGGCCGTCCATGTTGCAGAAATCATCGGCAGCACGCTGGATGAATTCGACATCACCTGTGAAGCGGTCGTAGCCGTCGCCACGGACAATGCTCTGAACTATGTGAACGCCGTACGCAATTTAGGGCTCGTTAATGTACCCTGTTTGGCCCACATGCTTAACCTGGCAGTGCGCAAGGGGCTTGAGGTGAAAGCCGTTGATACGGCCCTTTGCAGACTAAAGCAAACGGCCACTCATTTTGGAAGATCTCCATCAGACAGCTGCCTGCTGGAAGAAAAGCAGCAGCTCCTTGGATTAAACAAGGAGAGACTGATGAATGACTGCGTCACCAGATGGAGTAGCACCTATGACATGATATGTCGCGCTACAGAGCAACAAGCAGCAGTGGCAGCCGTCATTTATGAAAAGAAGATGTCCCATTTGGAACTTAAGACTTCGGAGTGGTCTATGGTCAAGCAACTAAAGGACACGTTGAAACTTTTCAAAGTGGCAACTCAGGCCCTGTCCACTGACGCCTACCCCACAGCATCAGCGGTCCTACCTCTCCAGCATGTCATGATCTCTCAGCTGAGCACTGCGGACGCATCACATAAATCTGCCATGAAAGAAGTGAGAGGTAGGTGGCTTTTCTTTTTTCTTTGTTGGGCTTTCGTACCTTAAATGATAGTACAGCTTGAGGTTATGAAAGGGGGAGAGAGGGGGGTTGCAGCAAAGGGCCATGGGTCGGAATCGAACCCCCGGGCGGCTGCAGCAAGTTTTCTTTTCATTCTTAAATATTAACTCCCAGCCTATAAATTACAACAATATGTATGTTACAAGAGGATATCTCAAATTCTTACAAAAGATTAGAAAATATCAGATATGATCTATTTTAAAAAGCCAAATGGCATGTGATATAGGGCTAAATTTGTTTTTATTCTTTTCTCAGGAAGGATGGTGACAAATTTGAAAATGCGCTACAGTGAAGAGAGCAGCGAATGGATGCTTCTCAATAAAGCGGCCCTCCTGGACCCCCGGTTCTCTCGCTTAGTCCATCTTTCATGTGAACAGAGACATCTGGTCAGTGATAGTTTATCACAAGAGATGAGGGAAAATGAGACGGACAGTGACTGTAAACGAGCACCAGAGGAAGAAAAGGCCGCTGCCCTGGGTGCGATGGGAAGCCTGTTTGGGGATTTGTACAACTCGAGTGACAAATGCAACAGGGGCGCCACTCAGGAGATGCAGGCTTACATGAAGGAGACTCCTCTCTCTGCAGACAGTAACCCGCTGCTTTGGTGGAGAGATGCAGGGTGCAACAGATACCCACAGCTCTCAACGCTGGCTCGTAAATACCTGTGTGTCCCGGGAACCTCTGTGCGCTCTGAGCGGCTTTTCTCGTCGGCAGGTAATATTGTGAATAAAAAGAGAGCCGCACTTGATCCCGATCAAGTTGATAGACTTGTGTTTCTGACTAATAATATTAGGAATTAGGTCGGGCCGGTCGACTATGACTGCTATTGTTTTACTTGTTTGCTGCATTTTCGGTTCAAAGCTTCAGAATTCTCTCCTGTTGTCTGTGATTTGACTTCTTCTGTTCAGGAAGGTTTTTTTTTTAATTTCAACTCTTATTACTATTCTCTTTATGAAGGACGTAAAGTGAATAAAATAGTGCTGACGAAAATAACTTTATTTGTTTATGGGCGTTCAAACGAGTTGCGTGTCATTTCGATTAGTTCAAACTTGATTTTTGGAGAGTGACTGCCCTTAAAGGATCGATGTTTTCTGAGGCCCCTTGTTTGTTTATTGTGCTCTAATATGTGGCCAATGTTTTGTTTTTAAATAAAGACATTATGGATATGGAGGATTTTGAATTTGAATCCATATTCTCAGATTTGTGTTGAATACCCTAATCGTCTTTTCTTCAAACATGGCTGTAATAATAATTTATTGCTTGCAATAAATGTAGTATAGAAACACACGACTCTTAGTTTATTACTGCCACTTTCAACAAGTGCAGTTATTCTGCATTTACGTTAATGGTAATGTGGGTCTAGTTTTGCACCAAACTCATTAAGTTATTTATAAAAGGGCCGACAGAGCATACAATGTGTCCATGCGTCTGTTTTTATTTAAAGATATTTAAGAAGCTAGGCATAGCACTTCTGTTATTGTATTACATTTAATTATATAGAATAAGTCACGTGGTCACATTACATGGAAACTATTGAGGAAAAAAACTTCCTTTAATTTAGGAAAAGTACTAAAATCCTATATGAAGAGGTTTGTCCACTCTAGTTACACATTTTGGTATTTAATTTGGGTCACATTACATGTTAGTTATTGAAATTAGTTGTTTTGTTTTTTTTAATATGAAATAGAAGCACTAAAATCCAACATCATTTTCTATTTAAATATTTGTTAAATGTTACTCTTATCACAATAAGTGTGCTACATGAGACTAGTTTTGTATCATTTCTAAAATTAGAATTATGGCAACTTAGCAGGAAGGCATATAAACATTGGTTTGTGCGTTATTCAAAAAGTGATACGAAGATGATCAGTCAGTCAGCCCCCAGCAGTTAAACACGAGGGCTGAGGGAACCTGCCAACATGGGCTGAACGCAAGTTCCTCGACTGCAAACGCCTTTACCTTGAGCCTTGAGCCGGACTTAGAACAGCCAGAAGGGCCCGGGCCCGCCTGCCTGCCCGCCTGCCTGCAGGGAGCCAGCCCTGTGATCCTATATGCACTCATTTAGCTTTAACACAAACACATTGCGCTGTATGAACCAGTCACTGAATGTACTGGTTTTCTGCCAACAAGACCTGCTTACCAGGAAACCATGTGATGGGAAGTATGACACTTCCTTTTTACTTAAATCCTCGTGTTGGTGTGAAAGCCGAGGAAGAGGAAGAGAGCATCTTGTGGGTGAGTTCAACAGCCTTCACTTGGGCCCTAGAGATTTTGGTTGCCGATAAGAGATGTGTGAGATCTAGAAATGTTTTACAATCGTTCAGAGTTTCTAGCAGGTCAAGAAAGATCATTGGGAGTGTAATCGACAAGTCAGTCAAAACTATTAGGCCTTCTGCTCTTGGGGTTAAAAACAGAGGATATCTGTTTTCCACCACTGACTTCTGGAAAGAGACATAGCTGGCGAGTTTTCCAATCGTGTTTTTCGAGAATCTAAAATGTTTGTCCAAAATCAAAAATACATAATTTTCCTCTTGACAAATAGCCCTACAGGTAAGAGGACAAATATGTATTTTTGATTTGGGGCTGAACTTACCCTTTAAGCCAACCAATTTCTCAACAAAATGTCACAACTCAAAGTATGCTCTACCAAACAGACGAGGAATAAATGGTGACCCATTTCACGTGCTGAAATACCCCAGAGAGACAGGACAGACGAGCATCTGGTTACGATTGAATTGTCTTTAATCATCAAAAGAAACTAAACAAGTTAAAGACATGGCCAGCCTCGGACAGAAGTGCATCAGCAATATTGTCATTCAGCCATACAAACAACCAGCACATTAAAGTTGGTGACGGAAGTCTTAGACATGGAGTTTGGATCCAGTGATGCAGCTATGGGATACAGACGCAAAGGTTTTCACATTCAGCTTATCAAAGTCCTATGAAGGATGAATACTCGCACAACCAAAGACATGTTGCTCAAGCCTACTTAAAATCATGCGGCAGGTATACTGCATTCATTGCAATGTTAGTTACAAAAATCAGACCTTATTCTAAAGATTATGTTTGTTTATGAAGTTAAATGTACAGTGAACATGTAAATACTCAACTGTGACGAGCATCGGTCTCCTCTTCTTTCTATAAGCAGACTCCACAAATCAACGATGTGCAACAGTTGATCGCGCTTTTACCTTCCACATGGAGAGCTTATCGGCTGATGCCTTTTTACGCGTTTACTCTAACAAAAACAACGCCTGTACCTTGCGGAGTACAAAAGAAGACACATAGTACACGTTTGACACAAAAAATTAAAATTTCAACATTAAATTACAAAGCTCAAAAAATAAAATAATCTATTTTAAAGAAAGAAAAGAAAAAACTGAATAGAAAATTATATCTACATCTGTATATAAAAATGAAAGATTGTAAGTTAGATTTCTTTCAATATGGGAACCCATTTTTGTAATTTTTTTTTTTTTTTTTTTTTTACATATCTGCAAAAGTGATTGAGGATATCCTATCAACAAGTCTATATTCATCATTACATATCTAAATACATATGGGTCAAACAGCAAGAGAGATTCTTTAGTTTTAAGCACTTTCAATTCGCGACAACCGAGATGGCTTTTTAAAGAAAATGATTATATGTATATGAATGACTCAAAGTGTCTTACCATGAATTCTTAAAAAGGGACGTTTGTTTTTCTTGCATTTCTCCACGGTGAACGAAGAATCAAGAAAACGGAGAAAAGTGAAGTTAACTGGCTGCGTTCAACAACAGCAAAACTATATCAACACATCAATGAAACAGTGTGCCACGTGTATTAAATAAGAAGGTTTAATGGAAATGCACATTTGTGAAGTAGTGAGCACACGACTGGATAACTGACTTGGAATACACTGCACGAGTTGTGGGAGGGTTTGTTAATGGATGTCCTGATGTAGTTTTGTTGTTAAACGCGGCCCCATTTACTTCAATTCATCAAGGATTTTCTCCGTGTTCTTTATTCTTTGTTCACCGTGGAGGCATGCGAGAGAGACAAAGCTTTCTTCAAGACTTCAAAGGTAACATGGGATGAGTAAAAGATACAATCACCTGCACACATCACAAGCATTGGAGAAGATCTCATTGCCTTTTGACCCAGGCCTGATGAAATGTCACAGTGGGTTGTAAAACCCTACACAGTAGCAGCGAGCGGACAGCACACGCCTCACAGTTAGAGTACAGGGAACAGAGAGCAGCAGAGAGGCAGGCTGAACTCTGGAGGTTAAAACTGCATATTATTCATCTGTAGGCATACAAGTGTTTGGACCACAGTACTGTGAAGAACTCAGCACTCCTCTTTAAGTGTTCTGCAAGACCACTCAGACCAATACCAAAAGGTAAATGAGGTAAAAACAAACCGACAGAGGGGGGTGTATTCTCCCTCTGCGTACCTTCACTTCCTGTGGCCCTTACCCAGAAACCTGGGGGTGGCTGAATGCTGTGTCCAAAAACACTCTGCCTCTCCATATAATGAGTGCACTCCTGACAGGACTTCAGGACCATGCGAACAACAATCCCCTGACACTGGAATGAAAATAGTAGATGAAAAAAAAAAAAAAACACAGGCAGAGAAGAATATGTGTGCACACTTCAAATAAAAGGAGCAGAGAATAAGGACACAGGTTAAGGCACCTTGGAACCCTGAATCTGAGGAAATTGAGGACAGTGAGTTCGAAGTGACCAAGGCCGTGTGGTTGGCATTGATTTGCTAGGATGTCTGGTGGCGAACTGCAATGTCCTGCGACCTAGAAAGTGTCCATAGTGAGAGTGTGACGGTGTCGTGCTCTCCCCCATCGTTCCCCACCTCCATCCCGTGTGCCCCGGGAAGAACAGCATC
>CALSCE010000016.1:9350917-9372782 GCA_943593645.1 Bovichtus variegatus | reverse complement strand
TATCTATCTATCTATCTATCTATCTATCTATCTATCTATCTATCTATGTTCCTTATGAAGACGTGGTATTCTTTATGTTTTATGTCATCTTTGATCATCTTAAACGTGTCTATAGTAGTGTACTCACTTTTTTATCCACTGAGGTTGGTGGTGGGCACTAAAAGAAATACCACCAAACAAGACAGACGTGTCGAATTCCACACCGACATGGTCCCAGAATGGACCAAATGGGTTCCCATCCTGAAAAATGATCAGAACCATCCGTCCACATCAGAGCAATGAAACTGGAGCAGGAGCATCAGTTCTGAGCTTGTTTCTGTGAGCCACCAGAGGGCAGCGTTTCACTCTCGCAAGCGCCATCATTTACTGACGGAGAGGCTGCGTCTCTGCTGCATTTGACTTCAAATAAAGCTCATTATATTCATTCAACCTCAATTTCAACTCGGAAATACATTGAGGGAGATTAATATATATATATATAATATATAATATCAATATAGCCGAGTAAAAAACTAAAACAAAAAAAAAGAAATAATAAAAAGCCAAATTAGTAGAATAATAAAAACCATAAGAATAAATAAAGCAATTAAAGTTTAAACCAAATGAATCAACTAAAATAAGAACAACTGGAAGTGAAATAGGATTAAATTGAACATATAAATTCCCCTAAGGACAAAAATGATGGAAGGTTACATTGTTCTGCATGCTGTTCCAGGTTGCAGGTGCACAATGACAAAAACTGGATATTCCTGGGATGTAATCCAATCGTTTTTTTGCTTCTTTACTTTCAACTTTACTTACTATTTCAAATCTTTCAGGAAAGAGACATGATGCATAAGTGGACAATCTGAAAGCAGCAACCAATATAACCAGATGATCTAGCTGACACACACGTCTCACCTTCATGGGGCAGGATTTCTTGTCTGCACTCCGCTGTGCAGCAGTCTCAAAGCAGTAGGCTTTCCTTTGTCCGGAGGGCCAGTATTTGGGACCCAGCTTCTCCATGAAGTCCTCCAAACTGACCACACGGTGGTAGGCAGACAAAGCCTCCAGCTGGAAGAACTCGCTGTAGGGAACATGGACCTGAATAGAACAGAAGGATAAGGCTGGACATATTCAATGTTTTGTTATTGTCAACCATGTAAGACCAGAGTTGGTCTGTTTCTTATTGTGTCCGACTTCCTTACACTGTCAGGGCTCTCAGCACCAAGCCCATTAGTTCCTAATGAAGATGTAACTCTCCAATTATAGGCCACAAATGGATTTTTTTATATTTAGAAAAAGGCTCAGAGCATTTCTTTTGGACTATTTTCAGCTGCAGATTTGGTGCTTTAGTGGGTTTTTCCATCCGCAGGACAGTGTATGTCAGTCAAAATAAACTACAGTGTGTGTATTCATGGTAATGAAGTAAGATGTGAGCCAGAGTAAAAATGAGCTTCATCGATGTGTTTTAAATTGAAACATTTCCTCTATAGCACAGAAGAAGACATATCAGGGGCTTGTTAGTAGGATCAACGCATTGTTGGTTTTGGCCTGTCCACTCCCTTTTATGAGGAAATAAGAAGTTGAGTTTCACAAGATTCATCCGTTAATATGACTATACAAAAGGTTATGAAAAGTGGGAGAGGGCATGGAAGAGTGGCAGACAACTTTAGAAGCCTTGCCCCAGCCCCATGTACAGCACCCATACAGGCTTTTTAATTATAGCAGATATTTTGACAGGTCATACCAGTGGAATTAATAACACCATGGTATGCATTCAATTTACAGTAGGTTTAACAGTTCCAGGGCCTTGGTACTGTGCATGTAGGCTCACTGGCATGGCTCATTAATGTTATTATTTACAACTGTATAAATTCTAATAACCTAAATAATTCCAGTATATATATATATATATATATATTAGAGGTGTGGAAATGTTTACAGTCCAAGATACATCGTGATGTGGACGATTCTGCATCGATGTAGTGTGAGAACATAATTGAGAGTTTGGAAATATAATTAGGCCTACATAATAAAAAAAACAGTCTCAACCCTACTATTCATTTTGAATGAACAGATTTCAATGAGATTAAAATAACACAATACACAAAATTACAGCCTACAAAGTTGATTATCCGCCCTCGGCTGGACAATAAAGTGTGGTTGAACGTTAGCCTCACCAGAGACATTCTAGAAAGGAGACAGCGCACTGAGAGTCTATTTCCTGTATCTGTGTCATGTGGTTTTGGCCACTGCCACGCCCCTTTGAGAGACTTGCAGCAGGTCTGAGTCCATTAACTCCAATGGGAGAAGTGAACGTGAACACAGATTATGACCGATTCCTACCATACCATAGTCACCAAACTAAATGTCACATCCATTTTTTCACAACCCACTTATCTTGCAAACATTCTGACACTAAAATGACATTTTACAGACAGACAAATCAGGAGAAAATAATAATTAACTTGGTTAAAAAATAACTACATAAAAACACGGCCACTTAGGAGACCGAAAGTGCACACCATCTTTACTTATAGAGCATCTTTGGTCTAACGTTCAGCCACAATTCAATGTTGCATGTATGGATGAAAGAGAAGCTATATGCAGTTATACAGAAAAATGAGAATGAAATACATTAAGATGCATCGAGAATCGTTGTGCATTTGAATCGGTGACAGGTGAATTGAATCGTCATTGTTAGGCCAGTGAAGATTCACACCTCTTAATATTTATATATATATATATATATATATATATATAGCATTAATTATTCATAGAATATGTACAGTTAATTCTGTTTAATCCTACACCTTGCTGTAAAACTTTAAACTATATCTACTTGATGCACTCATGCACAGTACATTACTTCATGGTAGACAATATCATTGTACTGTGTATTCAATACATATTAAAGGGTCCGACCTTTAGTCTCTATTCTCAGTTTATTGTTATTATTTATTCATTCCATTCATAATTTAGCTATTGCATTTGAATTGTTTGTTTTTTCTGATTTATGTGACTTTCAGTGCTGCAACAGAGAAGTTTCCCATTGGAAAGTCTCCATCTGCATTCTAAACCAGCACGTGCGTGTGGTTGTGCTGCTCGTGGCTCGCTGACTGTACTCACATTGGTGTAAGGGGCTGTGTGGTGTCGGTACACTATCCAGGGAGGGACTGCCAGGGTTCGGTTCAACATCTTTGCAAAGGCCAGAGATCCCAGGAAGTGATCTGCCTGGTTTCCAAAGCGACCTGAACAATAACATTGGGCACTTTATGCTCTCATTTTCAACAGTAAACTTCATACTCCTTCTCACGACAAGAAAATGGAAACTTGAGTGACTGGCGGGAATGTTGTGTACACCTAATGAGTGCTTTGCCGACAGAGTAGCACCAGCCCAGTTAGTCCTACGCCACTCAGTTAGCTGCTAACTAGCTAACTGTTGCATCTCCTCTGACGGTAAACGGTCGATGTGCTCCAGTTTTTATTGAAACATTGTCCTCCTTGCCGAGCTCCGAGCAGAGTTCAACATAGGTCTGGCTTCATATTTTGGCCATATGTACGTTTGCCGATAAAACAAAACTCCCCTCTCAATTTATGAATGAGTGAAGTTTTGGCTTCGCTAGCTTTGCTGTTTACATGCAACAGAATGCAAAACAATCCAGGCATCAGCTATAAAGAATGAATTACCCATGCACGGGCAGTACAAAACGTAGCCATTCTGATCCCACTTCAATTCTTCGGCAAAAGTCCGACAAGTTTGGAGTAGAAGTGCTAAAAGTAAAGACGTCAGTACAAGAGCATGACACGCCTGCTGTTTAACCGCCATTGTGGTTCATTACATATCCCAGAATGCACTGGCTTTCAGCCGGCTTCTTCTTTGGCTTAATTCAAAATTTTAAACGCGCATCAAATACGTTTAATTCCACCTAGTGTACCGGAGGTGGTACAGCCGTGAGAGCGTGGTATGTTTGTGTTTATTCATTTGTTTATGTAAACTGTAGCAAAAAATAATATGTACAAAACAAGACAGGGACTTACAGTGCAAAGATGAAGGATATAAGGGAATCAACAATGGTGGAAGCGATTCTACAACACAATCGAACACGAACAATATACTGAAGCTCAAGAGAGAAAAAAAGGCAATAGCAACAAAAAAAAGAAGAGAAAAAATCAGGTAAAGAAGTTAAGATACATTAAAAAGGAAAGACTGAGATAAAGATTTTCTATTAATTTTCACCTTTTTTCGGCACTTATACAGTACATGTATATAAAAAAAGTTTGAACATTGTGCCGGAGAGGTTAGAAGTAAAACATGTCTTATGAAGATACCTCCCCTATAGTCACACTTAAAAAGAATAAATCAAAAAAACTAATAATTCATTCAATTGTCAAGACTAACCAATAATACAAATTTGATATACATGTAAATGTACAATTTGTAGATAAGGTTTTCAACTTTAGATGCATTACAATGAAATCCATAAAGTTTTCATTAGTCTTTGTTAATTCAATTCTTATATATGTATATTATGCATATATTTCAGTGATTTAAAGTAGTTGGCAGAATTATAAATGAACACGGTGAAGGAGGGAGAACTGCATATCCAAAATAAGCAAAAGATTAACAGTATCTGAAATGTTTGCATCAGAGTTGTCCATAAAATAAATTATATCATTGGAAGTAAATGACGGTAAGTAATTTCTAGTAACCAAATATGATCAAATCAAAACAAATTTAACATTTAAAATAAATGGTGGTTTCAGCTTCTGCAGGGAAAAAAATGCAAGGATCCACTTGGTGAAAACATTAAATATTACTAAAAAAAGTAGCTATATACTAAAACTGATTTAGCAGTTTAGCCCTCCAAAAAATGATAGTGTGGGTTTGGTTTGATCACATTTGATTGACAACATGAGCATAACCTGATGATCATACTGATTGGCCTTTTGTTTCACTTTCTTCATTCAGCCTGACATTGTGTTCATGTTACTAACTTGTTGTTGTTCTCCTCCACTGAACCCTCTGAGCTGTGGGTGAACCAGCTAATATAAGCAAACAACCCCACAGCTGTCATCAAATTTAGCTTCAAATATTGCTAAATTGTGATTGGTGCAAAGACAAATGTGACATCCCTTTTTTCTACTGCCAAACACAAATACAGTAAGCTCAACATTGAAATAAGCAGAACTGTTCGAAGTGTTCTGACTGAAAACACTGTGTTAGTTCTCCGTTGTTCACAGTAAGAAGCAAATTGAAGCTTTCACTTGCTCTGCTGTAAATAACCACGATCAGAATAATAATCGTACAGTAAAGGGATACAATGCAAACACCGCAGCAAAATTCTGAACTTTCCAGAGTAAATAAGTAGGACATTGAAAAGACACTTCTGAGGAAGACACTCTTGCACGGAGCATCATGTGAGTACTCTTGTGATGTTGTGGATAAAGTGTAAAGTTTCAAATCAAACTGGCACGTGAACCAATTTTAACTTGACACAGCTCGTGCAAAATGAGGATGTGAGAACACGCACTCCCCCCCATAAGGTGTTAATTTATTTTCTGCAGAAGAAAAACGACACCTTACCTTTCCAGTTATTAGCTGACAATCTGCAAGCATTTAATGAAAGCATTGAAATGCATTGTATATACATTAACGCTCATTCAGTTGACTTGACAGCTCAAAGTCAAATAAAATTGCCAATGCCACCCAATGAAATTGGCTCAAAACGAATCACGCAAGGTTCAATTGAAGCACTTAAGAAATGAATAATGACGGGGGTTGGAAGAAAATCAAAGCTTTGTAGCGGGTCAAAACACAAGCACTGGCTGAGCAAAACATCTCATTGTGGGCTTCTTCTCTTCCGAGTCGTTCCTGCAGATGGACAAACAGCGCGGCCACACAAAGTTCACATTGCAAAGAAAAGTATTTGCATTAGACCTTCCTGCCTGGTGGAAATCAGATGGAGACAATCAGTGCTATGTGTCCAGCGATAGAGGAGCAGCCCTCTGTATTCGGGCTCTTCATTAGATGTTCACATGTGTGCTCAACATGCCCAAAGCCAGTGTGCCGCATGGCAACATGTGGCCTGGGTGCGGTCTCAAAACCTTTGTTACTTTCATTTAAATGTGTGGACTGAGCCGGCCTGCCTCGTTTGACTGAATCCACTGATAATTGCTTAAACATGTCACATTAAAAAGATCATTATCTACTGGTGAGAGAGATACAGCTGATAGGGTCTGCTTGCTGTTCATTATTACTCCAAGGACAACTGAATGCATGCAAACCGATGGTGATAACAGGCTATTAGGATATAACAAAAAACACATGTGCAAAACATGTCAATAATACGGGCTGTGGATATTTTCTTTTTTTTTTTCAGTTTTCAAACCAAAATCCACACGTTTTTTTTTGTCTTCACAATGAGCACTTTGAGATGTTTTCTGCTCGGGCCTTTTGCTTTGAAGGATACTTAATCCCTCCACATCCTCCAGTTCAGCCAACCCAGTCTAACGTATTCTCTCTTTGTATTCGATCACTCTCCTTTTTCTTTTCTCTGATGCTCGACAGCTGGCTGTTCTTTCCCTCTTTTCCTGTGTCGTTCTCTGTCTGCTCCTCCCCCATCCCTTGAACACACACTGTTTTTCATTGTTAGAGATGACAGCAAGCATAACAATGCAAAGAACTACAACTCAAAGCCCGAGTATGAGAAACAGACAGAGAGGCTTCCTTCAGGTGAACATGGATCGCAACTATCTAAAGCAACATAACACGTGCACCTTACTTGACTAAATGATTCCCAGTGTTATTGGATATTTATGTGATGTTTACATTTAAATGATCTTATTAACCAACCGATTTGTTGATACACAGGATGAGATATTTCCTTTAGTTTTTTGTATGTTTCGGACTCACTGCCCTGTGTTCGACCAATTTCATTTCCCTTTTTGAACGTATAAGTTCCTCAGACACGTGGAACTTGACTTTAAGAAGCTGCAGAGGAAGTAGGTGACGTTTGCGTGTCATTATAACATCTACAGATGCGTATGTGTGTCACTCACGCCCCCCCCCCCGTTCTCCCTCTGCCTCTTTCTTACTCGCTGCTGGTGCAGAATAACAGGCCTAACACTCCGCCTGTGGCCTTTCACAAGAGGGAAATAAGGTAGTCAACCTCAAACAACCCGCCTCCTGTTGACCTTTCTGTGTTGTTACTGACAACCTGGCTTTCAATTCAGCTGAAGGCTGTGACTAGCATGCGTGGTCTAATTCCTCTAGATTCAGCAGAGGCCAAAAATACTTAATGTTAAATCCACCTAACTGCAGTTTCTCCACTAAATAGGCCTATAAAACAAAATAAAGGGCAGTAAAGATTTTTTTCCTGAAAGTAATAAAAACTCAATCTGACATAAAACTAACAAGAGTCACTCATGTTGGCTCTGAAGATGAAATGTGTTTGAGATTTGAGAAGAAAGTTCTGTTGACAAAATGCTAACATTTTTTGATAATTCTTATTTCAGTTTTTCTCTCAGCTACAACTAAAAGAGTAAAGCTCAGTGACAATACTGAAACAAACATAAAACGAACAAAAAAGCAACAAAACTAATTTGGGTTCTAAAGATGTATTTATATTTAGAGGAAAACTATCCAAAACTAACGAAACTGTCGACAAAATGTCTGTTCTTATTTGTCCTCAGGGTCACCTTTTGGCAGCAGCATGTCTTAATGAGGAAGATAAAAAAATTTAAAAAATGTCTCTATTTTTTTTGGCTAATTGTGATTCCAAAGATTTTTTTTAGAGGTGTTAAAAGAACTAGCCCAACACTGTCAACTAACATGCCTGTTTGTAAGTGAAGTTTCCCTCTGAGCTAGGATCCCCCTTGGCAGCGGCGTGACGTGGACGTGTAGCTGGACGCTCCGTGCTCCACCCATCTACCTTATCGAGCTGCTGCAGGCCCTGCTGACGGCTGCCTGTGGCCTGATACGCCACTTCATCTTAGAGAAGTCCGTCTCAGCTGAGATACACTCCCACACCTCACCACGCCAGATGGTCAGTGGTGACATCACACGCACAGGAGGCGATCAGAAGCTATCTCTCAGTGCAGCACCACGTGTTGTGCAACATGGAGTGTAAACATTTATGTTGTAGCCATTGATTTCTTTTTTTTTAGTGAGAGGTGGATTTTAATCAAACCTCATGTATCTGCATGTTGTCATTTTAAGGTTGAATTGTGCCCAAATATTTCTATGACTATTATGTTTTTATTTGATTACTATATTATTAAATATTAAGATCCTAATAAAAAAGAGTGGAGTTTTCAGCCGCCCTGAGGCCCAGACTCATTAACACATACTACAATAACATAACTTTTGAGCGATGCCCGATGATATCGTCACGTCATCGGCAGATAAAAGCTTTAAAATGATGATGGACAGAAATGAACATTTTCTCCAATATGAGAGGCCGATATGTTACATAATAATAAATATGGCTTGTTTTACATGTTATCTAAGTTGAAGTAGTTTTCCCAGTGAATGTGTACATGATGATGAGCATTGTATTTTATGTCGGCATCTGCCAGTGGACCGTCATGATAACTGTAGGCAGAATAATAATAATAATAATAATAATAATAATCCCACTATAGGAAAGACTTGATGTTCTCTGCAGTTAGGTGGAAAACAATCTGAGCGTATAAGCAATCAGCCAAAGTGAGTTAAAAAATATCTGCAAATCGGCAAACAATCCACTCTTGTGCATCCCTACTATTTTTTACACAACTATAAAGAAAGGAATTCTGGCCAAAAAGAAGCTGAGCAAGGAAATCATGTATGTCCACAACAGGCGTCAGTGTCTCTCTTTTTGTCTCGGAGGTTTCCCCAAGCTGTTCATCGCCCAACTCTGCTAATGTAAACCACCCATCTGTTTTAAACAAAACACATAAAAACACACACAAAGTCATTTCCCACCACGCCAGACCCCGAAGAAAGGATTGCTGGGTATTCTGGTGGCAAGGAAATACACTCCAGATGTGAACAAATTGTCCCCTGAACTAATTGATATTGTGTTCACTGATGCTGAGTTTGGATCTCTGAGGTTTTTGTAGATGGGTCTGAGAGTACTTGGCAGGATTTAATAAGTGCATGTGCGTGTGTGTGTGTGTGTGTGCGTGTGTGTGTGTATTTGGAAGCATGAGTGTGTGGAATTACAAAGCTGATTGAAAGTTTTCTAAAGTGTTCTTTTTAAATATGCAAATGAGGCATTCTCTTATTAAATATGTGCTAAGTTGCACACATTTCCAGAAGAGAAATGTGAACACTGGACAAAGCCAGGTTCAAAACTCTTGTTTCAGTTTGTTCACATGTTAAAGTCAAAGGTTAGTACAGAAGGGATTTGGGATATATCTTTGTATCACTCTATAAATCAAGAATACGGTCAAAAGACATTTAAAAAAAATCTATGTTTTTAGTAATGAAATGTTCTATAAATCAGGCTCTGAATGATATATGAACAAAGCCCTCTGTGAAAAGATTCAGAAGATAGATATGAATGGAACTGTAAAGTTTGGTTTATACTGAGGTGGAGACTTCTGGCTCAGAGTCTGGGAAAAAACAAATTTTGTGAAAACTGCCTTTAAAGATATGTATTGTAAAATTCATACAACTTTTTTAACTAATAGAAATCACCACCAAACTTCCCCAGTTGATGACTTACATTAGGACAATTATGTTTTTGCAGCAGAAGTTTCCTGAAATGTCGTTTTGTTTAAATATGCAAATGCGGCATTATGTAAAGCTCATGTTTATTGCATTTCGGAGAAATCTACCGACCCAAAAAGACAAAGTTAGTCAAGTATACACCTAAATGTGTATGTTGGATGTTTTCTTTCAAAAGTCTGAAAGAAGACATGCGTGTATAAAATGCTGATGCTTTGCAGTGAAACGCTGGGATGACACTCGAGGAGCAGTTGGAGATCCGACTACTGTTGCACAGCCACCATAAGCAGACACACATGTGTGTGCTCGGTGCCTGATGGAGGCTTTATTTCGGGGAGCCCGTCGCTCTCTCTGTCCTGTCATCATAGCTTCTGGCGTGCTCGTCCCTTACAGTCATCTAATCAGGACTGATGAGGCGTGCGGGAGCAGGGGAGTGGCTGCTGCTGTGTTTACTCTCCACATGTGAGAGGTTTCAGACACTGTCTGGAGAGATGAGAGACGGAGACAGACAGAGAGGAATCAGACAAAGTCCACAGTACGATGTGGCGTTTCATAAGATAGTTAAAAATCACTCCGCAACTTTAAATAACAGACCACCACGCAACTGCAATCAACCTGACTGCAGCCACATTAACCACACTGTAATCCAAATAAACAAACAATGGCATAATGAAAGAAGTCCCCTCTTTAGATGCTGGGAAAACGCTTCATCCTCATCCATCTTTCTGGTTCTCTATCATCTATTTGTGTCCAGTTTCTGTTTGTTTCACAGCATCCTCACGTGAAGAGCTGCAGGAGAAAAATAGATGCAGCCCGACTGAAGAGTGAGGATCTGGTAGGAAAACCTAATTTTACAAGGCCACTGTAATAAAGCAGACAAACCCTTATTTAACTTATAGCAGTTATTTTATTATGAGGCTGATATAAAGTTTCATGGGCAATTTTTATGTGATGTTTCCTCCTGAACCACAGGGCCCTGACTGTAAAAAAACCCAAACCAAACCATCTCTTTCTTTTGCCATACTCTAAAAGTCTTAATTTATTGCAGGCTAAGTCTTCGGTTTTGTAAGATTCGGACAATTAACATTTTTTGTCATTTACTTGCCTTTATAGCTAGTTTATATGTCAAAGCTGAAACAGTTTACATTTATTTCGTTTTTCAGATTTTTGTGGATAAAAAAAAAAGACAATGAATGTACCAATAATTGTGTGTAATATATGTATAATTAATGATAATAATTATAATCAAATCAAAATAATTGCATCAATTTGATGAAATATTTGAGAGTATTTCGTGTTTTAGTGTGAAGTGTCATGTTTGGATGTAATTTATTTAAATGTGTTAGGAAGGATTCTTTTTTTGAAAGCAGAATCATACAGAAATAATTTTAACATTTTAACATGAGCCCATTTTAAAAATGTACATTTTCTCAGTTTAAATATTTAATTCTTAACTATTTTTAATTGTTAGTTCTCAGTGAATTAATCATTAATGATACATAACCTTAAGAATTTGACTTCAATGTTAACTATACTTTAACAAATCCGATTTTCGTGAATAGGCTATCACCTATTATTAAATGACATTTTATTCAAAAATATTTGTGGGCAAACAATTAATCTTGTGGAGGAACAACGTGCCTAAATGGCCAATTCCATCTCTCTCAGTTCAATACTCAACTGTTATCGTTTTTCACTAGCTCTTCGAAAATAAATGTTTGCTTTTTAAAGCTTTATCGAAAGCTAAACAACATCCTGGTCTTAACATGGACACATTCTGATGTTGTGTGAACCGCATAACTTCTCCAGCACCCGACTTAATCAAGTTTCTAAGTTGTTTTGGATCCAGTTATTTCTCATTTAAACGGAACTGAGACTTTACAGTAGCCCTCAGAAAGAAACATAAATAAATACCCAAAGCCCGACCACTGGAGGATCAAAAATAATACCTGCAGATGTTAGGTCCAAAATGATGACTGTCCTCACATTTTCATGTATTTTCGCACCCGACTCTTGTGAAAATGAAACTTCCTTATCATATATGTTCTCCGCACTGCAGCAACAGGTAAGCTGTTGTGGTTTTGGAGGCATTTCCCCCTCAACAACTGGCATTTTCTAGCCGGCTCCTCTGTATTGAACACGCCAAAAGCCTTTTGATGCTTTCATGTTCCGTCGGAAATGTCGCAATTATGAGGGAGCGATTGATTACCAAACGAAATATGAATAAATGATACTGAAGTTCCCTATAAGGCTGTGGTTGTTTTTAATTCAGTGGTCAGACAGCAGCTAAAGTAGTCATTTTTAAAACATGGTTATTTACTCATGACAACACCAGGCACTGCACTCCAACACACAGACTACATCATGTTTCATGTTATTTGCAAAATAAATCAACAGGCCTAAAATATCTATCCGTTGTTAGTGTTTTTTAAACTGGTATCTCCACTGGTGCTTAAATACACAGACAGAAGTAAGTTTTTCCTATAGATATAAAATGTGAGCAGGCGGGCAGATCTTGAAAGCAGCATTATTGAAGACTCTTGCTCCCCCACCCCCCATACTCACTCTGCACAAACACATTCACCCTGCGGGCTCGGTGAGGCTGTTGGAAGCCTGTGGAGGGGCTGGGAAGAGGTGCTGGGGGGTTAGGGTGATGAGGAAACGAGTTGATGTGCCCTGGAAGTAATTCTTTCACCCCCACCCCCCAAAAAAAAAAAAAAAAACACAAGGTGGGAGAAAACGGGACCACCAGCAGCAGCAGCAGCAGCAGCAGCAGCACCGGCGGCTCTAACACGTGGGGACCCGGGGCGCCCATCCACATTCCTGCTGATGGGCTCTAAACCCTGCTCGTTTTCTTCCTCCGGGTTGTCACTTGTTGACGCTTTAGCAAAAAAAAAAAAAAAAAAAAAGTTTTAGAATGCATCAAGCAGATGTTTATTGTGATTCAGTAATATTAATTTGTCATGATTAAACGATTGACAGTATGTTTATTTGTTTCCCTCATTTGTAAAAACATTTGTATGTTCAATGTTCACAAGAAAAATTAAATGTAAATACATTTGAGGAAACCTTTACTATTCAGTCCCAGTGATAACATATTTATATTTAGTTTTTCCTCACACTTTTCCGTTCTTAGAAAAAGTGTGTAAAGTTGAGGTGATCGCGGTCATTCACCAGATGCACTGATTTCTGTTGTGAGTGTTTCTTTTGTACACTTGAATTCACAATGGGCTCTGTTAGAAAAAAACAAACCCAAATGAAACATACATTTACCTAAAATAAAATGTGTTTATATAGTAGCTGATCTGAATTATGTGATGACTGAAGAGAAAAAACATTTATCTCATTCCTATTTGGTTTCAGAGGACAACACAAAGCCTAATAAAGCAAACCGAACAAATAAAGAGTCGCGTTCGATCGACACGAGTCCTAATAAAAAAAATAATAAATGTAAAAAAAAAAAAAAAAAGCCTCAAAAGTAACCTATTTATATTAAAATATTAGGCTGTCAAAAAGCAAATAACGCTGTATTCAACATTGAGTATAGGGAACAATACGAAATTAATTCAAATATTAGATGCTAATATGTCAAATGTCAAACCGTGGCTCTCTAATGGGCAATTATGAATTTATATAATTATATTTTCGAAATAAAGGCCTATTCATTTTGTTGTAACAAGCCAAAGTTAAATAATGTGTAACTGCAGGTGTATTAAGTGAACCCGCTTGTGACTGGGAGGACTGGCTGCTGCCTGCTGGCTGCAGAAAAACCAGTAAACTGTCCCTGCTTGAAAAAAAAAAAAAAAAAAAAAAAAAAAGAAAAAAGTTTGTGAAAGTGGCCTGACGTCACACTCCCACAATGCTTACCGCCCCATAACTCCGCTGCAGCCTGAGGGGAGCCAGACACACTCTCAGGCCCCGAATATAGAAAAATTATTGGAAAAAATCGGAAAAAATAATAAAACATCAGATCGAGGGGAGAAAAGGACGGGGAGCGGTGGCGTGGGCTCTCCCACGGCGGGTGTCTGGTCCGGTCCGAGATGGAAGGTTATCGGGGCTCCATGTGAAATTGACTAATGCAGTGCTGGAAACTTTTTGGTGGGTAAACTGCTCGTTTCTTTTCCTCAGTAAAACCTCATAATGTGGCTGCACGTCCCGATGTGGGCATGTGTGCCTTTTTTACTTTTTAAAGAACTTTACCAACTTTATATCAACTCACGCTGACTGACACATCGACGTTTGCGACACTTGAATTGTTCTGAATGCGTTGTTTCTATCGCGTAATCGCACTTTGCGTAATTTCTGCTTATTTTTTTGTGGCAGCGTGGAAAGGAGCTGGGTATTTAATTTTTAATTACGCGATCGCCTCCTCTGCCCCTCGAGCCTCTTTTTGCTCGATAAATATGTTGCAAATGCAAATCTGGGAAGTTGTTTAACACGGTGCACTTTGTCAAACGGCCCCTCGCTGTTGACGTCTGCTGTCCTGTGCATGTTTTCGGCGATCTGGTGAGTTTTCAGCAATTTACGAATATTTATCAAGTGTGGCGCATGCCAGTGCAGAGCAGAGGGAGACAGGCTGCCGTCCCACGGTGTTTGCGAGAGGAGAGAAGTCTGATAGAAGTTGCTGTAATGTGGAAGCTGTTCGCGTGCATCACACTTTTACATTCTCTTAATAAATTAGGACTTTTTGTGTGTGTGTGATATTCAGGGTTACCCAAAAAAACAACAACTTTTAAGCCATTGTTGCTGACTGAATGTATGTTTGGCCCCTGCGCTGGGTTATCTGCACGGCTGGTGTCATGTTTGTTGCAGATCGGATGTTTTGTGTCTCTTTCCTACATGTGTGTGTGTGTGTGTGTGAGAGAGTGTGCTTTTCCTCTGAAGCGGGTAAATAACAACCAAGAGCCCACCAAAGGGGGGGTTGGGGTCAGAATGTGGGGGTTCCGTTTATGCACTTGTTATTGATAGCTGACTTGGCTGCAGGCTTCTGCTTTGTCCACGTTTGTTTGTGGATAGAAGCAGCAACTTTTGCTGAAGTAACAACAAGTAACTACTATAGAGACGAATAGTGAGTTCACTGTCAGCTTATTGCATTGTGATGTTTTTGCACTCTTCCAATATTCCTGTGACATTGATGTGTTGTTGTCGCTGCAGTAACTTATATCATTCATTACAAGGTTACTCTTACTGTTTTCCTGTTGAACATGGAGCTTACACTTGTTATATTTAGATGTTTTCATTACGTCAGCTTGAAGCTATAAGCGGACATACTGAGTGGAGCCGCACCGATTATTCGACTAATCGATTATTGACAGAAAGATTATCGCTAACTATTAAGATAGTCCATTAAACGTTAAAGTCATTTGTCATTAAAAAAAATACTGTTTTCAGCCTCTCAAATATGGAGATTTTCTGCTTTTCCCTGTTTCATATCATATTAAAGTGAGTATCGTTGGGTTTTGGACTGACAGTACAAGACATTTAAAGAAACACCTTGGACTTGTACATGTTTCACTTTTTTCTGACATTTTTTCCGATTAATTGAGAAAATAATCGGCAGACCCAAAAATGATTTACTAAAACATACAACAAAGAAAAACAGCAAGATGTCAAAACTGACAAGCTATAGAACTGGGCTTGTGTGGTATTTTTGCTTGACAAATGACTCGCACAATGAATCGCTTATTAAAATAGTTGCCGATGATTGTACACCTGCAGCGGCCGGATTCTCCCTGTTTCTCATGGCTGAAATATCCTTCTGCAATAGCACACGCATCAACATTAACTTGTCGTTCCATCAACAGTAATCTAAGGTAATAATTAAAGTTTTTAAGACTGTAAAGCTAACCCAGCTCTGCCTGGCTTGAATGTCTCTCTATAAAGAAATAATGAGTTCTCTGACGATTTGTTTCGAAAAAAGCGGCAATCAGTGACTTAGTGGTAAATAAAAAGGTCAGAAATGACCTCAAGGCAGCAATTATTATATGGCTGCAACATTAATGAAATACATGAATATATACCGTCCTAAAAGCCTTTAAAGTTTCTCACAGCCTCGAAAAGATTCATGTCAAAGTTGCAGATTAATAAAGTCTGATGAAGTGAGTTTAAGTCGGGTTTTTCCCTCCACTTCAAGAGACAAGCATGCTCCACAAGGCCTCCAGCTCCATAATAAGGAAATGGAAGTGAGTTTGTCACGAGACAATGCTTTTGTTGCCGCCAGTCGCCGTGCAAGTCGAGACCCATGTGTTGATGTTTGCTCCTCTCTCTCTACAACAACCCTGTCAGCGATGGATCCGCTCCACGGGCTTCAACAGATTTCATTTCCTCCAGAGATTTCTCCAGCTTTTGGAACATGAAGTAATGTTGTCGGTGTTCTGGTGCACCTGTTGGTAAACGGCGTGACACACAAACATAGCTTGCGTAATTAGTATTAATAGTTCTGCCAAACTCAGAAAGATCAGAGGTGAATTGTGAACGCTCATAGCTGTGGTGACGAATACAGTTAGAGAACAACAATAAATGAAACAATGAATACATCAGAATCAGAAGAATCAGAATATCTTTATTGTCATTATACTCGTATACAATAACATTTCGCAGGCTTCTCTCTATATAATAGTACAAAAAAAAAAAAAAACAGTACATAAAGTTATAAAAACAGTAATAGCAGCCAAGAGAATACAAAAAATAGTAGGCACTTTTTAAATAAAATGTACAAATTTACAGCTGGGTTCTAAAAATGTCCAGATCAATAATCTTTATATTAATTGTGGATGTAGTCTTTGAGGGGTGGTTGTTGTTATATGTGTTATTTAATAAACATTTGAACAGAGCAGAATCGCTAAAAAGTTCAGCAATTAGCTCGCAAACGTACATTTCTAATACTACGTGCAGAATTACAATAAAGAAGGAGCCCCTCCTACTTCTAATGCTTCTCTTCACAGTCTGACTCCTGATGATTCGTGCTTTTCTGGTGCCCGAGCGTTCTTAGCCACTCTGCTCTCCATCGAGCCAGCTTCTTCTCATTAACTCCCATGCATTGCCTTGCATTACTTCCATGCCCCTGTGGTTGGAGGCAGCACGTTTCACATTTGGCTTTGTGATTGACTGGATGTGTTTGCCTGTTTGTGAGATGGTAGGTGTGCGCGTGCACATGTGCGCCTGAACTCATGGTGGTGTAGCTTGTGTGTTTGTGAGAGAGAGAGAGGGAGAGAGAGGGAGAGGGAGCTGTTTTTGAGCTGAAGGGAGGTCTTCTCTGAAATATCCCCCACAATCCCTTGTGCCTCTGCGGGCAGCGGTGGTGTAGTAGCAGCAGGGACGGTGGCGGCAGCAGCAGCAACAGCAGGCTCATTTCCATGAGAAAAGAGCATCAGTTGGGTTAATGGGAGGGACAGCCCTCTGTGGGGACAAATGGTAGTTAATAACCAGGGAAGAATCGGAAAAGCTCTGATCCCTTTCTTTGTACTTCTTCACCTTCCAGAGGCAGGGACGGGGTGGGTGAGGGAACAAGGGACACTGGGTTCATGCTAGAATGGATGTTGTTCACTGAGGGGCTGCAATACTATTTATTATTTTCTCAGGAAAGCGGGAGAAAAAAAACCGGGATCTTAAGAACTGGGCTATGGAGCATCGCAGAAGAAGTGTGTGTGTGTGTGTGTGTGTGTGTGCGCATATGTAAGGGGTGCAGTTTGTGTATTTGCACTTCTTGTGTACTCACATGTACATGTGTTTACATGCATGTGTGTTCGGCGACTTTGGACGAGCAGGGGAAGATTTCTTTACTTGTGAGGTGTAGCTGCTGGTCATCCAGGTCACTTGGAGCGGGATGGCTGTTTGCCTTGTGCGAAAAGACGAAGTCATAGTGTTGTTTACTTCTTCTTTAATCACACATTTACTCTTTTTAATCATCATTGTGCCAGTTTCAGACTATGTTTTATTCAAGCAAAGCTCATGTACAGCTGCTTGCTTAACGATTGAGAAATAAAGATTCTTTTGTTAAATGAAAAAGAAGCATTTTTTTTGGCAAAACATTATTATTATTTTTTTTCAGAAAAGAAGGAAAGGGAAGTTTAAAAAAAGTATTAGTACTGAAACTCAGGTGTTGAATGTCAAAAACTGTACTCAGCCCTTGGGGGGGTTCCTGAGTTTCATCATCCCTGCAGTTTACACTTTTATTTCAAGTCATTTGCACCAGTTTGAGTCAGGCGTGGCTCGTGTTCACTGAGTCCGTACACAGATTGCTGTGACGTTACTCAAACTTGACTTTTTTCATTCTTCTTTTTGTTTTTGTTTTAGTATTTACCTTTACCCCAGTATTGCCAGGGGGTTTGCAGCTGTAGTAGCATGTGGTCTGATATAAACTATTAAAGTATTTCAGAAGTATTCCTTTTTGTAACTGTTGTTACTGTGATTTCATGACTCTTGAGTGTGAAAGTTCCTTCATGACCTTGGAATTGAATTAGTAGTTTGACCAAATGATCCCAACTCAAGGTCCACATATCATGGTCACGGTTAGATGGGGAGATTTGGATTGATTTCGCTCAGTTGTCGGTTGCATTAAAGGCTCAGGAGAAACCTATTATGAGGGCGTTGAGTTAAGATTCTTTTTTTTTATCAGATAATGACTGTTCTCTGCTCGTGCTTCTGATCTTTGAAATGAATTGGTCAGGCCGTAATGGTCACAGTGTTAAGCAAAAGTTACATATGCTTTTTTTTAAAACAACAAACATGACATAAGTCACCAAAAAAAACAATGAACCAACACAACACCAACGTCACACTGAAACAGACCACAATACATAATCAAAGCGGATCAGTCGTAATAAAAACAAATCTTTCCCACCTTTTCAAACGCTTTTTAATGTCTTAATTTCTATTTGCAATATATCCTTCCACAGTGCAGTAACGTTTAGCAAACATTCTGAAGTCACGGATATTTGAAAAATATACACCAGCAGCTTGAAAAAGAGATCTTTTCCCTCACAAAATAACCAGATTGATGATGTAACATGAGCGTCACAGAGGACAGTTGTGGTTGAAGGCTCAGCTTCATTGCATTACTCCTGTTTGGAGCCTCCCTCACAAAGGCGGAAACAACATGACAATAACAGCAAGGTGTACCGTTCACGGCATAAAACAACTCGAAGGGCACTCGGGGAGCGCAGACCTCCGCCATGGCCCCTTCTATACGTAAAACGTAATGCATGTATCCGCCCCGTGATTTGGATCCGCTCCGATGTCACAAGTTCTTCGTTGGCCCATGCTGCACCTTCCACCAAGTTTCATGAAAATCAGGTTAGTGTTTTATCTCTAATCCTGCTGACAAACAAGCAAACAAACCAAACTGAAAACATAATGAAAAAGACGCTCATTCGGAGTCAGCAATACCCTAACTCTCTAATATCCCAGAGGTAACCGGGATTCATAAAATACATTGAAAACATTTATTATATCACTCGTTCACTTTAAGTTAAGAGGGTTTTATTTGGGCTAAAGTCCACGCTGGGCGAAAAACCTGCACGAAACATCTCTCTTCACCTCCGTTATAGTAAATACTGCGCCGCATACATTTACTGCATTTACTTGGCAGCCGTGACAGAGAGAAGAATGATGCTTCGCTGTGTAATGGACTGATTGAAAACAGACCAATGTGCAGTGCAGCACACACACTCGCATACACACAGATATTTACAAGGCTAATTAAAGTAAAAAAAAAAAAAAGAACCTTCACATTTTCATTTTTATTATGCGTAGGCCCAAAGTTAATAATACACACATACATGCTCTCATTTCCTCACACTCTCGCTGAGGCTTTTTGGACCTGCGCACATTCTGACGCGTCCTGCAGCAGCCCGGTCAGAAATAGTAAGAGGATGCTAGATGCTTGAACCACATACTGCCACTTTTCCTTGTGGATCTTTTTCTAGGAAGAGCGGGGCAGCTGTGGCTTTTCAGAACCTAGATCCATCCATCAAGCAGCACCCATGGTTTACACCACACAACACACACACACACACGCGTGCTCTTTCCTCTCCCTCCCTCTCCTCCTCTCTCCCTTTCCATCTTAATTTCTTTCCGTCCTCTCTTTTTCTTCTCTTTCTTCTTCCCCTTTTCTCTCTCGCACTCTGTCCACCCATCCCTCTCTGTTTTGCCCTTCATCCATCCTTCTCTCCCAGACTTTGAGTTTACAGCCCCCGGGCCACTTCCGCCAGGCTGTCTGCAACAGATTTATTAATAGGCTTTTCTCTCGCTGCAGTAAACACAGCGTTGGTTAAGGGGTCGTCTCTCAGACACTGATCGACTTGTACTTAACCTTAGGAACTGACTGACTTGGGAATAGAGGGACGTCTGTTGGTTTCAAAGATGATCCACTGCAGACCAAGTCATTGAGGGACTGCTGGAAATAAACACGAGTAGGAAACAGAAATGACTTACAGTAAAAGAGCCAAAAAAGATGAACACATTTGGTGATATCTTACAGTTAGAGTTTGGTGAGGAGAAGCAGGCTGGCAGAAGGGATGTCACAAAGGTCATTTGGAGGATTTCGTTACATGTGTTGCGAACACACCTCAGCCTGCCGAGCCACTGTTGTATATGTACGGTCTGTGTAATGTCCATTCAGTGTCCAGTTGGAGCTTTTCATCATTTCACAGGATCCTCATCAACAGATAACGTTTGCTCAGTCGTCATGGAATTGTAAACCTCAACTGAGCATTCAATAGTAACTGTTGCTACGACTGTCAGGCCGTCCGCTCTCGCGCCACACGTATGCAGGTCACTATGATGATGGTGGCAGATTTAACACTTGAAGGGGCGAATTCATAAAGAATGGATTGCGGCTGCTGATCATTTGGCCCCTCTTAAGGTCCCATTCACGACACATATTGAGCTAATGGTATTCTGCAGCTGAGTGAAATTTGACTTTATTTTGCGTCTGATTGCAAAGAATATTGGCGAAGTGTATTAGCAGAGTATAAATGTGGCCGTGGCACCAAGATCACAGTAGGCAGAACTATGGCGGAGAGAAAAATGCCATTTTTAAACTGCAAGCTACAGATCCTGACCGACGAGGTGCAGAGGCATTCCTCAAAACTCCAGGCAAGGCCTTTCAACTTTTGTGATTTAACAAAATCATGTGTCCGTGCTTCAGTTACCACCAACTCTCTGAAGATGCTAATCATTTCACTGTCACTGCGTGTGGCCATTAACGCTGATCTTTGTGAATTGGACAGTTTTTTGCAATGAGGCTCTTTTGCATTAGCATATTACCTCATTTAAATTTGTGCAAATAACACACAAGCACCATTTGCTTTGCAGCGCAGTTAAAGGTGCATTTCACCCTCATTTCTAGTCGGCTGTTGATTTTCCAGCTGTAATGAAAACTTCCTCCAGCAGTTTTTATGTATCCATGAGTTGGTGACTTTTTAATGCTTTAAAGTGAGTTGTTTTAAAATGAGAACGTCTTAAATATTCACTTGATGGCTACTCAATTGTACTTAAAGACCGAGGCTAAAGCAGCTTGTCCCAAAAAAGTCAGCATCTTCACAGGTTGATGATCCATGAAGAAGGAAATGAACAAACAGCATTGTTGTTGTATTGGCGTGTTGAGCTAGTACTAGTTTTACAAGTATGATAAGGACATTTGGGTGCTTCGCTTACATACTTGCACAAGAAGACAGGAGTTCGATGTTCACTATTAATGTTACAGGAGAAGAGGGCTGTAACACTATCTTGTGTAATGAGTTTAGCTGGACTTGCTGAGTGAAAGATCCCCCAAATCTAATAAAGAGCAGGACAGAGCCGGTAACTTTACCCTAAACTCTGATACAGTGGCATCCTTGACACAGTGTGGAAATACTAGCCGTTACCCAGCAGCTACGTCTTTAAGTTTTATTTTAATTATTTTTTTAAACGGAACCTGTAACCCCATCACTATTCGGGGGAGGGGCTTAGTGACTAGCCGAATACATGTGGGCAAACTGTTGACTAAGATTAGATCAAAATCGAGAGATCGAGAGAGAGACAGAGAGAGAGAGAGAGAGAGAGAGAGAGACAGAGAGAGAGAGAGAGAGACAGAGAGAGAGAGAGAGAGAGAGAGAGAGAGAGAGAGAGAGAGAGAGAGAGAGAGAGAGAGAGAGAGAGAGAGAGAGAGAGAGAGAGAGAGAGAGA
>CALSCE010000016.1:9303365-9337632 GCA_943593645.1 Bovichtus variegatus | reverse complement strand
AGACAGAGAGAGAGACAGAGAGAGAGAGAGAGAGACAGAGAGAGAGAGACAGAGAGAGAGAGACACAGAGAGAGACAGACAGAGAGAGACAGACAGACAGACAGACAGACAGACAGACAGTGAGAGACAGAGAGAGACAGAGAGAGACAGAGAGACTGAGAGAGAGAGACAGACAGTGAGAGACAGAGAGAGAGAGAGACAGAGAAACAGAGAGAGAGAAACAGAGAGAGAGAGACAGAGAGAGAGAGACAGAGAGAGAGAGGGAGATACCCTGTTAGTGTTTGCTTCTGGAGCCAGTTCATTTAATTAGTCTCCACCAAACCCAAAATCATCGTTAAGGAAGGGTGTGTGTTACCCAGATGTCTCTCTCAATCCGATGGAACCAGCCTGAATGATACTGATGATAATAAGTCGTGGCGATGCTGATAATAATGATGATGCTGTTTAGTGTCTCTACTAACATGACATTGCACTTTGATGTTGATGTTGATGTTGTGTTGTTTTCAGCTTTTACACGCACATGTCCACACTGGAAGACTTGAAAGTAGAGCGCTTATTTTGATAGGTGCCTCCCAAAACGCGTGCCGTCTGTGGTGACCACAGCAGGAGACGGAAGGGAAACGACTAGAGAAAAGAGGGGAAGATGAGGCTCCTAATGAGCGCTGGCTGATTTCTGGGTGTTTGAATTGGCATGTGGGACAGAGAGAAGAGGAGTAAGGGATAGAGGGTTGAAGAGATGAAGGAGGAGCAGAAGCACTGGCAGGGAGAAGGAGGATGATGGGAGGGCAAAACAAATGCCAGATGAAAGTGAAAAATGAGTCGAAAAGCTTGTGCGTGTACTTTTGGGTAGTTTTCCCTCATTATTTATTTTCTTTATAATTGTCAGCAGCAGGAATTAATGTGGTTTAGAGCAATTTGTCGATGTTCCTAGAATTTGAATTCTCCTCACTTTTTGTGTCAAACTAAATACAATGATGCTGCATTTATTTTGCATAATTTCCTATATTTCAAAAGCCAGACATATTTGTGGAAACAGCGTCCGAGCTTAACCCATGTGGCTCACTTTTAAAAGTTGCTCTGAAGTTCTGAGAGGACAAACATGTCTGTGTCAAAAAACTGCTGTGAAAACATTATATATTAATATTATTTCCCCCTTTCACCGATCTAAATCTTTTAACCAACCTTAGACTTGATCATAACTGCCAAATATATAATGACATATCATTCACTTTCAGAATTTTAACCCTTTAAATGCTAGTCTGTTTACATATTTCCACTTTCTGTATACTAAATGATAGGGGAACTGGGATATGTCAATGATTAGCAACAACAACATTATTTTTTGTGCTAGAAACCATGAAAATAGCATGTATTTACCCCAAAGGGGGGAAATGTCTCAATCTGCTGGAAAATGGTAAAAGCACAATTTTCAAGCCTCTAGCTTGAAAGCGTGACATAATAGAACGTTTGATGTTATGCTGTAATGGTTGTGGGATCAAGAATTGTGGTTTTAATGGGTTTCAATGGCGGCATTTTTGTCCTTAAGGGTCTGAGTGTTTGTATTTTAGATACACAATTTATTATAGATTTATTATAGGAGCTGAGGTTGAACTTCCAAAATTTGAAACAAAAAAACAAAGAAAAACTCACACATTGCTCTGCATTAACAGAGTCAAATGTATCTAAACATTATAAAAGCCAAAGTTTTCCCTAATGAGGCACAAGGGTGAACGCCTATGGGAGGGAGTTTCTCTGAGCAGGGGTTGACTGACATTTAAGAGTTGAATGTCATACTAGCTAGCCACTGTTCAACTAGCTTCTGTAACTCAATGTAATCTCTCTAGAGAATTTCTGTCTTCAGTCTTTCTGCAAAAAAAAGATCCATCCACTACACTTGGTTTAAGAAGCGGATATCTTTGTGTTTTTACGATTCATTTGTTAGCAAATAAAAAACTACAGCTCCCATGAATATTTCCCGTTAGTTATGTATGCTGTGTCCATGCGTGTGTTTTTAAAAATGTTTAATTAGATGAAAATTCATTTGGTGTGTGCGTGTGCGTATGTGTGTGTGAATGTCTGAGAGTGTGTGGCCCTCGTTCTCACTAACACACATCCCCAGTGTCAAATAGGAATTGTGGACTCAGTGTCACCCCCAACACCCTGGCTGACCCCTGCATCCTCCTCACACACACACACACACTCACACAAACTGGATGCTAGTTAATGTGTCTCTAATATACAATAATTTGTATCGTCCTCCGTTCATGTTTTTGTGTCTCATAGTACAAACATCTGTGTGTCGAGACTTGGGATGTCACAATACCAGCAATTTAGTAGTCGATACCAGTGAAAGTCCACTATTCTCATTGTTAATTTGATAGCACGGTCTTTTTGTTAGGAAGTTTACCAGGTCTTCATTTCCTCTTCATTTCCTCCGCCAAAAGTTACATTTTACAATATAAGATTACATTTAAAAATACATTATACTATACCTTCGCCCAATACACATTTTTAATGACTAGTGCCTGAACGCACCTTACTGCAAGTCAATAGCACCTCCGATACCGGCTGCTAACAGCTAACAGCTGACAGCTAACGTTAACTAGCTAGCTAAAAATAGGGTGTGTCCCCTGGACGAGTCATATTGAGGTTAATGAATTAATAATAACAAGTGTGTGCCTTATGTGTGTTCTGTGAAAGGGAGCAGAGGGCCATGTGTGTGCTTTAGGAACCGATAAGCAGAATCTAAATAAAAATATTCTCATTTCCTTTCGAATGCCGTTAGTCTCGAGCTGCTTGATACCTTGTGGTACATACGCTACTTGTGGTACATACGCTACTTGTGGTACTATGCTACTTGTGGTACATACGCTACTTGTGGTACCTACGCTACTTGTGGTACATACGCTACTTGTGGTACTATGCTACTTGTGGTACATACGCTACTTGTGGTACCTACGCTACCTGTCACAGCCACAGTTTTAAACACCTGGTTAACATTGGGAATTGAAACACAACTACTTGGTTAGGTTTAGTAAAATGGGGTGAAACTAAGTATGTTTTTTTACGTAACTTAAGTTACGTACGCAAGTGTCTGTATTTGACGTAAAGTAAGTACGTTATGTAAGTTAACTTAACGTACGTCCAACGTTGACTTTTGGTTGGTTTTGGCTGTGCACTTGCCATTATGGAGTATTGCAGAGTGATTTCCGTTGGATTTTCTGTTGATGTAAAGTTGTTTTTATTGTTTTTGGTATGTTCAGCTTCTATTTCTGCTCATGTCATCTAATCAGTTATTGTTGGCTGGTGTGTTATTTATTGTGCAATACACATACAGGTGACCAGCACACATACCAGACACCAAAAATACTTTGCAGTAGTGAAACATTTGTCAGACACAATTACTCACACACACGTTTACAATGTAAGCATAGATACTTTGCCTCACCTTCCAGGCTCTACAAATACATTCTGCCACAACAAAGAACTCCAGCCATGAAGTACTGAAGGCCAAACCTGGTGCAAATGTATTAACTTCCAGAACAGCTCTCTAATGAATTGTGTTCACAGAACCCCCAAATACCAGAATCTCATCTTATTCTTTCATTTATGTATTCCAAACACAACACTGTGTCGGCTTCTAGAAATGTCAATGGGTGTTAAGATCAGAACACGTGTCGTTAGCTGCTTGTAGGTAGATTCACCATTGTGTTTAATCAGCAGGAAATATACATTCAAATGGACATGAAAACGTTGGATGACAACTTAAAGGTAGCCTTTAAATGAGTGCAAAAACAGCAACAGTTAAGGGAGATTTACGACTTTTTTCAGTGTAGCATAACAGCAGGGTGAAGTCAAGAGAAGCAGGCGGTGCAGTCGTGAAGGTGTTGCTTGGTGACAGTTAGATGAGCCCTGCCTTCTTCCCCCCAGCCAGACCACAGCCTGGGCTATCTTTAGCCAGGACACCAGGGCAGCGCTGCTGGGTTTATGGCCACATCCCGGCTCGACACTAACTGTCGGGATGGGTGAGGGTTTGGCATGGCAAAGCGGAGCTCTGGTCTCTGGTTAAGAGGGGGGGGGGCTCTTCCTCTCTATTCCTCCTTCCTCCATATGTAGAGCTTCACCCTGGGTCACAAGCAGGAGAGGAACTGAAACCTGGGGGAGGAGGGGAGGAGGGAGGAAAGATGGAGTGAGAAAAGAGAGAGGGAACACTGTTGAAATAGATCTGCAACAGACCTTCATTTTTAATTTGCCAAGTCATTTAAAAGTGTTGAATCATGTAATAAAGGCAGAGCCTTCGTTCGTTCACGCTATCATTCCTGTTTATATATGTCAGAAAAATCTACAGCTCCACAATTTTGTCCAAATAACAATTATTGATATGTATTTATATTTTTTGCATGGCATTCAACCTGAAAATCTGCTTTAAATATACGAAAAACATCCAAATTAATAACATTTATCAAGGAAAAATGCTTAACATTGACATTAACATCCACTGTTTCCTGCTTTTCTCTTTTTTATACCATAGTAAATTGAATATCTTTAATATGTTATGTTATGTTATGAACAAAACACGCAATATGAAGATGTAACCTTGGGCTCTGGGAATGTGCAATGCTTTTTAAAATTTCTGACATTTTTTGGACTAAACAATTAATAGATTTATTGTAAAAGTAATCACATTAACAGATTATTTAGAGGCTGTAAATAATAACAGCAAGCAACCACTTAATGCTTTGACCCTTCATAGGAAATCGTATTATTTTAACTTGCAGATTGCTCTTTCCTGCAGTTACATCTGTGTTTGTGTGTGCTGGAAATGCCTGTGTTCATTTATTTGATGCACCAGAGCTGTTCTTGAAATTATGGCTGCAAATAATAACCTGTTGATTTTTTAAATTTTTTTAGATGAATCGATTAATCATTCAGTCTATAAAACTAAACTAAACTATGATATAAAACAGATAAAAGCAGAAAATCCTCACATTTGAGAAGCTGCAACAGAGTATTTGACATGTTTGGTTAATAATCGACCTTAACGGTAAATCGCTCTTTAAAATTGTTGCTGAATAATTGTCTTTCTATGTTTTTAGCTCTTTTCTAAATAGTTTACACCGAATACAAACAGAAGGAATTTTCTTTGTTTCATTATTGACACTGTTGTCCTCATCTGTATGTTCTCTCTGCTGCCACAAGGACAAACACGTTTAATGCATTCTAGTAGGGCTGTACTGAAGTCATTTCTTTACACTCGAAGCTCATTTGAGGCTTTCGAATGGAGCTTTGTCATCTGTTATGACCTCCTAACCCCCCACTTGTGATTGTGGTTATATAAATGTAATTCATGGTGCTGCTAAAACAGGTGCATGATCCCTTTGTGTGTGGCAAGCTGAAGAGCAAACTGTTTTTTCACCACAGTAAAAAAGGTTGTTTTCGAAAGCTAAACCTGCCAACAACATATATATAACAGAATACTTCGTTAGATAAAAGATGTTGTGAATTTTGGAAACGATTACATCTATGTTTTTTAAATAAATGTTGACTTTGCAACGCTCTGGAGTTATTAGAAGTGTTTGAAGTCGAGTCTGATACAATCCTCCGCAGCCACCACTGCAATCAATTCTACTAATAGTATCATACTAATAATATCAGTGAAGCCTGATCTCCATCTGACACGGTGCACAAATACAGAGTTTGTATAGACGTGCAAAACAAGCTGTGCATCATTCGAATGTTGAATAAGAATTTGAATGTCAACGTTATGAATGAAGCTTCCCTGCTGCAATCCATCCGGTGCGGCCTGGCCAGTGTGACGGAATAAAAATCAAAAGTAGAGTTTTAGTATAGTAGTGCTTTTGAAATCTGCTGGCAATGTTATGACATCACTGAAGTGAGCTGATGGCGGTGGACATGCTGCCTTCATCCTGCTTGGCTTCCAGTCCTGGTCAAAGTGTTTAGTAAAGCATGACCCCCCCCCCATTTCTCTCTGGAGTCACTTGACTGCTCCAAAGACCCCTGACTCCACCGCTGCAAGTGACTCCAGTTTTTCCCTCCCTTTTTTTGTCATCCTTTATCCCTCTTTCCTTCGCCTCGCTTATGCCCCTCACTAACCGTCTACTTTTTCATAATTAGAATTAATGAAACACCTTATGCAACTTTTTTCACACAGTACATGACATTTCTTGTGTTATCAAAATGTTTTAGACCTAATGTTTGAGCAACACACACACACACGCACACACACATACACACACGCACATACACACACGCACACACACACGCACGCACACACACATACACACACACACACACGCACACACACATACACACGCACACACACACACACTTCACCGCCCCCCTCTCCCCTTGAGCGCGGCTGTTGTCACCTAAGCTCTGGACGGTGAACTCACTTTCTATATTTAGTTTGTTTGTACTGTTTAGTTTAGGCAGGCACCGTCCTGCTATGTGGATCACGGTTCTGCAGAGACTACCAACCTGTTCTGGTTTGGCGTGGTTCGGTTCGGCTCGGCCCCGCATCGTGCCATCAACACCACAAAGAAACAAACCTTGAAACCTTTTCTCACATGTTATTGAGTATGGCTGCGGCAGGCAGTGAAGGGGTTAATACCAGTCACTCAGCATGGTGGAGCCGTGGCGGGCGGGCGGGCAGGCAGTGCAGAGGCTGACCTTTGACCTCTCAGGAAAGGAATGTGGAAGCTCTTTCATCCAGGACAGAAACTAAAGACACCCGGGCGGTTGGAAAGTGGCGGTTCAGTTCTGCCTTCAACGTTTTTGATTAGGAGAAGTAAGAAGAGGTTCCACGTGTGTTTGTCGTAGCGGCATCTGCCATTTTGGAATGAAGTTCCATCCTGCAGCAGTGTGTTTCTTACGATCACTGCTGTGATGCTGAAGTGTGATAAGTGGTTGGAAATAGTTGGAGTTGTGCTGTTTGTGCTGGCGTAACAAAAAAACAAACTGGTTCAGTAGCCCTGTGTGCTCTGACCTTTAACCTACTACCTGTGTAGTATGTTTGTAGTAACAAACAAGATGGTCATTACCTATTACTATTACTATTAATACTATATAAATTATTATTATTACTATTCTTTATTGATTCATCTGCTCAATTATTCAATTATAAAAACAGTTGCCGATTTATTTTTTGTAAATTCACTGATCGATTAATCAACTTATCATTTCAGCTCTACTGACATTACCTTTCCCATAATCAGAATGTAACTAGATGCTTGATGAGTCAGTGTTAGATGATATTTAACATGATTTCTTTATTTATACCAGCACTTCAAATGAAAAAATTCTGACTGAAGAATCTATGTTCATTTCTTTTATTTTTGTTGTATAACCCACTATGATCCTGTAGTACATTTAAAAAAAAAAAAAAAAAAAAAAAAAAGTTTAACTTCTGGTTCTGAGAAGTGAAGAAGAGCCTTAATCTTGCATTCTCTCTAATATCCAGCAGGGGGCGACTAAACTGGTTGAAAAAAAGGTCTGATTGTATAGAAGTCTATGAGAAAATGACCCTACTTCTCCCTTGATCTATTACCTCAGTGAACATTTTCTGAATGATCTTATGGTCTCATCTGTAGTTTCAAGTCATTTTCAACACAGCATCATGTTCATTTAGTAAATTATGGTCCCATTTAGAGTAAAATAGACGATAAAGCACAGTATGCTTTAGGGTGGGCCTATCTTGTGATTGACAGGTCGCTACTAAGGCGTTGTCGGGTTTGGGTGTTGTCCGTGTTTTTGCCTTAAAGCTTTAACCCACAGTGCGTTTTCACTTTGTGGAAGTTAACTGTAACATTTTTGGTTTCCCAAAAATGTCTTGTTCAGTGTTCAGTTGCGCTTAGCTCCACCCTCTCGTGTCACTTCTGGTTCCAAAAGTCCAAGATGGTGACGGCCAAAATGGCAAACTTGAGGCTTCAAAAATGCGGTCCACACATAACACCGATGAGTTATGCCACGGTGGCTAGGTCCACTTCTTATATACAGTCAATGGTATTGACCCAATCTAGCGCCAGGTTATCATTTGTTTCTGTCTTTTATGTATTCTAGAAATGAAGCGGAGTCAATGTGGGTGTTGTTTGTCTGGGGCTGTCCAGTAAACAAACACAAACCTGTGATCTAATATTGCTGCTACTTTGAGGACATTTTTGAGCAGTGGTGAGTATTCAATGGAAGGTAGTAATGGAAACAGCTGTTTTGTTTTTTGTTCACAGAAAATTAATTCTGTTCCATCCCTGTATCTTCTTGGGATTGAGTACTGTAAGACCAGCAAATGAAAACATGAAGTAGTTAATCACCTTTATACCAAACATCACATATTATCCATTAGAATTGAGCAACACCTGCATGAAAGTTGAGAAAATGTTTAAGTCATTCAGAGGTACAAAGATTACTGTAACTTCCATTCTTATGGTACATGTACGATTTTCAAGGTTATGCGGAAAAAACAAGTGATTTAAAAGAAGAAATAACAAAGCTGGCAACAGAGAGATAGAAAAAGCTGATGAGAGCTGTGACAATATAAATGGTTTGAATCATTTTAGTGAAGCAGAAACAACCAGTAGGATGTTTCTACCTCTGTTCTACACTATTAATCTTTATTAGGTAGGTAAAAATTGCTCAGAAACCTTTCATTAGAAAGGGAAATAACATTTATCTGTATGTAAGAAAAATACAAAACAAGAAGTGTCATGTAAATTTGTCCTTAATTCCACTTCAATGTTCCTTGTTTATCGTGTATAGACGCAGGTGTTGTGTGCATGTGCGTGTGCAGTGTTTGAACATGAGTGCATCTGGAGCTCGTACTGTATATCAAAGTTGATTGTAGCTGCAGACGGATGCTGATGGAGGTACTGTACAAACACAACAGTGAGTGAACTGAGGGGTTCTATACATGTAAAGTGCGACCACATGAGAGAAACCTCGGCTGGGTTTTCATTAGTTGATTGATAAAAAATGAGGAACATGTATAAGCGTGAAGTGCTGCAGAGAGACGTGAGAAACCTCCTAATGCACATGCTGCTTGGTCTCCTGGTCATTCAGACCTTGTTCAGTTGTAGAAATACGATAAAGGATGTTGATAAATAGATAGAAAATCAATAACGCCCTTGGGTGACTGAGAAAACATAAGGAATCTACTGCTTGATGTATAAGAGTCAGGGAAGTGTAAAGACTTGCTGCTTCAAATGTTGGTAGACCACATGCCTCCTTTCATTTTAACTCAGTACTAACTTACTAATCATGCTGAGGTTTTCTTTCAGAACAGAAAGAGTTAAGCTGAGAAAAAAAGAGTGTAAAGTTTTTTTTAGGCTGGCAAACAGATATCGAAATCAATTGAGAAGCGAGAAGGGCACTGAGTGCAGAGGAGCAAACTGTTTTCAAATCTGAATCAGACCTCCGCCAAGGCCGTTTCCATAAGTGAAAAATAATGCGTGTATCCGCCCTGTGATTTGGAGCCACAACATTTAATGGGTTATCCTTTGGCCCGTGCTACACCCTTCCACCAAGTTTCATGAAAATCGTGCCAGTAGTTTTTCCACAATCCTGCTGACAAACAGACAAACAAACCAACACATAAGGTTATTCATTTAGCATATCAGTCAAAAGCTGAGAGGGCTGTTCTGCTACTGTGCTAAGCTAGGCTAACGTTAGATAACTTTAAGCAGGCCTAGTTCAGCTGTATTTTTCTACACTGTGATTGGAATTAGCAGCAGCCAACAGGTATGTTGGATAACAAACCAAACTGAATTACTAAAATGGCGGTTAACCAAAATTGATATTTTTCTATTACAGCAAGCTGGCTTTCACTTTATAATGCTTTCTTACATCAGCTGTCTGTTTGGCAATAGGTAGTCACTGCTTTTTCGCCAGTTACTGTAGTATCGTAGAGACATGCGTATTTCAGTAATCAACATTACTCTCAAACATACAACAAAACACATAATAACACATAAACTTGTGTATCAAGCAGCGCTTCACTGCTTGAGGTGGTATTAGTGGTCACATTGAATGATTAGCAGTGTGGTAACTAACAGTGGGATGTAAACTAAAACATTTTCATTGAAAAATAGAGTTTTAATATAACATAATGCAAGCATAATACTATTACCTAGGTTAGTCATTTGGGCTGGTTCTGGCCTGAGGCCATGTGTGAACTTACTGCTCCACATGGTCTGTCATGGTGCGCCCTTTGTGTTCAAGCTCTATTTAGTTTATTTCTATAACTTGATGGTGTGGATTCTCTTCATTGTACTTTATCTGCCTGTCTGTGTGCGCGCCTTTGTGAGTGCGTTTGAGCATGCCGGCTTGTGGGGGGTGGGGGCAGGGGTAGTGGTGTACATGATGTTGCATTCGGCGTGACCAGAACTCTGTGTGTTGTATGTGCTGTTGTGTGCGGAGGAGAGAGGCAGGGAGACACGGCATGGTTCAGGCCAGGAATGTGCGATGTGGGTAGGCTGTACAATAGAGCCGGGCTCCCTGAGGGTGGTCAATAGGGCGGGTGTCACCCCCCTGCACCCTCCCCGCTGGGTGATGACCACCACACAACGCTACAGCTGTCAGGTCCTCTTAACCACCGCTGTAAACACACATACATTATGAGAACAAACACACATGCTTGTCCACTGAGACATGCGTGAGCACACAGGCACACATGTGCTAAAGTGTATCTCATGTCAAAGAAATGACTTGATCACACACACAACTCTCATGTGTACATGTTTTATCCATAGCCGGTGGATACATGTGTGTGCAGTTCTATTTAAACATGTAAATATAAGCATCTGCAGATTCCAACATATTTACTTAACTCATTGACCTCTCGCACAGAAAGGATGCCATCACATTTGGAGTTGTGCATGTATGTGCATTCTGTCTCATATGCCCACATGTGTTTATGGTGTGTGGGCGGCAGTAGCTCAGTCAGTCTTGGTTTGGGAACCAAGACTCACCGGTTCAAGTCCCTGAATGGACCATGTATGGAGTGTGGACCGGTACCTTGAGAGGTACCAGTTCACCTCCTGGGCACTTTGAGCACAGCACCAAACCCCCACTGCTCCTAATACTAGGATAGGTTAAATGCAGATTCTAAATGTCGCTGTGTACGTGTGTGTGACCATTAAAAGAGGATTCAAATCCTCAATTTCCACACTTATATGCACGTGACTGGCGCTCGGAGCACGGCTAACATTGGGATCAGCGTTGTGTCCGCTCAACCTTGTACTTAGCTGGTGTGCTAGCAGGCAAGGGTCACAGAGGTCACTCAGGGTAAATAAGGGAATGCAGAGTTCAGCGGGAACACAAGTTAATATAGTTTGTGGTTGAATTAATAAACAACTGCAGGTCAGTAGCTGTTTTTGGTGCAGTTTTTCAGTTCTATTGTCCACTTTTCCCCCTTAAAGTTTGTGACTGTTTTAACAGGAAGTGTTGGTTCTAGGAACTCCCCCCCCCAACCACCTCAACCCTCTCTCTACAATTGGGGGTTGTGTGTGTTTCTCCAAGGATTACAGGAGCCTTATCTAGTTTCATAACAAGTACATACATGTACACACATAAACGTGTGTGTTTATATAATACTGAACAAAGCTGGCTTTGTGCAGTATTCTGTCATCTTAGGACACACATGAGTGATGAGGCTGGGTAATTTCATTCAGTGTTTTGTTGTATAAATAAAGGTATTATGCTGTGACTGTGATTGAGAGAGTCATCATTCACAAAACAGTTTTTTTGCTAAACCTTTGCAGTTCGTGTCGGTCAGATTTGTCTATCAGCTCCCCCTAGTGAGCTCAGAGCAAACCTGCTTTTGAGGTGGAATTTGCAAATGACCAATTCATTTTCAACTTGCTCAGATTCTGAGGTTTTGAGTTGTTGTCTACATCAATGCATATTGATACAATTTTGCCAAAGCTTTAAAATAAAAGGACACCGGAGTCACCTTTTGTCAACTTACCTTTATGTTTGTCATGTTTACTCTCTCCTTTAGGACAGTAAAAATGCAGAGCAGTGTTTCCCACTCACCGCCAACCATAGCTGTTGGGACTGGGTGAGGAGGAGAGAACAAGAGAGTAAAGGAGAGGAGCGACTGAAGCAGAGAGAGAAGGAAAGTGCAGAGACAAAAGAAGGACTATTAGTATTTCACCAGGTAAACAGTTGGCTTTACAAGAAAAATATGTTTAATGTTGCCACAAACTTGGAAATAGCTTCAAAGCATGTACTTTCTATCTCACAGCAGATTTTGGCTTACCTCGATGTTGCCGCTGGATCATTGGCCCTTCCTGTGAGCTGTCGAGCACCCTCTTTTTTTGACAAACCCCCCCACAACTTCCCACGTTCAGCCTGCAAGGCAGGGGAGCCACAAGTGAATTTTCATGGCAGCGGCACTCTAGGGCTGCCATGGCAGCTGCTGCCGCCGATGCCTCACACCGTATTACCGCACTGACGCCGGAGGAAGAGGGACGAAGGACTGCCGCCAAGCTGTTTGGGAGCGCTGCCCCGCTGCCACGGATAGAGAGAGAGAGAGAGCGAGAGAGGGGGAAAGAGAGAGAGAGGGAAGAAGGAGGAGGAGAGGTAGGGAAAGCCAGTGGAAACGAGTGTTTGGTGTGCGGGGCCCTGTTCGCCTCACAGGAGAAGCTCCAGCTCCACGCCCTGAGTCACACAGGAGAGAAACCCTTCCACTGCTCACAGCCACACTGTCCCAAGGCCTTCAGCTCCAAATACAAACTCTTCAGGTACTGATAATTCATCATATCGCTCAATACACATCCTTTTAAATGCAATATTATGCATAGCTTCCTTAGCTTTCTCAGAATCCCCAATGAGAAAAAGGCTATAATTTTTTACTTTTATTCAACCTGTGTGAATCTGAGAAAAGAGTGGCTTGATTTTCACAAAAGCAATAACTGAATCAAGCCTATCGTATCCATCAATGTTTTTAGATGAACAATTGATCACATGACTACTTGCAACTACTTGCAAAGCGCAGAGGATTTGGATTTTAGCATCTTTCAGCTCGTTGTTTTGGTGTCACGACCCGCAACTTTACTATCTCGGTTCAGTCTCACAGCTCTTATTAGCTTAATTTTCAGGGAACTGTGAAATAAACTGGGAACTGGGAATTAAGGGATCTGTGACCTACTGTTCACTACCTGCCCTGCTCCAAACAACAGACAACATAGTGGAGTATTTAGCAGCTAAAGAGACAGATATTTCCCTCGATTGGTTGAGAACAAAGTCAGAGCTAAAAGGAAAGTGATTATTGGACTTACATTCATTCAGTTGGCCAAGAACCTGATGCAGAATGATAATGCAGAATGATAATGCTGCACCCTAACTGCTGGATGTGTAAATTGGCAACTTTTTGCCTTATCATCTTAATAGGGTGACACAGTATCAATGATGTGTTTAAAGTTTTCACAAGTAGCCAAAAAATCAATCAATGCAGGTTTAAGAGACTAAAAGTGTTTTCACGTTAGGTACGATTGATTCGTACCATGAGCCAAGTACGATTGCCCCCCCCCCCCCTCTCAAATCCCCTGCCTCTCAGCTTTCACATTATTGGTCCGTACCCGAGTACATTTGCGTCATCCTTTGTTTGTGTTGTCGTTACAGTGAAGAAAAGCGCGCCATTCACAAGATCCCAAGCCCATACGATGAAGTCAAACTTATGCCTACTACTGTTTATATGTTGGAGACAATGTCAAGAACGACCCTCTCTCCTGCCCTCCTGCTTTATCACCCATGGCCGTGCAATTCAGAGGACGAGACCGGTGCATATGCAGAATTTTGCCAACTCTACTCACCAACTGCTACCGGCGTTAAATAGCAGTCCACTTCCTTGTTTTCATGCTGTTGGTTTTCACACCTGACGCAAACCATACCCGAGTACACATGAACCGTATTTGAGACCACCGAGTACTCGAGTGAACACCTGTACGGTACACAGTGTTCACATTAATCAAGCAAACTGGACTTGGGAGTCAAGTGTACTTGGATCGGGGCCGGGTCCCTAATTTGAAAGCCTCCTAAGTCTCAAACTCATCAACATACTAGGATGTTTGGAATTTTGTGAATCAGAGGAAGTGGTTCCAAAACCCATTTTGGGTTCTGACCGCTGTGACTCATTTATGTATATGTGGAAACAAGGGGTTTGACTGAGAGGAATTCATGTCCCACTTTAGCATACTTACAAACTGCACAGCAAATGTGACAAAAGGACAATGAATGTGTAACTTCTCCTAAAACATCCCTACTATTTACTACCGCTCTCTTTTTCTTGTGTTACTTTGCAGGCATATGGCCACACACTCTCCACAGAAGACCCATCAGTGTTCGTTCTGTGAGAAAATGTTCCACCGCAAAGACCACCTGAAGAACCACCTGCAGACCCATGACCCCAACAAGGAGGCCTTTAAGTGTGAGGAGTGTGGGAAGCACTATAACACCAAGTTGGGATACAAGCGGCATGTGGCCATGCACTCTGCCACGGCGGGGGATCTCACCTGTAAAGTGTGCATGCAGAGCTACGAGAGCACGCCCGTGCTCTTGGAGCACCTCAAGAGCCACTCCGGGAAGTCTTCGGGTGGCACCAAGGAGAAAAAACACCCGTGTGACCACTGTGACCGTCGTTTCTACACACGGAAGGATGTGAGACGACACATGGTGGTCCACACGGGCCGAAAGGACTTCTTATGCCAGTACTGTGCCCAGCGCTTTGGCAGGAAGGACCATCTGACCCGCCATGTGAAGAAGAGCCACTCGCAGGAGCTGCTGAGGATCAAAACGGAGCCTCCTGATATGTTAGGTCTTTTAGCTTCTGGGTCGCCACCTTGCTCTGTGAAGGAGGAGCTCAGCCCCATGATGTGCGGCATGGGTCCCAACAAAGACCCCATGATGGGCAAACCGTTCCCCAGTGGGGCCCCTTTTCCGATGGGCATGTACAACCCCCACCATCTCCAGGCTATGTCTAATTCTGGGGTGGGTCACCCACACCCGTCCCTGATGCCCAGTCCATTGTCTACAGCTATGGGCATGGGCTGTCACATGGAAACCCCAGGACCTCTTCACCCACACTCCCATCACCACCACCATCATCACCACCATCACCACCACCACCATTCCCCTCCACTGCCCACACACCATCAGCCTCCGGCTCCCCAGCAGCAGCACCAGCCCCAGCAAGCCCCCAAATACCAGCTGGGATCTACCTCATACCTGCTGGACAAGCCCTTGAAAGTGGAGATGGAGAGCTTCCTCATGGATCTGCAGAGTGGCTCGCCAGGCCCGATTCCCTCTGTAGATCCACATGCTGCTGCCTCACCCCCCAAGGATGGACTGGAGCCCACCTCGGGCCTGGTGGACGAGCTTTGCGGGGATCACCTCCTGTCCAAGAGCCCTGCGGTGATCGCTGAGTCTCTGTGTGCTGCTAACATGGACTTCTCCCACCTACTGGGGTTCCTGCCCCTCAACCTGCCTCCCTACAGTGCCCCCATGAGCACGGGAGGGCTGGTGATGGGCTACACCTCATCTGCGACCCCCTCCTCTTCCTCATCCTCTTCCTCATCTCTGCACGCTGCCGAGCCCCATGCTGCAGCAGTTGCCACGGCACCTCTTACCTCTTTGCAACCGCAACCTCAGGAGCAGCAGAGCTCCAGCGGGGGTCTGGGCATCGGATCCCTGCACCACCTCCCACCAGTGTTCAGCTCCAGCCTTAGTAACACCACGCTGCCTCGCTTCCACCAGGCCTTCCAGTGAGAGAGCCAGCCCTCGGCCCAGCCACGACGGCTAAGGGTGGATATTTCAGGCTGTGCTTTTTTACAGGGCCCGTTGAAGAAGTTGGAGAATTAGAATAAATAAATATACAAATGAACTCTTAGAAGCCTTAAATGAAAGTGCAGAAAAGCTTTTGATTGAGCCTTAAAAGGAAGTTAAACCGCTTTGAGCAAAAAGGATAAGGCGAGAAAAGAAATTGAAGCAGCTTTTATTTTGGCTTTTCCCCCCACCCTATCCTATAGTTATAACAATGTATTAACCCATCCTTTTTTATTTCCATTTACTTCCCCTTTTATCCCTCTCCCATCCCCTATTTAGTAGTATAGAGGGCAGGATCAATAGGCCAAAAGGCGTGGTACTGCATACTTTAAGTAATAATATAAAAAAAAAAAAAAATCAAAGATAATTTTTTTTAGTGAAGATTATCTGTCTTGTTGTGACCCAGAAAAAAAAATAGTTTGAAGTGGATATTTTGTTTTACTTTATTTTTCTTTTCCAAATGTAAGAACATTGTAGAATGTGTCTCATCTTTAGTTTTGAACGACCCACTCTAATAACCTAAACGTCATGATCAGTGCAGAGAGTCTCTCCTCTCTCTCTCCCAGTGAAGGAATGGAGAGATATACAAAATAAATATTTACAAACCTTAACTCTAAAATCCTCGTCAAGATGGCCGGACTAGAGCCACAAAAGCCCTTCTGTCTCTAAAAAAGTGCTCATTAAACAAGAACAAAAGTAGATGCCCCTACTGTAACTGATGTGCTCCTAAATCAGGTCAATTTAAATGAAAATAGCTCACTGAATGAAAACCAGACTCTTATCATATGATTGATAAGAGACCAGTCACACACATGGCCACACATTTTTAAGGAAAAGGAAAAACAAAGAAAGAATCGAGAGTTAAAGAGTGTGAGTTGGTTGAAAATGATGTAATATCATGCAGGCTTTTAAAACATTTTTTTTTACTGTTCCTCAAGAGAAGCACTTTTAGAAATGAATAAAATGTTTTTAAGCAGAAGGCACTTGACCTTTAGGAATCTCCTTGGGAAACCTTTGTCTCCTTCCTGACTTCTGGAGGTTTTCACCTGTGAGACAGAGACGTTCTCCCCACTCTCCTTCCTTCACCTGTCTCCCTACTAACACTTATCTTTAAAAGTTCCCATGAGAATAATGCATACCGATAACTGCAGCCGGTACTTGGCTGCCCAACATACCTAAAATATGTATTTTTGGAACAAACACATCTTTAGGCAATCTTTTAAAAAGATGCATCATCATGGTAATGATGAACCCTGACATATGTGAATGGCAACAAAAAACAACAAAAGAACTTCAGTGACAGATGAGTAAAAATGTGTTAAAGAATGTTATTGCAGTGTACGAAATATCTCAAAAATGAATATTATTATTGCTTTTATCTCAGTAAGGTGTATTTTAGGTAGACGTATTAAAACTAAGTGATGATGTTTTTGATGTCTGGCAGGTTTACATTTGTGTGTATCTTGCATTTTTGATCAAATGGATGAAGTATTAGCTTTTTCCCTTAAGCTTTCTCTGTCATATCCAACCTTTACATGTACTTGAGTTAGTATAGTGGAATCAGAACTGTGGATGGGAAACATCTATAGAAGGCTGTTAGTGGCTTAATAATCAATTAGGATTTGAACTAGATAGATTGTTGGGATGCTGACATGGATGGCCTAGGAATCTCTGTCTGTAGGTCCAGATCCAGTGGAATATGTAACCCCTTTGCTGTGGTGAGATCCCACTACGAGCTCAGTGGGATTGGATGTTTTTGGAGTTTAGATCCTTTCTAACTATTCACCAGCAGCCTATAAAAACCTGAGCCCAAAGTTAACCTAAGCTTCAAAGTGAAATAGGTGCTCTTTATCTAATGTTCTGTCTGTGCCATGACCAACACAATGTGGATAACTTCACTCGGAGATGAGCTCCTGCGTCGTCGGTGATAGTTCATTTTGTGCTGCAATGTCGTCCGAGACGTAGAAGAAGGCCCGCTCACTTCGCCAAGAGCGGCCGTCACGCCACAGGCCCCGATCGCCATTAAATGTTAAACAAACAAAGAAAAACACGGAAAAACACAGCACATAAAAAGGAAAAGGAAAATACATATTGCTGCTTTTAGCTACGGTTGCTGATGGACGACAACTGTAGACCACTAGAACATTTCAATTATTTTTTGCAAGATGGACAGCGAGCTGAAAACATGCACAAACGGAACCGACAAAGCGTTCATCCTCCCCGGGCCCCATCCCCTCTGTACTCCTCCTCCTCCTCCTCCTCTCTCAGCTGCTTTGTAGAGTCAAAGGTAAAGGGTCTGAAAATACGGCGATATCCGGAAGAACGCAGTCACCGAATTCCCAGGCTTTGACATTCAAAGCACAGGGGGGACACATGACTGACTGCACAACCTGGGGTATTGCTCATAGTCATATATTTGTTTTGTTTGTTGTCATATGATATATTATTTTCTGTTTGTATAAAACAGGACCTCGAAAAACAACACAACACATCACCTCATTTTTATTTGTTTTATTTTTCTTACCAAAACCTGGGGAGAAGAAACTACATTTTTGCACAATTGCTTGTTACAAAAATGCTACAAGATTTTTTTTTAATACTGTAGGATATGAAACCCCGATGATGAGAATATTCCCCTTGGGATGAAGGAGCAGCTGAAAATTTAGAATCAGCAAACACTGGTGCAGGAAAAGCTTCCCCACAGTGCGACTGTGAACCACACTTTCATCGCTAAAATTGTAGATTTTATAATCTAAGTTCTGAAATAATTTGAAATATATTTTACACGTACCGTATTTCACCCCCCTGGAAAGTCATTATTTTGATTATGACTTGTAAAATGATCAAACTTTGTATTGATCCTAATTAGCTGTAGGCACCTTTGTGAGAATCTTCATGACAGCCTGTATAAAAAAGGCAAGATTTAAATTGGATCTTTATTATGAGCTTAAAGAAAAAGGTGTTTTTTAAGAAAAACTTCTTGGCTTAAGCCAAATTTGTAGCAATCAAATTAAGCATTTTTACTTTTGTAACAAATATTCATTAAGTCCTAAAAATGGAAAATAAGAAAAAGTTAAAGAAAAGCGTTTGGCATGTATTAAGTTTGTCCTCCCTGGGTTTCTGTGAGCTAATCTGAATTCTAGCACTTTCAACCTTTAAAAAAAAGAGTATTTTTTCTTTTAAAATTTCAGCTTATATGTTCATATGTTTTTAATTTTGTATTGATCCTGTATATGTATGTGCCATTAGTTTGATGTGTAGACTTTATCAACCTTTGTGTATTTCTCTTCTCCAAAAAAATAACAGTATTTTTGATAGACTTTTCACTAATATCCTTCTAAATAAGAGCCCGCTGCCGCTTCTCCTTTGAAACCTTTTTTTTCTTTTTGGGTAACCAGTTTGCCTTCTCTCTCATAAATTTATCTAATCAAACTCTATAGCCAAGTACGTGAAGAGAACAGCGACAACATATCTGTTATTCTGAGGCGGGAGAAACAAGACCATTTTCAGTCGAGTGTCAAAGCCACAGCCTGACCACACAACCTGTCATTGAAACGCTGTTGCAACACAGACCCATCTGCACGCTACTTTTAGACAATGTAACTGAAAAAAAAAATGAAGTCAGGAGTGACCCCAAAACTTAGCACTTAGAGCTTACAGCCATGGTCACTGAAGTGGTTGTCCCTGCCAATAGGAACAACTCCATGCTGATAATGACTCATATGTATGGCTTTAAATGAATGTTACTAAACATGCACTCAAGTAGTTTTTAAAAAAAAAAAAAAAAAAAAAAGGAGTGTAACTTTTAGATATTTTAAGACAGAAGTGTCAGGCTGTGAAACACTGACGACGACACATTGGGGACATGTTTCAGAAATGGATTCACTCAGGACTGGGTGAATTTATTAAAAGTGGGATCATTCTGGACTCTCATCCCAATCTGTAAGGAAGCCCATATCTGCAAAAAAAAGGAAGAAAAAAAAAATTGCGAAAAGTTAGGTAAGGGTCTTAATCAAACATTTGACTTACCAAGTCACAATTATGTGATACGCAGTCAACGATTGACTACTATCCAATAATTCTGACGTCTGACAAAGTCACAATTTAGCCTGTAAATTTTGAATTAATATTAGAATTTAGAATTTATAAGTGAAAGTCTTTGAAAGATTATCCTGACAAAATCTTATTTTTTTTCTTAAGTCACAAACACAGGAGAGAAAAAACTATTTAAATCAGACTTATAAAATGGATCACCATAATTCATTTTGCCATTAGTATTTTTTTATTAGTAGTTTTCATCTGTTTTTGTTTTTTCTGGCAGAAGAGGGCTTCCATAGGTTAGTTGTGTTAGACACAGAAAGGAGATTCTAAATGAGCAATGTAATTTATATATATATATATATATATATATATAAATGATATATGTATATATATATGTTTATATATATATATACATATATATATGTATATATATATGTTTATATATATATATACATATATATATGTATATATAAAATGATCCTCCCCTGACTCTGACAGTGATGTTATTCTGTTCCTTGGCTTGGCTGTAGCTTCATTACCTCGACCTGCACCTACTAGGGATGCACTTATCCTCACCTTTTCCTCTTTACTACTAGGTGCAGAACACAAGCATTTTAAGGGAATTTGTTCATCAGTTAAACTGATTTGATTTTAATAATGCTCTCTCTTTCTCTCCCTCTCTTTTTTTTTGCTTTTAGTAAGAAACTTGGTACTGTCTGATGCAGGCAACATCCACAAGTAGTTTTATATATTTTTAGCTTAATGTAAGTCTTGCATTCCAACCTCTTTGTGTATCTCGTTTAGTGACATAGCCCATTTTATTTTTTATCACTTGCTATTACAGCCACCTCTGGAATAAAAAGGGTGAAAAAAGGTGAACGAAAATAGAATATTTGCATTCACTTACACTATTTTATATAGCATGGAGTTTATCAACTACAGGGAGAATTATATAAATGATGTGCTTCGGAGAAAGAAAGAAAATGAGAAGTCTTTGCTTTTTTTGTTACATATCTCACATGCAATCAGTTGCTGCAATGTAGAAGTGACAGATTTGTATATTGGTTGATCCAAAGAGATGATGAACACAACAACAGAACTATTGACTTATTGTACAGTACAGTGTATCTTTGAGTTGTCATGTGTTATGTTGAAATGATTAAAAGACAAACCAGCGGTTTCATACTCTTTGCATTCTATTTTTATTTTGAAGTGTCTTCTCCCATTTTCTTTTGTAAAATGTAAGATTCCACAACAAAATAACAATATCAATAGTCGTGATTAAATATTATTGTCAGATAGCCTAAGCCCTTATACGCAACCATCAGTACCAAGGAGGACACTGTGATCATGTCTACTATATTTTCTTACTTCATTTTGTATAGTTATAGAACATAGGTAGATTCTAGAATGGTCTCTAGTTTCCTAACAAATTCCGGTTTCCTGTTGAGAACAATGTAATCTGGTAGGAATTGTAGAGAAAATAGATATTATTACTATTTTAGTTGGAGCTCAGCTGGTTGTGTTGGGTTTATTGTTCATTGTCAGATGAATTTTCCCTTGAATTCCTGCCTGATTGAAATTTGAATTGAACTGTTTTCTGTCTGCCAAAGACGGTCACAGTTCAACTCTCCCTTTACAATTTCTGTGTTATGACATTAGAAAAATGTTTAGCAGCTGTAATGTTTACAATGCTCACCATCATAGTTTACTGTGTTAGCATGCTAACATTTAGCACTACACTCAAAGTACAGCTGCTACTTGGTCATAAACCAAAAGTATTGGACACACTAAAATATTGACCTGAGGATGGCGGTAAATGAATTGTCAGAGAATCACCCCAGTCGTTCTTCACCCTGCGGGGAACGTGAACACCTGTATCAAATATCATGACAATCCATCAAATGTAAGTGTCACTAAAATTCAAAACATACTTATGACCTCAGTGTAATCCTGGCTACGGTTTACACATACATAATATCAGTCATGTGCCTTTTTAAAACCAATCTTCTTTAAAAGAAAATCCCAAAGTGACATACACACAGACTATTTGTGGAGTGATATGTGAGCTGGCAGGAACAGCCTGTCTCACTTCCAGCCTTTACATTCTGTTTAGGAAACTTCTATTATTTATCTGGGGCTTCTGACTGAGCCGAGGCACAATGGATCACGCAGACTCCACAGCTTGAGTATTATTCTCATTCTCCCTCTATAGGCGGTCAGCACATGACAGGACACATGATAGGGCTGGCTCAGGCTTGCCTTGGACCAGCCCCTAGTTATGCTGCTATAGGCTTAGACTGTCGGGGGACTCACTCCTCCTCCGTGGAATCGTGGCTGCACCTGTTGCCCTGGTCCTGCCTGACACCAGGAAGCCTTTATTGATATACTGGATCCATCTTTTTTATATACAATCGCATCATGTTTTCTGTCGCATAGATTGTCTATGTTGTATTTTTAACTATGTTGTTTGTTCTGTACACACGCCATCTAGTGCACGTCTGTGCGTCCTGGGAGAGGGATCCCCCTTAGTCTCTCTCTGAGGTTTCTTCCATATTTACCCCACTAATTGTGGGGTTTCTTTTAGGGAGTTTATCCTTGTGCTGCGAGGGTCTAAGGACAGAGGGGGTCGTATCCCGTACAGGCTGTAAAGCCCACCGAGACTGTCATTTGTGATATTGGGCTATATGAATAAATTTGAATTGATTTAGAAACATGCTCAGAATGAAACTGAGCAGTAAAATGTGACCTGTACAATAAGTCAGTGAAAGAGAGGGTTTTTAGACTTGATTTTAAATGTGATACAATTTCAAGTGAATCGCATATAATAAAAAAAAAAATGGTTTAAAATGCCATCCCAGAATATCTCAAGACAATCAGGACTCCTGGCTTGTGTCCCACAGTGTGTCGCCCTCGTATAGGACCAGGGTCTGGGTTATGTCTCGGAGAGCTGCACCAGTCAGCCTGTATCCATGCGTCAGGACTGCCCTGATTATAGTAGCATGGAGCCAATTTATACTTACAACCACTGAGACGACTCACACAGACACCTACCAAGCCAACTGTGCCATAACTCAAGAATAGAAACTCTTTTGGTTTTGTATAATTTTCTTTAGGGGGAAGCTGGAGAGCTCGTAAAAAGAAGGATTTGAGAGGACCGACACGGCACAACACAGACCACTGGATCACAGCCTCCCAGACACTCAACGCTTTGGAGACACAGCGGGACAAACCAGGAATTAACACCTTGATAGGCGCACGCACCTCATTTGAAGAGGTATTCCAGCAATTTAGTACGGCCATGAGCGGATTATGAAACAGGCCTTGAGCACAGACGTGGAACTGGGCCCGTACAGTCATTCATCCATGAGTACTGCTCATCCATAAATTGGGAGGCGGATACATTAACAAAAGAATGATCAAAATGCAACTCTATAGCATCTTTAATGAGACTTTAGACTCCACGTGCCCGCTTGTAATGAAACAAGTCTGAAGGTGCTGTCAGATTGTGAGACTAAATGGAAAAATGAAGAATATTTCTATAACACAGTGGAAGCTGATTTTCATATTCAACTTGTCATCACTTTATTGTTTTTGTCATTGTACATCTTGTAATTGGACATTCTGTAAAAGAAGCAAAGAGAAAAGTAAGAGAAACAAGTTCCTTTTGAGTCATCAGGAGCATCATGCTTTTGGCTAAAATGATGACAGGATTGTTACAGAGAGCGCCACAAACAGCGAAACGCAACAAATACAAAGCTGTTTTTCTTTTATTTACATTGTAAACCCCTCAATCATACATACGCACGATACGGGACTTTTAAAAGTCTACGTGTAAAAAAAATCTCCCCTGGCATGTGCACTTCAACAGCAGGAGAGGAGTGCCGGTCTGCCTTTACATAAGACAGCAGCCAAGTGTCAGAGCTCAGTAATACAGAGGGCGGTACAGTAAGCAGGAGACACCATCCCAGGGTCTGAGGGAACCTCAGGGGCTTTACTGAGCAGTCACGTCCCGTAGCAAGTGGCAGGGGCAACTTAGTTTTGGCTCGTCTCACTCTCTTCAAACGGCTCATTTGTAGCTTAACAAGTGTTGAGTGGGCTTGGCTGCAAGGAGGGCACAGGAGGACGAGACGTTCTCAGGGTTGATCTAGGCACCTAACACTTCAATTCGTGAAGACTGTGATGGACTACGATAAATATATTGACCCAAAAGGGCTCAGAGTGCCCTGCATGCTGTAAGAGTTAAGTTGCCTTTCATTTCTGAAGACTTATTTGTTTAGGAGCTTGTGATGTTTGATGAAAATGAAAATCTTCTCTGCATTTTCAGAGAACCATAACTGTTCTGTGCTTGAGCTATATTAGAAGGTTAGAACCACGATGACCCGCCTATGCTGCGTTTAAAGAAATACTTTGGCATTTTGAGAAATACAGTTAGATGTGACGAACATATGAAGCCACCTATAGCAGCCGGTTAGCTTAGCATCAGCTAATGGAAACAGGAAATGGTGGAAAAGTTAAGCTGTTAAACTAAGCTGCTGGTTGTAGTTTCACATTTAACGTAAAGTTAGACTGTGGTATCGTTCTTCTCCAACTCAGCAGGAAAGCCAATAAGTGTCTTTCACAAAATGTCAAACTATTCCTTTAATGACATGATTACGATGCAATGTGATTAATATATAGTGTAATTTAGCTAAAGTAAAACACATTGGTTGAGCATGGGAAGCACTTCGCTCGAGTTGCTTGTCAAACTAAATGTCAGGTTCCACCCATGCTCTGAATGAAAGTTTAAGGGTTTTAGCTGAAAAATCTGACAAAACCCAAAAAAAAACCCACATTTTTGTCACCCCAAAAATGCCATTTGAAAAGAAGGTTAAAAGAACAAAAAAAAAAAAAAAACACAAGTTGTAATTCAAGAATACATTATTACTATACAGATCTATGAAGAACACTGGACTACATGTCAATGCTCTGCAACCCACGACACCCAAGCACCGTCAAAATGTTCCCTACCACCATCGGTAGAAACACAGAGGTGATCCTGCTGGCTTTCATATTATACACAAAAATGTATCATACATTAGATTCGAACTTAAAGAAACGAGGCATAATTTCTCAACAAAAATGGTCCTTTGATAAAACTTTCACAAACAATTTTCTTTGTATTACTGCATAGTTCAGCAGGCATCGTGCACTGCTAAGGCTACACTGACGGCATGGTTAACGAGCAGACCATTTGGATTTTTTTTTTTTTTTGTACATTTCTACTGGAAAAGCTTTAAAAACACGTTTGTGTTGTCGACTTCCAAATACAAAAGGTGACTCGTCCTCGTCATTTTTGTGTTGACTGTAGCTTTTTCCTTTTCTCCAACGCCAGTGGCTTCACCCAACAGTCCACCGCTTCAGAGCATCGGGTTCACGGTCCCATTCAGAGCTGTTCCGCATCATTTACAGCAAATGGACCAATATTTTTGACATTTATAAGAGACTCATTGTTTTGGAATGAGAAGCGAATATCTCAATTACAGTTGTGGTTAACATGGTCACACCAGGACATGGAAACTAGGGTAAAAATAATAGAACATTTAATTTATCCTTTCTTGTGTTACAATGTAGAACTCCCCAGCATAATTTCCATCCGCATCAGTTCAACACAACAAAGTCAACACCATAACCACAGTTCGACTCCACAATCCTTCCCTGATCTCAAAGTCTCTGAAAGGAAACCAAAGTGACATTTGGAAACAGAGACAATGGAAAGAGTAAAGACAGAATTTATGGAAGGAAATGAGACCGAACAGCTTTGCAGAAGACGATTGAAAGAAATTAGGTCAGGGATAAGTCCTGTGATGACAAAAAATAAAAACCTGGATAAGTTAGGCTCAACAAAGAAAAAGACTAAACAAACGTGTGCAGAAACCATTGTTTGACAAGCTTTGGCCCACTGTGTTGTGTGCAAGGTGAAACTGCAGGAGACATTAAGTGTCCCATCAGAGGAGAATTCTCTCTGAGTCTCTGTCCTGGAAAGAGTAGGGGGGAAAGAAAGAAAGAAAGAAAGAAAGAAAGAAAGAAAGAAAGAAAGAAAGAGAGAGAGAGAGAGAGAGAGAGAGAGAGAGAGAGCTGGTTTAGCTCCGCCACCTCGCTGTTCTTCCTCATGAGGCCAGTGGGTGGGGCTGTTGCGCCATAAAAAGCACCCATCTCGTTCCCTCTACACACAAGTCAGTGCTTGTTGGACATGAATAAAAAATATATACATTAAAAAACAGAATGTGACAAAAAAAACAAACCAAAAAACAACGAGAACAGCAGCGACGGTGACCACTCAGTCGATCTTGACTGCAGCATAGATTTTCCTGATGAACATGTAGGCTGCGTAGAAGCCGATCGTGCCCGTTAGCAGCCAGAAGGACAGGACCATCAGGGTGGTATAGCCGAAGTACAAGAGGGAGGGGATGAACTCCACAATGTCCAGCTGCGGAGAGATCCAGAGAAGAAGAATCAAGCTCAATGTCCATTTCACAGCTTATTTCTTTTGCTATTCACTTCCAGAAAAGTTGGGAGACTTCCAAGTTGCAATGATAAGTCTACTAATGGATTTACAGAAAAATCATTGCCAACTATTTGATAATTGATTAAACTTTAAAAGTCATTTTTCATGCCAAAAAGGCAGAAAATGTTGTAAAATGTTTTCAGTCTCAGACATTTAAAAGACATCACCTTGGACTTTGAGTAACTGGAATGGATGTTTTTAACAATTTTCTGGCATTTTACAGACCAAACAATTAATCGGTTAATCTAGAAAATATTCGATAATGAAAATAATGGTTAGTTGCAGAACTACTTGCAAGAGATTTTGCAAGCGTTTGTATGGCTCCACGTCTGTCCAAAATGTCATCACTTCATCCTTTTATACATTTGTGTGAAATTGTGATAATTATCATATGAATTCATAAGTTATGGCCAAAAATTTTTATTGTGAGGTCACAGGGACCTTGACCTTTGACCACCGGATTCTAATCATTTCATCTTTGAGTCCAAGTGGATGTTTGTGCCAAATGTGAAGACGTTCCTCAGATATCACGTTCACGAGAAAGGGACGGACGGCTAAAGAAGAATCAAAGAAGATGTTGTTATCTGAGATGAACAGCCTCAGGGCTTTTACCTTGTTGATAAAGTAGAAGATGGCGTAGATGAGGACGTAGAACGCTGAGCCTCCTGAAACCAGGAACGTTCTCCACCACCACCGGTAGTCCTGATGGGGAGCAGAAACAGAGAAGATGATGCAGATAAGGTTCAAGTTGTGCTGATTCCAACAATTTGTGCATGATGATGATCAATCCTCTACCCTCTGGAAAAGTATGACGACAGATGAACGCTTGCAATTCAACCAAAAGAGAAAATGACAGTCTGCAGTATACACACCTCGCCTGATCTTACCTCTGCACAGAGCTGGAAATAAACCATTACAATGCTGATCTGAGAGCAGGACACCACCAAGATGATGAAGACCAGAAACAGGAAGCCAAAGAGGTAGTAGAACTGATTCTCCCAGATGGCCTGTAGGTGGGAACACACAAACACAAAACACACACATTGATCTATACACATTACAGTGTGTGTGTGAGGACTAAGCCACTGACTTCACATCAGACAGACAAGAAAATACACACACAAACAATTGTACCACACTGAAAGACGAGGGGATCACAATTTAGAACAGAGCAGTTGTACTCACACTGAAAATGAAGAAGAGTTCGATGAACATGGCACCAAACGGCAGGATCCCGGCCATCAGGATTCTAGAGGAAAGAAAATAAAACTCAAAAAGGTCAAACCCTACAATATAGAACATCAGATGTCCCAGTGAATGGCCAAAGACTCGACGTTAAACACTCACCCTACGAACTTGTTCATGTACCAGCGCTGCTCTGGGACCTGCCGGGGGATCTGGTTGGTGCGTACTGGGTTATCGTACGGCTGCTTGCGGAAGCCAAAGTAGTAGCCCAGGTAGACCAAGGGCATGGAGATACCGAACCACATGCACAGCAGGGCCAGCATTGTGGTGAAGGGAACCTCAAGTGGTGCAGGGACACAGCAGGAAGATGTTCAACAATCCATGCGATTGTACTGATCATCTTAAAAGGATGAGTTAAAGCTCACACCCACATTACTTGAATTTATTAGCCATAAAGCGCACCACTGCTGACTTCCATACTCTGCGGTTCTTCTGCTGCAGCCTTACTTAGTCTAGTATGAACCAATAGCTTGCGATGGCTAAAACTTAACATAGATATCTCTGCTGATATTACTGAACTAGTTTTTCTGACTTTATTACTTTTGTTGTGCTACATTTCGAAGATCTTTTAATAATTATTTTCTCAGAAGCTAGTGTCTCACTTTAATAAATTAGAAGTGATTTAGGTTGAATCTTTCGTTTCAGCTGAGTATTACAAGTGATCTGTTACCACTCTTCTATTACAATAAAGTAAATGATGTGACTCTGTCATGATACTCACTGCCCCAGAGGAGTGTTCTCCCCAGATAAAACAGTTGAGGATGAAGCAGATTCCAAAAACCACGGCAGGATACAAAGTTGCCGTCTACAAGGGAGAAAATACAAACACAACCTCAGCCTCTCTGTCTAGGAAACCCTCATTTAGAGGAGCACTTCCTTATTTACACATAAAAAGATGAGATTTAGGTTATTATTGACTTACACAAAATGCTCCTTTCCTCCACCGATGGCCCTTCAGTGTACGGTACAGCCTGCCAGCGAAGTAGCCACCAAACACACTGAAGGAGAAACATCTCTTCAGTGTAAATTCAAAAATGTTTTATTTAATAATTCCTGGCTCTTTGGGACTTCCTTAATGGGGATTAGAGAGATGAATATGGCTCTTACCCCATGAACATGAAGAGGAAGCAAGCAGTGGTCATCAAGGCTCCTCTACTGGATGGAGACAGCATGCCCAACATGGCAACAACTATGACGTACACAAAGGAGCATGTGGTGGTTAGAACATTTCATACATTGCAATGACAATCGCGCAATGCATTACAAAAATTAAAGCAATCTGAATATTTCCAGTTTTCAGCACTAACCGAAGTTTAGAGATCCCACCAATAAGAAACATTGCTGGAACTACTTCTTGACTGGGCCAGTGAATTCTTGGAGTCTCATCTGGTTGCCTGGCAACCTCACTGTGATGACAAGACTCCAGCAAATCACTGCGCTGGCCAAGAAATAGCGTATTTAGCAAAATCGTCGAAAAGTTATAAATAATAAACACCAACAAAATGATTTTAGACTATCACACATTCTTCTGGACAATAACTCACAACAACTAATGTCAAACAATACATGAGGTGACTGGGGTAGTCCGGTTACTGTGAAGCATGCAACGTCGTCAAACCATTACCTTGATTGTGGTATCAAAAGCAATCAAACATGTTAGTGTGCATGTTAATGTTCAGACAAAGCACATCTAGCTGTTGTCCATGCGCTGCAGATACATTTCATGGTTTGTTTCTGCATATTTTGGCTTTTCACATACTTTTCTACTTCCCATTTGCGGGATAATGTGAATAACAACATTCCATTGACTTAGTTTTTACCTCACTTTTTAACCATGTGACTAAATGATGGGAAAAGAGCCTTGAGGAGTAAAGATCTACAGGGAATTGATTATAGAGAAAACAAACTCACAGATGACAATGAGGATCATGCAAAAGAGCTGGATCCCTGAGCCCAGCAGAGAGCTGAGGATCATGGGATACTGAGGCGGCCTGAAGACATCACCGTGGACATTCTTCCATCCCGACTCCTCCATGGTGTCCTCCTGGTTAGATCGGGAGAAAAATGCGCTCGAGTGCCTGGAATATACTGATGTAATAAACATTAAGAACCCAAAACTGATTTCAGTCACACTAAACTCAGTTACTGTTAAATCTAATAATTCTGATCCATACCATTTCTCAAAGACATTACATGTGTTCTTTCCCCAAAGACTTGCTGAAACCAAGCAAACTGTCAGGTTGGTATTTTCTTACTATGTCATCCTCTCGGTTGTAGTTCGCAATATCCTTCCTCAAGGTCCTGATAATGATCATACTCAGAATACCTGAAAGAGAGAAAAGGCAGGAAACGAGAAGGATTTCAGTCAGCGAGAAAGACAGGCATCAACACTTCCCATGCTGTCATCAAACTACAGATGTTGTAAAAAAAGAAAGAGAAAGACACAGACACACACACACACACACACACACACACACACACCTGTGTACAAGTTACAATATAGACTATTGATCTTTGAAGGAGTGTGTGTAGCCATTTAATTATAATGTACTGCAGGTCACAATTCCCCCTTACAAACCCACACCGGCCTTGAAACTCAATATAATATACCTCTTAGGTGCAGTACATTACTATATACGAGTTACAGTATAGACTATTGAGCTTTGAAGATGTGTGTCTGTCTGTGTGTGTGTCTGTCTGTAGGGTTTGATGATTGCATGACCATATGAGCCGAGAGTAAGTTGTTGGCTTTGTTGTCTTGTAGGTTATTTTTGCTTTATTTTTAGAGAAAAATACAGTAATAAGCTATTAGAAGGTGAGACCTTTGAGGCGTAACAATAGTTGGGTTAAAAACTCTTATTATAGGAGTTATAAAAACAGGCCATAATGGACATTTTACATGGACTATACATCACCAGGTAAAATTCTTTAATCTCATACTGCACAAAACGTGTTAAATGCAGCAACATCAATATTGTTGCTCATCATTAACATATCACAGACTGTGAAAAAAATTTCTATGATCAGGAATGAAGTTGGTTAAAATATTTATTGAAAGTGGAAAATTATATTAATATATAATATTTTTAAGCAGTTTTAGGAAAGGGACATTTTTGTCCTCCAACAACGGAGAATTTTTTTTAAAGTGAGGCACAAGGGTTAAGTTTATTTAACAGTACCTCGTACAGCTTGGGCATGTGCCAGAGTATTTGAGGTAGGTAACACCCACCCATATGAAGTGTTTACGGGTTGATACTTATGCTAATAATAAACAAATCGGCAAAATGCCTCAAATTTATGTTCATGTGGGATCATCATTCAGCACACAGGGGTAAGAGTAGATTTGGATGGTTAAGAACGTTTGGTGCATCTGGAATTTACTTTTCTTACTATTTCTTTTAACAGAAACTTAGGAGAAAACATAAAAGAAATTTAAGAGAATGTTGCAGCATGAGGTCCAATATATAGATCGTATTCACAAGAGTACAGAGAAGTGTAAACAAAGCACAAGACCAATGGTATACGTTACAATTTCACCAATTTTAGACATGAAATGTGTATTTACTCTATGTGATTTCTGCCAGGGGCCTAATGACTTACAGTACTTGATTGTGATGATAGGGACATTTAAGAGATGACAGTTAAGTTGAGCAGGATGTCAAAAATTGGACATACCAGACAGGAAGAAGACGACCACCACAGAGTTGACAATAGAGAACCAGTGAATTTGGACATCGCTCATGGTCAGGTACGTGTCCCATCGAGACGCCCACTTCACCTCACTCTCCTGCACAGAGGAGATTAGATGCTCATCATTCCTTCCATAAATTTAGCTCTATTTAACTCCTCATCTGAGAAAACTGAAACAGCTGGGGAAAAAAAGACTGGTCTGACTTCTTGTTACATGATGTTTCAAGTCCCTGAGAATCCATGCAGCAGTCACTGACCTCCCAGTGGACAGAGTAGGTGAAGAGGACCTCGTTCTCCTTGTTCGGGTCGATCTCCTGTGGGGCAGAGCCACTGGCTTCAGGCAAGGTGCAAGTCCTCTCCTTTTCCACAGCCTTCAGATCTGAGAATAAATAAATAAATAAATAAATACAGGGTAAGAATAACAAGTAGTGAGGGATAACACATTCTACCTTACTGGCCACTTTGAAGGCAACACTTTCCTCTTCCTACTCGCATAGTTTTTAAAATCACCATAGATCAGACACATTACACAACATCAAGCTTTTCAACCTACCGTCTACTTTTACACTTTGGGGTACCACCTCAAATCGCACCACCCTGTAGTTGTGAACTTCCCCTTGCTCCAGCTTCTCCCTGTGGAAGTACAGGATGAAGGACAGGTGGTTGTGCAGATAAAACTGTGAGGGAGAAGAAAAAGGGCAAGGCAATTAGTATCCTTCAAAAATACAGGCAGACTTAGAATTTTAGTCCATATTTACAGCGGGTAAAATAAGTATTGAACACGTCACCATTTTTCTCAGTAAATATATTTCTAAAAGGTGCTATTGACATGACATTTTCACCAGATGTCGGTAACAACCCATGCAATCCACATGTGCAAATAAATCAAACCATAGATGTCCATAAATTAAGTTGTGTAATAAAAAGGGAATGACAGAGAAAAAGTATTGAACACATGAAGAGGGAGGTGCACAAAGGCATGGAAAGCCCAGACACCAGCTGACATCTATCAGTCATTGGAAAGCAATCCTGCCCCTTGTCTGTGCAAATTAATATCAGCTGGTTCAGTCCAGCTGATGCCTCTAACAAGGTCTCATCACCAAGGTGTCACACAAGAAACATCTCATGATGGGTGAAAGACCTTCACAACCTTACTGTTGCAAAAACATCCTGATGGCTTTGGTTACAGAAGGATTTCTAAACTTGTGAATGTTTCAGTGAGCACTGTTGGGGCCATAATCCGGAAGTGGAAATAACATCATGTCACCATAAACCAGCCACGAGCAGCTGCTCCTCGCAAGATTTATGACAGGAGTGAAAAGAATGATCAGAAGAGTCCAAGAGACAAGGAGCACTTGTGGAGAGCTTCAGACATACCTGGAATCAGCAGGTCCAAGTGTTTCAAAGAAAACAGTAAGTAATGCACTCAAGCGCCATGGCCTGTATGCACGCTCACCACGCAAGACTCCATGCTGAAGAAAAAGCATCTTGAAGCTCGTTTAAAGTTTGCTAAACAACATTTAGACAAGCCTGTGAAATACTGGGAGAATATACAGGTGCATCTCAATACATTAGAATATCGTGGAAAAAGTGAATAATATTAATATAATAATAATATTAAAAATATAAGTGAAATATTTCAAGCCTTTATTTGTTTTAATCTTGACGATTACAGCTTACAGCTAATGAAAACCCAAAAATCAGTATCTCAGAAAATTAGAATATTGTGAAAAAGTTCAATATTGTAGACTCAGTGTCACTCTAATCAGCTAATGAACTCAAAACACCTGCAAAGGTTTCCTGAGCCTTTAAATGGTCTCAAGCTGGTTCAGTATGCTTCACAATCATGGGGAAGACTGCTGACTTGACAGTTGTTCAGAAGACAGTCATTGACGGATGAGCCTCAAAAGGTCATTGCTAAAGAAGCTGGCTGTTCACAGAGTGCTGTATCCAAGCATATTCATAGAAAGTTGAGTGGAAGGAAAAAGTGTGGTAGGAAAAGGTGCACAAGCAACAGGGATAACATTTGTGGGAGCTTCACAAGGAGTGGACTGAGGCTGGAGTCAGTGCATCAAGAGCCACCAGGCACAGACGTAACCAGGACATGGGCTGCAACTGTCGCAAGCAACTCCTGAACCGGAGACAACGTCAGAAATGTCTTACCTGGGCTAAGGACATTACGTTACATTATAGTTCATTTAGCTGGCGCTTTGGTCGAAAGCGACTTACAATAAGTGGTCCAAAGTACATTTTGCATTTCATTTGGAAATCAAGCTCCCAGAGTCTGGAGGAAAAGTGGAGAGGCACAGAATCCAAGTTGCTTGAAGTTTCCACAATCTGTGATGAATTGGGAGCCATGTCATCTGCTGTTGTTGGTCCACTGTGTTTTCTCAAGTCCAAAGTCAACGCAGCCGTCTACCATACTGCCTTCTTCTGACAAGCTTTATGGTGATGCTGATTTCATTTCCGAGCAGGACTTGGCACCTGGCCCACACTGCCAAAAGTACTAAGACCTGGTTTAATGACCATGGAATTACTGTGCTTGATTAGCCAGCAAACTCTCCTGACTTGAACCCTGTAGAGAATCTATGGGGAAGTGTCAAGAAGAAGATGAGACACGAGACCCAACAATGCAGACGAGCTGAAGGTCGCTATCAAAGCAACCTGGGGTTCCATAACCCCTCAGCAGATCCACAGTATGATCGCCTCCGTGCCATGCCACATTGATTCATGCAAAAGGAGGCCCAACTAAGTACTGAGTGCATACACGTGCACATACTTTTCAGAAGGCCGACATTTCTGTATTAAAAATCCTTCTGTGGAAAGAAGTAAAGATCAGAGTTCATAGACGAGTCCCACGGAAGCTTCAAGATGTGAAGACTGTTTGTGGAAGAATGGGCCAAAATCCCA
>CALSCE010000016.1:9271684-9283365 GCA_943593645.1 Bovichtus variegatus | reverse complement strand
TAATAATAATAATAATAATAATAATAATAATAATAATAATAATAATAGATATTTGATGTTAGGATGAATTCAAGCGCTAAACTACTGTTAATTTCATAATCGGATCATGGCAACTATTAAGCGATCTGTATAAGCTATTTATATAATAACACAAGATCATTTGGCTATCATGGTAAGACGCTATGCAAGGATTTTTCCTGCTCAATTAGAGCAAAGGTGTTAAAACAGAGGTTGTGTGTGTGTGTACTACTCCGTGTATTTTGGCAATTTCTCAATAACGAAGTGAGTGAAAGGCAGCTGTCAGTATCCAGAATTTTACTTTCCCACATGGGTAAATGTAGCACCACTGATGATGCCAGATGAAAGTCACCAAAATGGTCTAATCAATGAGTTACCCATTAGTCTGTACATTTTCATGCATACAGCTCTTGGTAGCAAGTCAGTTAGTGGGAACATGAAACGGAGCAGAACTAAGGAGGCAGCGATGCACCATTTTATTCCTTGGTTTGGACTAAATTTGGACTGAATTAAACTGCAGATGTGAAAGCAACCTAACATCCATGTTTTTGGTTGTGAGGTGGACACCGCAGGACCTTCATGATGTAAGGCAACTGAACAAACACGTCTTTCACACACTACTCCAATCCAACATGTTTCTGCTAATTTGTGAGATGTTGATGCAATTTATTTTAGTCTTACCTTAAGATCTACTGTGTCACCCTCGTGGAAGTCCCGGGGAGCGACTCCGGGAACATAGAAAGGCCTGACGACAGGCAACAAGGACAACAGCAGCAAGGCCCACCACGTCTCCTGCAACACGGACACCACCACATATTTCAAACACTAGGCTACATAATGTGTGTATATGATGAGATTTGACAGATACAGATCAATGTGAGTGTATGCAAGACAAAAACATTCTAAACATGAAGTTATTACATCATACAACATAAAATACAAAAGACTTTAGACTCATTACAAACAATGTACATTTGTAAATGTTTGACCATGATTAGCTTCAAGTTATAAGAGGAGAGGAAGGACAGCATTGGATGCAGAATGTGCTTCAAATTTCTTACACAGAATTCCTTCAGGCAGAACAAACCTGAAGCTACTTCCCAACAATTTCCTTTCATGATGTAACAGTATACACAGTAGGGACGGGTACTGAAATCCCGTACTGAACAGGCACGAAACTAAATCATTAAAGATCCTAGTATTGAAAAGGTAAGAAGTGTTGATGTATTTAGGGTTAGGCATGATCTCCTCTGCTCTGTGTTGTGACTGAGTTCCTCCAACTACGCTAGTTACTGTAAGTGCAATAAAACCTTTGGGAGTAGAAAGCAAATATTTTATCAATACAACTGTTCATCCAGCATAACCATGTAAACATGTTTTAATCTGCTCTGTCCGCAGTTTCTCATCCACCGCGCGCAAGCTCAGTTAAAAGCAAATTGTTACATACAAGCTAAAACAAAAGCTGATAGTCTAACTGCTTAGTTTAGTTTGCCACATATCTTGAAATGTGTAGATTGTTGTAAAGCAGCTGGCTGAGACAAAGCAGCCCCCCCTCCACCTGTAGAAAGTGAACAATATCATCAGAGGGAGGAAGGCAGAGGACTGGAGGAAGGACTGTTCTTCATTCTTTCTGAACTTCACGTAGGACTATTATTTATTTTATTGACATTTTAGATTGTACTTTCCAGTGTGGTATAAATGAGTTTACATAGTGACTTTGCTGATGTAAACATTACTGTTGGTGCTCTAGAAACGACATTTAGTTATATCTAAAATATCAATACATTCTAACCCTTGCCTGACTTTATTCTTAAAAAAATAAAATAAAATAATAATAATAATATACATATATTTTTTTTGTTGAGGACAATGTCACATTAAATACATTACAAAGTCTGGTATTAGAGGATGAATGGCTTTCCTCTAAAATTAGACTGTAGAGAGTCTCCAAGTTTACCGAGACACATAATCTGGGCTTACATATTGGGGGTGTACTTTTCCTGGCAAAATGGACAAATATATAGTACAATATCAGTACAGTAATTGAGGGGGATCATTTCAAGTCAATAAACAGCCATCTTTTATATAAAACACCTCTATAAAATACTACGACATCAAGTCAACGCAACATTCCATATCAGGGGAAGTATATATGAATATCAAGTCACTTTATATTCCCCAGAACACAGAATGGAAGTTTTCCTTTCTGGAAAACCTATGGCACAGCTGGAATTGTGACAGGAGCAGACCATCTGAGCTGAGATCATACAGGCCTGTTGGACACTGAGCTGAGAGACACCGAGCATACAACTGTGGCCCAGGTGATTCAGCAGTGGCAGATAATGGTAGAGCCAAAGGAGAAAGAAAAAAGAAAAGAAAAAAAACTCGCATGACATGAGCTTTTGTTTCTCACAAGGTGGGACAGAGTTGTCCTCATGCCTACGAAACTGGCTGCATGGAGCACGAGAACCGATACTCGGGTGAGAACGATTTTATTTTTTCCCGAAAAGACATCCCACACATAAAGCCAGGAAGACCCCGACCACCTGCTTAACCACATTAGCCCTAATTAGCAGAACTCTTGCAACTTGACAAAGCTTTAAACAGTTGTACTAAGACGGATGGTGGGGAGAAAACTGCAACGCCATGATGTAAAAAGCTACACACCTGCCTATCCAAACGGAGTTATGCCTGTAGATGCTGACGTTGGTGCCTGTACTAAATAATTACTCGAGACACAGAGAGAGAGAGAGAGAGAGAGAGAGACAGAGAGACAGAGAGAGACAGAGAGAGACAGAGACAGAGAGAGAGAGACAGAGAGAGACAGAGAGAGAGAGAGAGAAGGGGGTACTTACCCTAATTGTTTTGTCTTTAAGACACATGCTTTCATTTTAACATTAAAAGAGTAAATTCACTATTGTTCTATGTCGAAAAGCGTGTGATTCAATACTGGAAGACAATGATTGATGAACAAGTCCATGGAAGCATGCTTATTCATTGTATAGGCATTGTTAGTTATGGTGAAGGAAGTTAGCAAGCGTGGCTTCTGACATAAACGATATTCATGTTATCAGACGCACCCGACACAGTTACATAACATAGACCGTCTTAGTTCACGTTATCTGTGTCTTTCGTAGCCCATCTGTTGCTGTCATCTTGAAATCTTTCAGCACTATTAAGTACACCGACAACAACCTCAAACTGACGCTGCCTGGCAGAGCTGCTAACAGCTAACGTTAAGCCAAAGTTCGGCTAGCTGATTCCTCTAGGCAGTACAGCAAATGACAGTCTAACAATCGAGTACGTAGCCATGTATACTCTGTCAGCACAGTTTAATATACCAGACAAATGGTGCAAATCACTGTTTTGAGCCAACGCTCACTGTCAAGCTAGGTAACGGTAGCTAGCTAACTACAGCAAGCAGTTAGCAAAATCGCCAACATTGAAACAGAAACGAACTCCAGTAAATCCGCACGTAGTTAACGTTAAAATGTTGTTTATCGACTAAGTTGGACATCTACTGTGATACAACGGCATCATTGTGTCTGAATTCATTTTGGAAGACAGTATGAGCGACGTGTAGTTTGAAGAAAAATAGTTCGCTTTTCCACTTACCATAGCCGCGGTCGCCATTTTGAATACGTGTCATTAGTGACGTTGCGGAAGTACTGTGGTTTTTGATTAATTCATTTATTTTTTATTTGACACGCCCCTGCACACCTAGATAGTAGTAACAGCGGAGTAATCTCTCAACTAACGGAAATAATTACTGGAACCACTATAACTGGACTTTCTAATTTGTTAAAGAAAGCGTTTACAGTATTTTTCTATATTCCTTTGAAATAATGTGACATACTGTAGGCCTACTTGTTTGTTAACCATCGTAAGTAGTAGGCCTATAATTTTAAATAGAATAATCAGGATTTAATACTAATACTATTCATTTCTACAAACAAGCAACTGTTTAATTGTGTAAAAAAGTGTGTACAAGAAGGGTAGATAAATGTTTATAAAACAATTTATTTGAAAATGTCCCCCACAGTTGCATTGCACCAAGCATGTAACGACATATGCAAAGAGTTTTATATTGATAAAGAAAAACACATTAGAAGAACATTAGTATCCCTATGAATAGATATACAATGCTGGGCATCATTTCAATTCAATTAAATTCACACATCACAGCTCTATATCAGCGTTCCATAGAAAACTTCTCACAGATATTGTTTCGCACAGTTCTCTCTAAATGGATACCAATCATGAAATTATGAAATCTTAGATACTTGAAAATATTCCCTTTGAAATGTTAGGATTTTGGTCAACAAAACACATTCCAACAATACAAGAATCACATTATCCACACAGTGTAGAAAAGAAATAGGAGTTCTAAAAAGAGTTTTTCACTAAAAAATGATAGAAAAGGCATTTATTGTTGAAAAGATCATTGCATTCAACATACACTAATATTTGGTACCATTTGCACAAATAAATTATTTTTCCACACAGAAAAAAAGAAGGCCAAAAGATGTGAAAATCTATATGCACTGCTTTTTAATTTAGTTCCTAAATACAAGTTTATTCGGCCCAAAAGGATCAACAAGCATCATGAGTTATTATGGCTTCACATTAAACGCTATTCCTTAATAATTGTATTTAATTGTATACACCTTATATATATACAGAGCGTATGGAATATATTATAAATGTTTGCGAGAAAAGAAACATCCACTGAAAAAGGCACAATAAAGGAGTAATGCTAAAAATATCCACAGCATACTGGAAAATATCTATGGAATATAAATAGAAGATTTAAGCATATATATGCCATACAGTATATTTTGCACTTTGTAAAGTCCACACTCTCCTTTCACAATGTAAAACATTGTAAGTCAACAGGAGGGGAGTGGACAATGACAGCTTTGCTTACTGAATTGTTGACATCAACACATATTTCCACATTAACGTCTGTGTTGTGGTTACTTTGATGGATGCACAATGTGTGGTGGAGCATAGCAACTCAATCCAGTCTTTTCCATGTGACTGCTTTCAGGTGGCCTTGTTTGTTTGCGAATATGGCCTTACATTTGTACTTGTGTAAAATGAAGCGTTGTATGTGAGACAGTCATGCTTTTACCATAGCTTGTACTGTACAGTACAGCCTCCTACATTATGTAAATATTGTGTAAAACACCTTCAAAGCTGTTCCAATGTTAGGGACTGTACACATGTTATAAGAGGGGTGAGGGTAGAATAGTGGGAGAGCTATTTAAAAAAAAAAAGTATTTAGGAAAAAGTAGTCAGAATTTTTTACAGGAAAATGAAGGGCCACATTTGTTGTATTATTGTATATCTATGTACTGTATATACTGTATATAAATATCATGACTATTATTGTTTTTTGGTGTATTTTACAATTCTTAACATTAATGTAGCTTTTACAATTTTTGTTTTATTTGTCTATGCTGTTTATTCAAAATCTGCTGTTTTTTGGATTTCAAGTCTTTATTTACTTATGTATTCAAACAATTTTCTTAATTAAATCAAATTATTTTATTTATTTACATATCTTTTTTTTCCCATTAATATTCATCTGTAAAATGGATTGCTCTGCCTTTTTGATGTCTGTGAAGGAAACAATGTGCGTCCAGATGATTCATGGTCTGTTTTGTGAAGATACATATCCAGTCGAGCTGATGCAGCTGTGGTCATGTTAGCCTGTACCCAAGCCTTCACAACACCATCAGATATCGCTGTTGTGCCGTGTCCCCGACCTAATGAGGTAGGATTGTGTCATAATAATAATTACTATATATATTGTTTGTATATTTTGCGTTCCTGAATCCCTCTTCTGGGGTTATATTACTTTAAAATGTTCTCATTGAAAGGGAGGAGGGCCCAATGAATGTATTAAAAAATGTTAAGAAGTGGAACAGCTTCCTAGAAATATAGTTAATACAGGTTTCAACCCTCGCCAATAATGATTGTACGGTCCCTTGTTACAATGCATTATAATGTGTGTGTGAAAGAGAAATAGAGACAGATGGAGAGAGAATGGTAAAGAGAGAACAAGTGTGTGTGTTCTGAATTGCACTGCTGCACATAGAAACTGGACTTGCTGTTGAGTATGTAAAGAACAGTACTATAAGAGAAAACATGTCTTGGGGTTGTTAGGTTTCATGGCTGCTGCTGATACTGGCTCTCTGTGGCTGTGTAGAAATCCTCCAGGACACTCTGCAGGTATTCAAAGGTGGGACGCTCCTCAGACTTGTTCTTCCAGCACTCCAGCATGATTTCATAGAGTTCGGAGGGACAGCTGTCCAGGCGCTTCATTCGGTAGTCCTTCTCCAGGGAACGGATCACTTCTGGGTTGGTCATCCCTTAAAACAAGAGCACATGATTTGGTTAAGAGAGGCAGCAGAACATTGAATGACTTAGGCTGGCACGCTAGCTTCAGTTGACCGAAATATATCTCTTTGTGAAGCATTTCCATTCTGCCTCTATCTTCAATAACAAAATCCCACTACACCCTCATCTTGTGATGCCACTTCAAAGGCAGAGAGATCTAATGGGCTGAGTTTACCTTTGGTTAAAGGTTCAGGGCTAATTTTACAGTCACAACAACATGCAGTTCTAGTACGCTACATGGAGGAGTGTGTAGGATGAGCTGAGTAGTCTCCCAGCCAGAGGAAAGAAGCCGGTCTTTAGTATGCTGGTACAGCAGTAGATCATTCGGTATCCCTCGCCAGATAGCAGCAGGGTGAACAGGCTGTGGCCGGGGTGGGTATTGTCTTCTAATATCCTTTGGGTTGGCAGTTTTAAACACTCGCTGCAGAGCCTTCCTGTTCTGGGCCGTGCACATTGCACACTACACTTTGTGTACTAACTGCAGGTGTGGGTGCTCTTCAGAGGCATTTACAGGCAATTACTAGCCTATATGAATGTTGAGGCCAAATTAATCAAATAAATCTCCTCTCCTCAATTGGTAATGATTTAGCTTCTAAAACAGGAACCTTAAAAACAACTGTAACACCTGAAATATATCTAGACTGCTTTTCTCCGATCAATCTTAACCAACTAAATTCAACAATTTCGTCATCTAAAGCATCAACCTGTATCTTAGACCTGATTCCAACTAAGTTGCTTAAAGAAGTTTTACCCTTAATTAACTCCTCGTTATTAAATATGATCAACCTGTCTCTATTATCTGGCTATGTACCAGAATCATTTAAAGTAGCTGTAATAAAACCTCTTCTTAAAAAGCCCAGTCTTGATCCAGAGGTTTTAGCCAACTATAGACCGATATCTAACCTTCCTTTTCTCTCTAAAATTCTTGAGAAAGCAGTCGCAAAACAGTTATGTGATTTTCTACATAACAATACTTTATTTGAGGTTTTTCAATCTGGATTTAGAGTTCATCATAGCACAGAGACGGCACTGGTGAAAGTTACCAATGACCTTCTACTGGCATCAGACAAAGGACTTGTCTCTGTTCTGGTCTTGTTAGACCTCAGTGCTGCTTTTGACACTGTTGACCATGACATTCTGCTGCAGAGACTGGAACATTTCATTGGCATAGCAGGAACTGCACTGAGCTGGTTTAAATCCTATTTATCTGAGCGATCTCAATTTGTACGTGTTAACGATAAATCCTCCATGCAAACCAAAGTCAGTCATGGTGTCCCGCAAGGTTCTGTACTTGGACCTATTCTATTCACCTTATATATGCTTCCGTTAGGTAATATTATAAGGGACCACTCCATAAACTTTCATTGTTATGCGGATGATACCCAATTATATCTATCAATCAAGCCAGATGAAACCAATCAATTATCTAAACTTCAAGCATGTCTTAAAGACATAAAAAATTGGATGTCCTGCAACTTTTTGATGTTGAACACCGACAAAACAGAAGTTATTGTACTTGGCCCCAAACGCCTCCGAAACGTATTGTCTAATGACATAGTAACTCTGGATGGCATTAACTTGGCCTCCAGCACCACTGTAAGGAATCTCGGCGTTATCTTTGATCAGGATATGTCTTTTAACTCCCACATAAAACAAATTTCAAGATCTGCCTTTTTTCATCTGCGTAACATTGCAAAAATAAGGCACATCCTGTCTCAAAAAGATGCAGAAAAACTAGTCCATGCATTTGTTACTTCAAGGCTGGATTACTGCAACTCCTTATTATCTGGTTGTCCCAAAAAATCCCTTAAAACTCTTCAGTTGATTCAAAATGCTGCGGCACGAGTATTGACAAGACCTAGGAAACAAGATCATATTACTCCTGTATTAGCTGCTTTGCACTGGCTCCTGGTAAAATACAGAATAGAATTCAAAATCCTTCTCCTGACCTACAAAGCGATTAATGGTCAGGCTCCAGTTTATCTTAAAGATCTCGTAGTACTTTATAAACCAACTAGAGCATTGCGCTCCCAGAGTGCAGGGTTACTTGTGGTTCCTAGAGTCTCTAAAAGTACAATGGGAGCCAGAGCCTTCAGCTATCAAGCTCCTCTACTGTGGAACCAGCTCCCAGTGTGTGTTCAGGAGGCAGACACCCTCTCCACATTTAAGAGCAGGCTAAAGACTTTCCTCTTTTATAAAGCTTATAGTTAGGGCTGGCTCAGGTTTGCCCTGGACTAGCCCCTAGTTACGCTGCTATAGGCTTAGACTGTCGGGGGACTCACACACGTTCTCCTCCTCTCCTTCTCTATTGATATGCATTCATGTCCCTTAAATGCATGTTACTAACTCACCATCCGGGGCATCATCCCCGGAGTTTCTGTGTCCCTTATCTGGCAGGTTGCCACTATTAAAGATTACTTCTGGACCGCGAATCGTGGCTGCACCTCTTGCCCTGGTCCTGCCTGACACCAGGAAGCCTTGACATCCCCCTGGATCCATCTTTTTTATATACCATCGTATCATGTTTTCTGTCGCATAGATTGTCCATGTTGTATTTTTAACTATGCTGTTTGTTCTGTACACACGTCACCTATTGCACGTCTGTCCGTGCTGGGAGAGGGATCCCTCCTCAGTTGCTCTCCCTGAGGTTTCTTCCATATTTCCCCCACTAATTGTGGGGTTTCTTTTAGGGAGTTTTTCCTTGTGCGATGTGAGGGTCTAAGGACAGAGGGTGTCGTACCTTGTACAGGCTGTAAAGCCCACTGAGACAAATGTATAATTTGTGATATTGGGCTATATAAATAAACTTGATTTGATTTGATTTTGATTTGAAATCAGCGAACCACTTGCCTGGGTACGGTGTGCGCCCATAGCTGATGATCTCAGTCAGCAAAATGCCAAAGGACCAGACGTCCGATTTGATGGTGAAAGAGCCGTAGTTGATGGCCTCAGGGGCTGTCCATTTGATGGGGAATTTTGCTCCTGGTTATAGGGGAACATTGAAAACCAGTCAACATTTGAAGTAATGTCAAAATTGTTATTGACACTGTACATTATCTGGCTCCTAATGACACTGCTGAGAAGTTTCATGCTGGTCATCTTCTCAAGTCTTAAATCCTCTGGCTCAAACAGTAAGCCTTTCGTCTTGTGACATGTTGCTGACACAAAGTAATTTCCCCTAAAATCCCCTGAAGTGATAAAACCTCGACCCGCCCCTTTCTTTGTTCTGAGGGGAATCAGTTCCCCGGTTTCTTCTATCACTTCTGCTGATGACACAACATGTGACCGTGGATCTTGCGTCGTACCTTCCCTGGCTGTGTACTCGTTGTCTTCAATGATACGAGCGAGGCCAAAGTCAGCAATTTTGCACACTAAAGCCTTATTGACCAGGATGTTGGCAGCTCTCAGGTCTCTGTGAATGTAGTTCCTCTGCTCAATGTAGGCCATGCCCTCTGCGATCTAGAGAGAAACAACAAGTCAGTTTAAAAGAACCAAAACATAGTTCCCACTAGCAACTGTCACTAGTGATGAAATTGTACAAAACTTGCATTTCCTTATTAAGAACAATCACTTCCATGCTTGCTCTACGATACATATGATAAACATTGCATGAAATGCCATTTCTCTTTCAGTAAATTGCACTGCTAGTAATACAAGCAACACACAGTACCTTTACTATGGCTAAGGATGTATTTACACACGTACTCTCTCCCTTTAGCTTCTGTGTGTTAGCACTAGATAAGACCAATCCCTCTGATGAGTCATTTAACAGGACCCAATCGGTCACGGTAGGTTTGAATCAAAACGGTGAGATCAAACCTTTTCCCTCCTGCAAGTTAGCATTGTCTCAGTTGCACAATTCAAGTTGTATTGCCAGTTCTTAAATTAAATTCCATTTTGTCACACTAACCTCTAGTATAAAGTAACTGTGAAAAGAGATGTGGCTGTATAACACTTTCAATTTCATTTTTTTATTTTCCTTTCTATACATTTATGACTTTGACGGCATATTAGGTCTGTTGTAGGTAAAATAAATGGGGTAAATATTCTGAGAAAAAACTTGAGATTAAAGTCGTAAATTTACAAGAAAAAAACCTGAATATTCTCTGAGATTATAAAGTCACAAATTTACGATAAATAAAACTCAGAACAATGGGGGTTTTGTTTTGTCAAGGAACCACATCGCTTCACTTTGCACTTACGTTGGATCAGTCTTTTCTCTGATTACCCCCTCGCCCTATACGCCATCGTATATGATGATAAGGTTTATAGTACAATACAGCAATGAAAACAGAATGTGACCTACATTTATTCTTTTGTTTTATTTGAGCCTTTTGCATCCCACTTTTCATCTTGCTTTGAATACATTAAATGTGGTGAGGACCCCTCTCCTCTCCTCTCTAGCACAAGTAGGAGGACAGTCATTGGAGTACACACTCCGAGGGGTTTCAACTCTTTTACTTTTCCAAGTTTTAAGATAAAAATCCCCTTATCAAGACCATCACATTTTGCAGGTTTAGAACATACCCAAACAGCAGGCTTGTCTACATCTGCAGGTTTAACCTGTTACGGTTACTTTCCAAGAGACACAGGTCGGACGGAAACGGCAAGTCTGAAAGCGCCGGTGGCAGCAAGCCTATCAGCTGGGAGTATTGGTGCTTCACATCGATAGCACTGTGTTTACTTATTCAGTAAACCATCTATTTTTCATCATGATTTCAACCTGAATAAAGTGCCAGTGTTTTTCTTGCAATCCCCGTACAAAGAAAGAAAACAAAGAGTCAACTCTCGTTTCCTTACTGGTGTAGACAGTGAGCTATGGAGGAACACAGAAATAGTTTGAAAGCTTTGTTGAAGCAAACAAGCGAGCGAGCTCTCCTGTGAATGAATCTCACCTGGGCAGAGAAGTCGATGAGCTTGGGTAGCTGGACACGGTTGCCCTCATCGCTCTTTAAGAAGTCTAATAAACTACCTGTGGGCACACACACCAACACATTAACAAACACATGCTGAGTGTAAAGCTTCACCAGAAGCACAATATCAGTGACCAAACAAACCTATGAATATCCTTTACACACATATCTAAGCGTTGCAACTGTGAATCCATTACTTTCAACTAATTATTTGAAAAGTTAATTTATAGGATTTAGCTATCTATTTAAAGCGTTTGTAAATAACTTTTACACAACGGTATATAAGGGCCATTGTAGGTCAAAAGAAATAATTATGGAGCCATGATTTCAGTTTTTATTTTCATT
>CALSCE010000016.1:9245314-9271584 GCA_943593645.1 Bovichtus variegatus | reverse complement strand
CCCCCCCCCCCCCCCCGAGATGAATCGGGTTTTATCGTAATATGATGCAGATGTTTTATTGGCTTTTCTATACAAAGGTTTGGGGAAAAAACTAATATTTGTAGCAACACACACACACACACACACCTTTCTCCATGTACTCAGTGATGATGTAGATCGGCTCCTCCTTGCTGACCACAGCGTTGAGTCGGACCAGCTTGTCGTGCTGGAGAGTTTTCATCAGGTTGGCCTCTCCCATGAAGGCTTCTACTGACATGGTGCCAGGCTTCATGGTCTTCACTGCTACCTTGGTGTGCTTATTGTATGTAGCTGAAAGCAAAGCAATAATTGGAATTAGAAAAGGAATTTCTAGCTTCCCATCTCCATCAATAACTGGATGTTAAAATGATTCCAATCCCTCTCACCCATCCAGACTTCTCCAAACTGGCCAGCGCCAAGCTTCTTCTCCAGTTTGAGTGATGATCGTGGGATTTCCCAGGCGTCTTTCTCCCACGGTTTCTCAGGTTTGAGGCTCAAACACGGGTTGGTCAGGCTTTGGCAGAGGCCATCTCCCTGCTCTGGAGGAGGTATTAAAGTCAGCCAGTAGAGTGTGCTGTCAGTACCAGAAGCACCGTGTTTTGCTCCTTTCATCACCATTTTATTGACAGGCCACAATTACTTAACTAGTACGACTAAAACACACAGCAGTGAGGTAGTACAATCATTCAAGAGCGTCTGGAGACAAGTCTGAGTTCTGACAGCGCAAACTCACTCTTGTAGTGGCTGACCAGCTCCTGCAGGGTGGAGAAGGTGTTGCGGGGAGAGATGTAGAATCCTCCATTGTCCAGCGTACGGATCTTGTAATGTTTAACGGTGTCACCAGACCTGACATCACTGTCCCTGACAGACAGAGAGTAGCTGCCTGCAGTAAAAGTGAAAGAAAACAGTAGTAACCATGTGACCCATAGAGGATTTAAACATTTTTTTTTTTTTTAATGCTGATGCATATATATTTTTTTCACTGACACTAGCTTATAACTTTTAGATGATTCAACATTTTTAAATCTTTTTTTTTTTTTTGTATGTCAGTATATCGCAAAAATATTATTCTTATTCTTGTGTAGGTAGAACAAAGCTCCAACATGGGACACTTAAAGGGGCACTCCAGTGATTTAGTATTGCACTTTTATAAATTTGGGGGACTCACAAAAGACAGATTAGTAAAAGAATAATCGAAATCAAAGCAACGGAGGCCAAGATATTCTGACTCTTACTCTATTGGTCAAGATCCAAAAACACATTTCATACATTTCCCATAAGTCCAACATTTACTCTGACTTTAGCTCTGGTTTGGTGTCTAACAACTCTTTAGTTGGGTGAGTTCATTAGAGCTGTTTTGCTGAAAATAGCTGTGTCTCAAAACAGCAGCAGTGGGAGCGAACCAAACAAGTTGTGGACCAAAAAGAAACAAAAACGTAAGTTAAAAGATGCTTAAAAAGTGCTGAAGGGAACTGCAGAGTCGGGTTATAATTTTCTGTGGATGCACCACTACGACCGAACTCATCCACCTTATATACACAGTCAACTCCACTTTTAATACGCACATATTGATAATAGCATCTTTAATGTCCACATTTTTTTTAAAGAAAGCCATTAGTATGTTAACCTTTTGGTCAATACTTTCTCATTATGACTACTTCACTACAGACTGCTCCACTATAGGACAAATAATCTGTTTTGGAAGGTCTTCTACTCACCCTGGGTGGTCTCACTGTCTCGGATCATGAAAGATCCAGTTCTGTTCCCAGAGGCCAGCAGCTGCCTCTCAGCATCTTTCCTGCTCACGCCCTTAAAGAACCACCTCAACAACAGGAAACAGATCAGTCAGTACAGAAACCTCTCAACGGCTCTTCCTGTGCAAGCCTAAATTTTCCATTCATATTGTTGGGTTTTGTTCATTTCCACTCTGTAAAAAACTACGCAAAAGTTAAGTTACGTATGTGATGTAAGTAAAGTCACGTACGTATGTTAAAATAAGTCGACGTTCACGTTTAGGTTTCACATGGGACAAGAACACTGGTCTCCTGGGACCCAAACCTTCATTCACCCCAACCTCCTCCCTACTCCCACTTTGTCGCTCTCTATACGTAACCTGAAAACCTCTTTCACTCCCGTCATAATTACTACGGCCACTAGAAGCAGCCGTGCATGTACACAACTTACACAAGAGGATTTAGTGGAGTGTCATAGTTTGATGAGTTGGGCCACTAACGTCGCTGCCGTATTTGACAACTTGGGAGTGAGAACGCACATGGTAATGATAATGCATATAAATGTGTTTACAATGTGAGTACACTTACTCCTCTGCCTCCAGAGTATCCTTGGCCACATAGTTACTGGGGATGAAGCCTTCCTGACCTGAACTGATTAGCATTGCTCTCCACCACTCCCCCGATCTGCAGAGAGAGAGAGAGACAAAGACACACAAGTGTGACTACTTCTTGTATACAAACACATGACAAACCACGGGCTTCACAAGTCCAAAAGCTACATTTTGAACACACAATTAACTTATTATATTATTATTCTTATACCTAAAGCAACAAAGAATAAATTATCTTTCCCACTGTTGATACTCACTCCTCTAGGATTCTGAGCTTATCTCCCTTCTTGAAGCCAAGGTCAGCTTCATGAATGGCCTCATAGTCGTACAGTGCCATGGCAATGCTCTCCCCTACAGCGGCAAGTCCAGAAAAAGAAGAGAAGCTTCACGTTGCTACATTGTGGACTTAATATGCAATGTAAAATGTGTCCCTTTTACGTGTTGTCATGTGAAAGCTGCAAGCGTGTTTATTTTCTGAAGGATTGCATACTGAGAAATTATGGCCTGAGAAAAACAGCTAAAAAAACCCCACTGGATCAACTTAGAAAGGACTACGGAGCTGAAACCAAGCCTGGTGTTTTCACCCAACATCACCGATATGTGAGAGTGTGTACGTGACTTAGTGGACACACTGCATTTAAGTCTGGACCACATCTATATTGGGTTTCCCGTACTTTGACTATGGAACTGACTTCCTTGGATGCTTGATAATAATAGCAGTAGGTTGGCAGACTCTGCGGTGGTTTTTGAGAATTGACTGACCTTAGTGGTTCTTAGTGGTTGACTTTAATATAGGATACCGAATCAAGTACAGGTGCTTAAGGTTTGCAATGCATAGGCCTACTGTGTAAGTGCAGCCGTGTGTAAATAAAGATCGTGACTCACCGTCTGAAGAGTTTGCATTGGATGGCATCTTGCTCTGTTGAGAGAAAGACAGAGACGTATGGTGGTATAGGGTTAGGAGAAGAGGTCAATTCCTTCAGAAAGTCATTCCCCCCTTTTTTGTTGATTAAACTTGAAAAAACATTTCTTGAAGCTGCAATAATTCTATGTTTCTAATCGAAGTCAGAGGATGGGTCGAACACAGGACTTTTACCCAGCAGACTGCTGTTCGTGTCCCGTGTGTCAATGTTGACCTATTTGAAGCCAAACCATGATGTTTTACTAAACCTAACCCAGTAGTTTTGTTGTGTTTTCTTTAAATTTACAACGTTAACCACGTGTTTAAAACTGCGATCTGTAATCCAAGAGAAAATAGGTTTCCCTTGAAACATAATTGACAATGCTGTTTCGTAGTATAGGCAATAATCAAAAAATGTTTTTTGGACTTTCTACACTGGCTTGTCGTTAACTCGGTCTTTCTGTCGTCGGGTGCGAAAACACCTGACTGCTGCTGGAAGTCACACGGATGAGAGCCTTGAGAGTGAACCAAAACATCGACGATGCAGACCATGAAAGCAAAACAATTGGCTGAAAGATGCTACAAAGGGTTGTGAAGCAAGCGATCCCTTTCACATTACATGCATTCTTTTTCCCCCTCGTTAATATAAAGAAATTAATTTCCGCAGCTTTGAACGATCTGACATAATGTTTATCAGTTGATTCAACACTTGACTGGACTGTAGCAGGACTGTTCTTTGTTGTCTTGAAGTGTTACGTACCAAAGCAAATCAAGATAATATTTCAATAAAATGACCCATCATAGTTCTATATGTTACAACTTTTACAGAGCACATTTATCCCTCAAGGTGTAGCTAGATTCAAGCAATTGCACAGAAAACAAAGATTCGAAAGGACGGGAGGAAGGAAGGACTTTCTTCTTATCAACTTGTTGATGTTGTCGGCAGCTATCTTAAGGTTTGTAGTGGGTCTTCCTTTACATCAGAAACTGTTTGTTTTTTTAATATAGTGCAACATTAGCACAAGGTATAATGAGCTGAGCTATGAAGAGACCAGACAGCCACACAGTCGTCTGTAAATTTAGACATCTGAGAGATAACGCAGTAAAGTGTGTGAGTTGAGCGAAGGCGTTGCCTAATAGTCAAAGCTTGATCATAGGTCCCCTGCCTGAGTGCTCTGCTTCTGCTTCCTTCACTTCCTCTTTCTGCATTGAGGGTGAGAGAGAGTTACAGTTACATTCAGCACACAGGAAGCAGTAGCCAAAGCAACCGCAGTTAAAGAGCAGCAGCTTGTGGCACAGATCAAAGTGTGGCCAGTATGCAAACAAGCCCCAGAAGCAGAGTTTCTATAAGCGTCCTTGGGTTTTTAGAAAGGCGCTATATAAATCTAATTTATTATATGTGAGCATCCATCCCCTCTAACACTTGTAACCAATGAAACAGTGTTTTCTCTTTTGTACCTTGACATAATTTAATTGCTTCTGCAATTGACACCCTTAATCTTTTATTTGCCAAAAAAGTTCATTAACAAGTACAAACAAGTACTTTAACTTTTAATATATTAAAAGTCCCATATTGTAAAAAGAGAGGTTTCCATGTATTTACATTTTTTTTAGAAAAAAAGTCTAGGTGCTATATAAATTCTGTTAAAGTATAAAAATGATAAATCTATAGAGAAATGCACACAACCCGTATTCAGAAACTGTGCCTTTAAATGAGCTGTTGTCTTGGGGGTTTTGATGTCACAACTATACAGTTTATAGGTAGAAAGTGCGGTTATAGTGCTGTTTCAGTCCTTCCCTGGCTGCAATGCCGTCGCACGGATGCAGAGAGCGCAGATGCAGAAGACCTGCAAACACTGACCAACCAAGCAGAGCAGACTGGGCTTTTTCAGGGGGGGGGGGGGGGCTTAAAGAGACAGGCGCTCAAACAAAGAGTTTCAGACAGAAAGTATGAGAAAAATAATGTGTCCTTTGAACATTAAAGCATATAAACGTGTTCTTGTTGAAACACAAAATACAAATACTGACACTAAAATGAGAGCGTTGTTGCTCTAAGAAACAGAGCGTTCTATTTCTATATGAATTAACGAACGGCGAGGTTTCAATGCACGTGTGTATCATACAAAATGTAGCGCCTCTTGCTTGTCAGTGAGGATGACAACGTAAGAGAAGATTATGATGAGTGATGGTTTATAGACTGTAAACCATATGCTTATGAAAATAAATGAGAGTAGGCTATAGCTAACGTTGAGAGTGAAAGACAATGTAACCTAGTTAGCTAGCGAAACGTTTTATTAAATAGTATGACAAAAATAGTAACTTTCAGACATTCACGCTCCGCCGCTCCGGCACTCGGAGTGACTTGTTACAAACGCTATTAACACTTCTGCAGTTTTACTGAACTACAATTTGGAATGCAGGAATTTAACTTGTAATAGTGTATTTTTTACACTGTTGTATTGGTACTTAAAAGGATCTGAATACTCCCACCAAGTCGCATTAGAATAGGGTATTATTTAGGACGTTTAAATGATTTCTCCTCTATGTGCGTTGTTGCTTGCCAAGATATCCTGACTTTTACTCCATGCCTGGTTACTTTTTTCTCAGATTTCCATCTGTCACAACATTACTGCTTACAGCTTTGATCCCGGAGTTTCCTGCGGTGGGGTCTTTGACATAATGGGCCGTCTGTGCACGATTCTTCAGGTCGTCGTTACCCGTCCCTTTGCTGAGAGGCTCCTGCTCCTTTTTTGAGCCCACACAGCCCATGGTGCCTTCTGCGGGAGGACAACAGAGGAGAAACAGCAAGACATGAAGGATGTGAATACAAGCATTGGGATGTTAGATGCAGTAGGCCTATATATGAATATGTGAACCTGCATTATTCAGAGAGTAGTGCAATAAGATAAGACAAGATAGAACTTTATTTATCCCGAGGGAAATTGTTGTGCAACAGTTGCAATACACAGTAGGAGACAGTATAACAATTCTAAAATGTACAAATAGTGCAAATAGTGCAATGAATTTATACAAATATATATATATATCTAAAAAAGATGTAAACATAAGATGAGCTGAGATGGGGTAAGGTGCAATATTCAACAAGGTGAGGTAAGGTGCGGTATTTAGCAAAATAATATTAAGAATCAAAATTTACAGAAATTACAATAATTACAAAAATTACAAAACCAAACTGAGTATAAATCGAACTGAGTATGAAGAGGGGAGTAAGCTACATATGAAACAGAATATAAGACTGAGTGCACTCAGTGCATTGACGGTCACACCCGGCATAATTAATTCTGGTGTTTTTGCGAAACACATTACAGATAAATGTTGAGGTATTAAAGGTGTTTTCTTAACAAAGTGCTTGAGAGATAGAATATCCATCCATCCATCCATCTTCAACCGCTTATCCGGGGTCGGGTCGCGGGGGCAACAGCTCCAGCAGGGGGCCCCAAACTTCCTTTTCCCGGGCCACGTTGACCAACTCTGACTGGGGGACCCCGAGGCGTTCCCAGGCCAGTGTGGAGATATAATCTCTCCACCTCGTCCTGGGTCTTCCCCGTGGTCTCCTCCCAGCTGGCTGTGCCTGGAACACCTCCCTAGGGAGGCGCCCAGGGGGCATCCTTACCAGATGCCCGAACCACCTCAACTGGCTCCTTTCTACGCAAAGGAGCAGCGGTTCTACTCCGAGCTTCTCTCGGATGACTGAACTCCTCACCCTATCTCTAAGGGAGAAGCCAGCCACCCTTCTGAGAAAACCCATTTCGGCCGCTTGTACCCGCAATCTCGTCCTTTCGGTCATGACCCAACCTTCATGACCATAGGTGAGAGTAGGAACGAAGATAGACCAGTAGATCGAGAGCTTCGCCTTCTGGCTCAGCTCTCTTTTCGTCACAACGGTGCGGTAAAGCGAGTGCAATACCGCGCCCGCTGCTCCGATTCTCCGGCCCATCTCCCGCTCCATTTTCCCCTCACTCGTGAACAAGACCCCTAGGTACTTGAACTCCTTCACTTGGGGTAAGGACTCATTCCCTACCCGGAGTAGACAATCCACCGGTTTCCTGCTGAGAACCATGGCCTCAGATTTTGAAGTGCTGATCCTCATTCCAACCGCTTCACACTCGGCTGCGAACCGATCCAGTGAGTGCTGAAGGTCACAGGCTGATGATGCCATCAGGACCACATCGTCTGCAAAGAGCAGCGATGAGATCCCAAGCCCACCAAACTGCAACCCCTCCTCCCCCCGACTACGCCTCGATATCCTGTCCATGAATACCACAAACAGGATTGGTGACAAAGCGCAGCCCTGGCGGAGGCCAACACCCACTGGGAACGAGTCCGACTTACTGCCGAGAACCCGGACACAACTCTTGCTTTGGGCGTACAGGGATTGGATGGCCCTCAAAAGCGCCCCCCTCACCCCATACTCCCGCAGCACCTCCCACAGTATCTCCCGGGGGACCCGGTCATACGCTTTCTCCAGGTCCACAAAACACATGTAAACCGGATGGGCATACTCCCAGGCCCCCTCCAGGATCCTTGTGAGAGTGAAGAGCTGGTCCGTTGTTCCACAGCCAGAACGGAATCCGCATTGTTCCTCTTCAATCTGAGGTTCGACTATCGGCCAAACCCTCCTTTCCAGCACCTTGGAGTAGACTTTACCCGGGAGGCTGAGCAGTGTGATACCCCTGTAATTGGCACACACTCTCTGGTTCCCCTTTTTATACAGGGGAACCACCACCCCGGTCTGCCACTCCTTAGGCACTGTTCCCGACTTCCACGCAATGTTGAAGAGACGTGTCAGCCACGACAGCCCCTCCACACCCAAAGCCTTCAACATTTCTGGACGGATCTCATCAATCCCCGGGGCCTTGCCACTGTGGAGCTGTTTGACTACTTCAGTGACTTCCACCAGGGAAATTGATGATGATCCCCCATCATCTTCCAGCCCTGCCTCTATCAAAGAGGGCGTATTAGTAGGATTGAGGAGTTCCTCAAAATGCTCCTTCCACCGCCCGAGTACCTCCTCAGTTGAGGTCAACAGTGTTCCATCCCTGCTGTAAACAGCTTGGATGGTTCCCTGCTTCCTCCTCTTGAGGTGCCGGACAGTACGCCAGAAGCACTTTGGTGCCGACCGAAAGTCCTTCTCCATGGCTTCTCCGAACTCCTCCCACACCCGCTGCTTTGCCTCTGTCACGGCCGAGGCCGCTGCCCTTCGGGCCTGTCGGTACCTTGCAACCGCCTCTGGAGTCCCCCGTGATAACATATCTCGGAAGGACTCCTTCTTCAGTCGGACGGCTTCCCTGACCACCGCGATCCACCACGGTGTTCGAGGGTTACCGCCCCTTGAGGCACCTAAGACCTTGAGGCCGCAGGCTCCCGCCGCAGCTTCAGCAATGGAAGCTTTGAACATTGACCACTCAGGCTCAATGTCCCCAACCTCCACAGGGGTGCCAGAGAAACTCCGCCGGAGGTGTGAGTTAAAGGTCTCTTGGATATGGGCCTCCTCCAGACGTTCCCAGTTCACCCGCACTACCCGTTTGGGCTTACCAGGTCTGTCCAGACTCTTCCCCCACCCCCTGACCCAACTCACTACCAGATGGTGATCAGTTGACAGGTCCGCCCCTCTCTTTACCCGAGTGTCCAAGACATGCGGCCTCAGATCAGATGATACGATTACAAAATCGATCATCGATCTTCGGCCTAAGGTGCTCTGGTACCATGTACACTTATGAGCTTCCTTATGTTCGAACATGGTGTTTGTTATGGACAGCCCATGTCTAGCACAGAAGTCCAATAACAAACAACCACTCGGGTTGAGATCAGGGAGGCCGTTCCTCCCAATCACGCCTCTCCAGGTGTCTCCATCGCTGCCCACGTGTGCGTTGAAGTCTCCCAGTAGAACTATGGAGTCCCCTACTGGAGCCCCCAACAGGACTCCATTCAGGGTCTCCAAGAAGGCCGAATACTCTGAGCTGCTGTTCGGTGCATATGCACAGACAACAGTCAGAGTTTTCCCCCCCATAACCCGTAGGCGTAGGGAGGCGACCCTCTCGTCTACCGGGGTAAACTCCAACGTAACGGCACTCAGCCGGGGATTTGTGAGTATCCCCACACCCGCCCGGCGCCTCACACCCTGAGCAACTCCAGAGAAGAATAAAGTCCAACCCCTATCCAGGAGTACGGTTCCAGAACCGAGACTGTGCGTAGAGGAGAGCCCAACCAGATCTAACTGGTAGCGCTCCGCCTCCCGCACAAGCTCCGGCTCTTTCCCCCACAGAGAGGTGACGTTCCACGTCCCCAGAGCCAGCCTTGGCCGCCCAGGTCTGGTCCGTCGAGGTCCCCGACCTTCACTGCCACCCGTCTGGCAATGTACCCGACCCCAACGGTTCTTCCTGCGGGTGGTAGGCCCACAGGATGGAGAGGGGGGGGGGTGCCACGTTGCTTTTTCGGGCTATGCCCGGCCGGGCTCCGTGGCAAACCCGGCCACGAGGCGCTCGCTGACGGGCCCCCCTTCTAGGCCTGGCTCCTGACGGGGGCCCCGGGCTTCCTCCGGGCAGGGTCACACCTCCTCTTTTTTGTTGTTCCATTGAGGCTTTTATGAACTATTGTTTGTCTGGCCCCTCGCCTGAGACCAATTTGCCATGGGAGACCCTACCACTGGGCTCCCGACAACACAGCCCTCAGGTTCATAGGAGCACCCAAACCCCTCCACCACAGTAAGGTGATGGTTCTCGGAGGAGATATACATACATATATCTATGTATATATATACATAGATATATATATGTGTATATATATATATATATATATATATATATGTACATACATATATATCAAACCTCTCAGTAAAAACCTGCAGAATATAGATAGGAATGAAACTGGAAAGTTTGGCGTCTGTAAGAGCTACTGAAGTGGAGATTTCTGGCTCAGAGTCTCAGAATATTCTTTTTTGAGGAAACGGCCTTTAACGATATGTAAAGTAAAATTCCATTCGTTTTACAACATACCACATGTGAATAGGGTAAACATGTATCATTAAAAATATCAAATATGAAATATAACTAACAGATGTCACCATGAAACTTCCCCAGTTGATCCAGAGAAGTCTGAAAGAAGACCAGTGGATCAAAAATGGAATAAAAATAGCCCAAACCCATAATGTTTCATTAAGTTAATGTTACATCCCTGCTGCCACTCACCACTGTATGGTTGTAAGCAATGAAACATAACATTCAGACACAGGAAAGTGTCGTGTTCTTGAAGTCAAACTTATTGGTGTTAACTTATTTGCTTCCTTTTGTCTCTCAGTTCCAAGCCTTGTTCCTCTTTAGATGTCTAATTGCAGAAGAGTCAGGCTTATTGAACATCGTGGCTTCCTGTCATGTTTTACTGATACAAAAAATGGAGGTCAGCATTAGCTGGTGGTAATATATTGCCCTTGTTTGGCTGTTTAAATAATGCAGCTGCCATTGATCCGTCTCAGTGCCTGAGTACATACATGTAAAAGGAAATCCACATGTTCACATGGCCTGAATGAAAATCTAAATGGACTCAACCGGCAGCTCTTAGTGAGTGCGAACTGGACAGAAAAAATGTTTCATCCAACTTTCAGAGTCAGCGAGATCTATTGGGACTCCATCATGGAGACCAGCAAGCCAAAACACAACATTGGAAGGAGGATGGAAGCGTCATAAAGCTGCAGACTGGGATGTTCGCCATTGCTGTGTTTTTTAAGAAGCTTCCACTGGGGGAGCCAACCGTTCTTTCAAAGTCTGCTCAAAGTAACCAGGTCGATATATCCCCTGATATGAGCTCATCACAGATACTGGTATCCATATGTCCGCCTTAGCAACAAGTAATTGTAGTGCAGAAATGCGAGGTTTTGCAGTCATTTAGAAACAGTGTCACCGTTACATTTGTCCACCAGAGAGCACTGACAAGGCTGTAAAAGGTCCTGCTTAGTGTCTTGGTCACAATTAAAATATCCTTATCAGATTATTTTTTTTCACCCAAATATTGATATTGATCAGTATTTGCCTCAAAGGTTCAGTATCGTTCGGGCTATAATGTGCTCGGACACTGAGATTGAGCCAGTGTAACTGTAAGATTCAGTAGATGACACCTCGTCATAGATTTTCAATATGTAACTTAGAGTTACAAACACACAAGAGTTAGGTGAGAAGATTCCCACCCTCCTCTTGACTTTATGCTTAATATGAAGGTGGAGCCAGCAAATGGTAAGCCGACCATGAAAACTGGCATCATGGGAAACGGCTAGCATGGCTCTGTCTAAAGGTAAGAAACAAAATAAATCAACTTCCAGCATTCTTGGAGCTTACTAATTAACAAATCTCGTTGCGTCAATCTTCCAGGAAATCGCTGCTCCCAGAAAAAAGAGAACCCCAACGAAGCACAAAGCCTGTGCAGCAAAAAAAAAGTAAGCTTCATTACAAATGAAGTTCCACAAATAAGTTTGTACATCAAAAATACTTCATTTTAAGACAATAGATGCCAAGTTGGTAAAATAATATTTGTATGTCTAAGGGTGGGAAACACACATCTATATCATCATCAACTCAGTTGTTCCTAAGTAAAAGAATCTGAATTCTATCAACAGATCAACTACCCAACATGTTATAAAACAAACTCTCTGGGAATCAATAGGACCATCATTTACTAAATGAGCATCATGCTGTATTGAAGAAGACTAACTAGAGATTGAGATCATAAACTCATCAGAAAAATGTTCACTGAGGTAATAAATCAAGTGAGAAGTCATTTTCTCATAAACTTCTATACAACCTTCTTACAGACTTCTTTTTGCAACCAGTGGCCTGTTGGCCATTAATTTCGCATTGACGTCACTTTTCAGACCCGCAAGGTGCCACTTGGTAATCACAAGATAATGCAACATTGAATTTGCAATATTTTCCTAAGATTGTCTTGAGTGAGCTGCTCACCATGGCAATAATCTGCCACATGTTACGATGCTTATATAACAGGAGCAAGTAGAAAAAGAGAAATAAAGTCAACAAACACACTCAGTAATGTCAGTTACACAGCATCTCTCTAAACCTTGCTAATATGAATCACCATGAGACAATTTTTCATTTGAAGGAGGAATAATGTCTTTCTCATTTTAAAAGTACACTGTTCAAAAGTGAGCACTGGACTATTCAAGAGCATGTGTACTTCAAGTTACCACATTGAAAACATCACAGTGCCTTTTTAGAAGAGCAATGTTACCTCTTAGCCTCCGTCTCTATTTATGATCAAAGTGATAGTTAATCTATATAACATATTTATTTTAATAACATAGACTTTTGAGAAGGTTTGACGGGAAGAAGAGGTTTTTTTTCTGTTCTGTAGGGGAAAGTTCCCGCATTAATTCATTGATCACAAGCTCAAATTGCAACCAATAATATGCAGACTTTCAATTCCAACTGAAGAACAAAATGTCCATGATATTAAGAGTTTAGCCTCGAAGAGTACATCTTGACCGCTCCAAAATACTAATGAAAGTAAAACGTTGCTGTCCCTTCTCTCATACTGTAACGGTAGCGTTGGTATAAAGGCCCAATTCATAATTATCAAATTGTATCATACCATGCAAATAAGTACCATTGAAAAACAGGAGGCTGTGCAGCCATAAATCTAGAATAAGACAGACGGACGCATTCAGCACAAGCTTCCAGGATGTGCGGATAACAAGGTTGCATTGATACTTTGTTGATTTGAGCACAACACAATGCACTTCAACATACACATAAAGTTGCACGCGATGTCCATCTGCACCCACCTGTCCAAGCAGTGAGCAGGTACCCAGCCAGTTCACTACTTCAACTATTATTTATGAAGAAACTAGAAGAACTAGAAACGAGTTTAACGCCTCAGAGCCAAGGCTCTCGCAACAGACCGAAGACGGGAATAATTCATGTGTGTTGTGTTATGAGGAGTGATTTACTTCTTTTTTTTACACAGATGTAAATGTTGTGGGCTGTGAAAAGGCTGCAAGGCTGTGTGTACCTGTTTGGGACTGCCTCGGGCCACAACAACATCACCTGCTGCCAGCCTGGCATGCAACCAACAGGACATTAGATAGAAGGAAGGAAGAAAATATTCCTATATGTAACTACTCTACATCCAGTTTAGCATGGTATGCAGGGATGTATTGCATGTGGTAGGAAAACAGAATACGGCAGACACAATGTGGGTTTTATGGAATCTGCATGGCAATGATCAGGCCAGTGCTGAAAAAAATGAACTGATTGACAAAAAAATGTATCAATTTGTCATCAATTATCTAGAAAAAAATGCCCAAAATGATCTGGTTCCAGCTTCTCAAAGTGTGAGGATTTACTACTTTTTTTTTTTTTTGAAACAATATTACATAGTACATTCAATATCTCTGAGGTTTTGGACTATTTCTTGGATAAAACAAGACATCCACTTTGATGGGCAGTTTTCACTATTTTCTGACATTAAAAAGACCAAACAATTAAAAAAAAAAAAAATCAACAGATGAGTCCATAACTAGTTGCGGCCCGAGTCAAGATACACTAACTTACCTTTTTAGTGCATGTGTATTTGAATGGTAAATATTGAGCCATATACTACATTATTCTTACAGTTTTGTTTTTCATAAAGGAAGTTGGTTTTGTCTGCTTCTCTGTCAAAGCAAGTCACACTCGAGCAACCAACCATGACTGTCGTGTCATTCCAACATTATGGGTTGCAATAACCCTTTACTTTGCTTAATGATGTGACAGTACACATGTAACAATGGCCACCAGCATGTCATTGTCCTGCCATTTCTGTCATGTACACCACACACTAATGTCTCATGCACAAAGAGGATGTGAGTACCATTCCCATGGAAAGTAATTCTCTTTAATGGACGCACTTATAGTCTTCCTACGCTACAATGTGTATGTACAGCATATCTGTTGTATAATATTTCTTTTACCAGATACCTCAATATGGATATTGTGACGACACCTGATGTGTGCTGGTGCTTTAACAGAATATTTACACTGTGACACAGGTAAAGACAACATTCATGGCATGATACCATATCCAAAATGTAAGACGATATCCAGTCTTATACCATGATATTAGTACGATATCCATATATTATCATATATACAATGTTAAGCCCATTGAACATCTGAAATGAAAGTTAATATACAGACACTGGAAGTAACACAGTACAGAACAGAAACCAGCTTCTGGTCTAGTCTAGATGGCCGGTCTAAAAATAACTCTCTCTCTCTCACACACACACACACACACACACAAGCGCGCGGGCAGAGGTTAATAAAGGTACATACTTGAGACTCCTCGCTTCATAGAATGTCTAAGACAGTGGTGAGCAGTTTGTTTACGTCACTTTTGACCACTTTCTCACTCCTCTCATGTTGTGTGTGCGCAGTGACTTCTGCAGGTCGTTTCAACACAACACATTAAAGTTCCTCTTTTCTTGGAACTGAGCATCCTTGTAAAACTGCATGTCTTCATTGTGTCGATCACCAAAGCATACCTTTCTCTTTAATCCCCTGTACGTTTAACTTCATAGCCTATCTGTGTTCCTCAGTCATCTTTCACATCACTTTGGCTACTCCCTTTCCACACCAGCAAACACAGAGCGGCAGTTCACTTACCGCGCTTCAACCAATTACTTCGACTCTTGTTTCAGCGGTAGTTTGTGCTCTTCTAGATTCGGATGACCGTGTAACGAATATTCCTCATTTCTTTTTCGTGGGTTCCATCCCTTTGCGCTACTTCTTTCTTCGGGTCAGGCTGGAGATGCTGACGGGGCGACGGAGCTCAGCGCACTGGGCTTGCACAAGGAAGTTTGAGCTGTGCGCATCTGACTGAGTTTGTAAAAAGAGGAACAAGCTCACAGCGGTCGTACTCTCGGTTTCACTGGCTGAAATAGCCAGGCTATCAATACCCCCACCCCCCCCAAGCTGCTTCTTCAATGGTACTTTGATGGAATGGAGAGGAAAGCTGCCCTGTGCGTCAAAACACAGAATAAAAAAGATTTGGGTGGTAAAGTTATTTATTTTTGAATAGATTAAGATTACTGTCTAGAGGTCACATTTCACCCACTTTTGTTGCGAATATGTCTATTGTTAGTTAATCATTGTATGTTAAAAGTATACACGATTTTATTTTCAACAATCAAAAAAGTGTGCGCAAATGAGGGTGTAACGGTGAAGCCTCATTCCTGTCTCTGCTGCTATCATGTTAGATGGAGGAGTGACTGGATAGAGGGAACAGTGGACAGATGTGAGGCGGCACACATTTGCATGGTGTGCAGGACAGCACCAACATGTATTCAAATGAGTGTGACAGCGCATCCTCTGGGTGGATGCAGTTGGGGGGGGGCGGCGCGTGGGCGGCTCAGCCCCAGTGCCACAACAGCAGCTTTGCAATAACACATCAGAGAAAGCTCCAGGCTCTTCAGCTGTAATCCTTAATCAACAGTGAGGATTAGAAACCGAGTTCCATCTGAGACTGCAGTGATGGAGAGAAGGATGGAGGGGTGGAATAAATGGGATCACAAAAAATATAATTCCCAAAGGGATGAAGAGGAAGAATTGGTGTTTAGATGGATGACCTGGCGTTGCCCGGTGTGGATGAAGGCACAATGAGTCTTTTACTCTCACACACAGGCTTCAGTTTGTTTCTATATTTAAACTTCAGGGGGAAATGAGTTCCTCTTTTTTCTAGGTTGGAGATTCACAGATTTTTTTTCAAATGTTGTTTTTATGATATTCTGTAGATTTTTTTTGGATCATGTGAAGACCAATTTTTCGTGTAAATGGACAATTAGAGTTTTATTTCATCTCATCCAATCTTATCTAATCTTTAAACACAGTTCGAGCACAACTTCCTCCACATCATTTCCTGCATTGTGTTGCTATTTTACATAATCGCAGATAACTTCCTAATTCTTTGAGCTTGTTATATTTCCTACTTGTGTGAAATATGTTTAGGGTGTTCTGAAATGTATGTATGTAAAAGAAAGACTGAGTGGTCAATTTCTAGGTGAAGTCAAGAGTTTACACAAGATTTCCTAAAGCTATGAAAGATGTTGTAGCTGAGGGCGGGGGGGCTCAGATGAGTTAGACTCACGTTAGACTCAAGTCATAAATTTGATGACTTTAGACCTGACTTGACAAAGTCAAAACCAGACTTACAGCTTGACTTTAACTGTAACACCAGTGACTTGTGACTTAACTTAGACTTTAGCCATTTGACTTGGAAAGCCTTCATACCTTCCCCAAACCCAGAGATTACGAAGACTACGGCGATCACATTCGTTGCAGATCTTTATGTCGGACTATCCGCACTGTTATTTGTGGATTTGTGTGTACAGACATGGGTTCCAGTCGAGGCAGATGGCTGGATTCTGCTCGAGCTTTCTTGCTGTTAAACCCCCCCCCATGGTAGGCATTTTTGGATTATCTGTTAATTACATTATAAAGAGTACGGTATAGAACTGCTCTATATGAAAAGATGGCAACATGCAAGACATTCGGCCCAGACATTACAAAGGATCGTAACTGAGTCAAAGGAATAACACACCTGATCGGTTTGCTATGAATGTTATGAGGTTTGTTTGAAAGGACAAATACAATTGAACGCATTCCTTGTTTATGGACATTTGAAATGACATTAAGTTTGATAAAGGGACTCAAAACAAAAGTTTAGGACTTGGACTTGACTTGGAACTTATCCATTTTCATTCCGGACATGTTCTTTATCGGGCCGAGCTCTTGACTTTGGTCTTACCTGACCTGTAGTTCTTCATAGCCAGACTTGAGACTTACTTGTGATTTGCAAAACAACGACTTCGTCCCACGTCTGGCTGGTAGGAGCGTCTTGCTTGAATGCGCGTGTATATCTTATTCGGTTGTGATTGACAGATGGGGAGTCCGACAGCTACAGCCGATGTCAGCTACAGGTCCACAGTTTGTTTGGCAAGAATGACACAGTGAGACACTTCACTTAGCGGTGAGGGTGTTCCTGAAGACTAGAAATGTCATTTATGCGAATAATGTTTCAGAGCTCATCGTTTGACAACATATGATTGGCAGAACTGTTTAAAAAACACTGAAACAGCGTCACTTCCTGCGTGCTGTGATCATCTGCTGAACAAACTACCACTTCTTGAATAAAGTTGATGAAACGCTCTGCTGTATGCAAAACATTCAACAATGTAGGTCTCCTTAGAAATCTTTATGTAAGTTAAATCTGTAAATATAATATAGAATGGTTCCTACTGGATGCTAAAGCTATGCTCCTGTAACAGTAACGCTGTATCACACCACACTGCACTACATGACAAACCTTTGATGGTTTCCACTGGTTTCTACATCAATGATCAACACAGCGCAATTGTTTTTGCATAATGTCCTGAACAAAACGTCAGACATGATGTTATTTCTATTTCCCAGAACACTCATCATTATTCACCCTCCAGTGTGTGTACAAGAGCTGTGTGGTAAACTGGTCATGATACAAAATGAAAGCGCTGAATCCTATACAGTGGGAGCTGCAAGAGTTCAAGAGCGGGCATTTATTTCAGCATTAGAAGTAGTGTATTCAACAATTCCTCAGAGTGTACATTGTATCATTTAAAACAAACTAAATATCTGTTAAGATCCACATGGATTAGCATAATGTAAAAGTTAAGGCACAATAGTACTTACAGTAGCACAGTCAATCACGTTTTATTAAACAGAGAGGTACCAATGGCAGGGGAAGGCTATTTTTTCCACTGACCATTGACAAAGTATTGTACTTAATGGACTCTAATGGCATTAGAGAGACATGAGAGAAACAGCAGACATCAATATAACAGCATTAGAGCTGCACAGGTTTTCACAAAAAGTGCACTTTGAAAAAAAGGGGAAAAGAGAAAATAACAATCTCATATGCAGAGTAAATATTGGCTGATTCTGCCTATTAATTGGGACGTCTCTATTAAAAAAACATTTTGTTTTTATTCACACAAAATGGACACATTTCCAGTGCTGTGTCACAAAAGTAGGCTATACGTTATTCAACCGACTCTGTGGTGAGCCGTGTAGATGGAAATAATAAGACCACAGACTGACACAGCTGTGAACGGAAAGTTAATACTTGCAAAATATGTGCATCATGAAAATGAAAAAGAGGAAGAGGAACATGTTTTTTTTCCTCTTCTCTTTCACCATTGGTCACTTAAGACGGTAAGGGGAGGGGAGGCTCTGAGGCAAAAAATAGCCAGGCAGTGACAACAATGCCAGGAAAGTGAAATAATTATAAACACGTTACATGAAGTTTGAACAGTGCGTGATGAGAATTCTATAAATGGTTCATTTGATGATCATTTTCACCAATATACATTTTAATTAGAAATGCAAGGTCAAAGGTCAAGAGTTAGTTATAGGCCTTCACATTTTTAAGTGTTTCAAAAAGGGGAGGGGGGGGCGATGATAGTGCTGTATACTGCAGAGGGAGGACAGTCGTGATGGTGGTACTGCATTGGCAGTGTGGTGATCACATTTAGCTTAGAGGAGAACGTACAGAGGTCACACTATCATTGAAATCTGACCATTTATTTCTTTAGTTTCTGCAGGAAAACTTTCACCTATTTCACCTGTCTTCAGTCGGTCATATGCTGTTTGCACCTTGTGAAAATGGGCTGGTACGCGTTGCACAATGTGTGACTTTCTAAGCCTGACAGTTTCTTATTTCTCCATCGAACAACTATAGGCTGCGAAACGGAACACTAATGCGCACATTAATATTTACCATGAAATGTTTTATTCAGATGGGGAGAGTCTAATGTCAGATTTTTGGATTTGTGTTGTTTATCGATCCCAATAATCAATATAATATAATGTTTACGTGGCATAACACTCTGGTAAATATTGGAATGTCCCAGTTAGCATATTTTCAGATATATGTTTGCAGGACTTGGAAAAAAACAGTTATTGCAAACACTACATGGAGTAAGATGTAAAATGTTGCAGCTCATAAGATGACTATTTAAAGATCCTGATACTAAACGGAATATTACCGTTTCTGTAAAAGCAGATTGTAGAGGTTCTCCGCCTGCAAAGGGCCTGAACAATCAGTTGATGGAGGTTTAAGCGAGATCGCCAAATCATGCTCTCTATCAAGGGCTCTTATCCTCAGCTCTCACTGTGATCTTGATCTTCCTCTCCTGCTGGATGTCTGTGAGGGGGAAAAAAAAAATGGAAATTATTCCAAACAGTTCCTTTTTGGTGAGGGACAAACAGTGGCCAGCAAACAAATTTGCATTATTGTTACTTTTGTACATGTATGAGAAAAGAGGAAAACAGAAGAAAGTAGTAAGACCACCAATAACTGAGACCATCATCCGGTGAGCTGAAGAAAAAGAGTTGACATCAAGTCATTCAAAGTTCTGATTTACACACAGGACTTTAGCTTCAGTGCATCACTGCATCTAAAAGAATAGTTTAACATTTTTGGAAATGAGCTTCTTTGCTTTTTTGGCAAGAGTTATACGAGACGATCGTTAACATTCTCCGTATACTAAATATAAATTCTGCGTCCACGTCATAGGGGATGGTAGGGACAGTTGTACGATTGCAGAATTGGATTAAAATAGCGCATTCACAATATAACATCTTATACATTAGATTCAGGTTTGATTACATTGAATGACAGACTTTGACTGATGTGAAGCATCCGTACATGGTTATCAGGCACCTCCGTATTATTACCGAATGGCAGGGTGGATACACACATTATGTTTCACTTTTGTTAACATTGCGAGATATTGCATTTGGCAGGGCCCTGCTCTCTGAGTGCCCTTCTAGCCGAGTGGATGTTATTCACATGATAATTAAGGGATGTTGAACTACCCAGGAACACAGACAGAGCACTTCCACAGAACTTCCACATAAATGAATATGGACCTCAAGGCTTTAGAAATGGGATTTGACATGAAGACTACACCCACAAGGGAAAAAAAGAAAGGAGGAAGGGAAGTAAGACAGTTGAATTGTGAACTGAGGCCTACTGTCTGTTTCTGAGTCTCTGTCGGTTTCCGTCTCCACTGATGCCCTCTTCCTCTTGCAGCTCTGGTTGCTTTCTTGCCCCGGCACACTCTCCTCCTTCTCCTCCTCCTCCTCCTCCTCCTCCTCCTCCTCGTGCTCATCTGAGCTGCTTCTTGGCTGCGCTGCTGGGGACGATGACTGTGATGAGGCAGCAAGCACAAAGAAACCTTAATTTCAAGTTAAATTCATATAGAAAAAAAAGCTAAAATATTTCCACATTGAAGTTATGATATTGATTGATACATCCAAAAACACAGCCTCAACTGTATCTGCTTGGTTGGCTTGAATGACCGTACCTTGCCATTTGCTGATAAGGATTCTTGCAGAGCAGAATTCAGAGTCTCCAGCACCACTACTGTTACAGAAACGTGACACCAGTAAGTATGATTCACCTGTGCACAGCTAATATACGGATGAGCAATCACACAGACACATATGAATAGAAGCTCTTCACCTGGACGCAATGATATGGTGAGGACAGGCACCTTCTTCTCGTTGCTTTGGTCACTCTTTCCATTCAGCTCCTCTTTCTGCTCCTGCTCTTTCAACACCTGCTGTGACAAGACCGTCATACCATGAATCCTGTTCGTCCCATCTTTACCATCACCCCCATGTCTTTCAAGGTGCTTTCACACCTGCACTGTGTCATTTGGTCTGGACCCAGAGGGAACAAAAAGGATACTTTGTGGCATTTTAGTTCTGGACTGGCTCCTGTATACGGTAAACAGGAAGTTATACAGGTTGGACAGTTTTGGTGGTTGTCATCCTGCATCATCAGGAAGTCCTTTGGTGTCACAAAGTATTGATTATTATATAGTTATGAATAATGAATGACAGGTAGAGACAGTACTAATTTGGGGCTTATTACTGTGGGATCGCTGTCACACACTTTTTAATGGACTTGACAAAGTACACTGAGTCAGATACAAGCTCAGCAGTTTTAGCGATACAGAATATATACATGGTCTTATTCAGATCGCATGTAAGATCACTTGAATTGATTTCTCGTTCAGCAGATGAATTTATTAGTGGTCCAGTTGGAAGTGGATCGGGACCCACCTCTTCAAGCGGCCTCGGTTTGTACTAACCGGGCAAACGGACTGTTTGTTCGTCTGAACCTAAATCAAACAGCTGAGGTGTGAAAGCACCGTTAATCTTATTGCTAAAGAAAATACCTTGTGGTTGTGGTCACTGGTAGACTCTTCGTCTTGTTGTTCGACTGGTGGGGTAGAGGAGCGAAGAGAAGGTGATGATACTGGTTGTGCCTTCACATCCTTGTCAGGGTTTCTTTGTACTCTCTCTCCATCTTGGAAGGCTAAGGGCGAATCATCTCTTAGCATTTGGCTGGATTTGGACTTTCCTCGATCCGATAGGTCCAGTGGCCCCTCACATGCCTCTCTGAGCTCAACAGAGACCCTCTCAGTCTTAGATGTCGGGATTTCCGTTTTCTCCCGGGGCTTAGTTTGACTCTCCACATGATCTGGCAGATTTCTCAACCTGAACACCACAGTTGGCTCTGTAGCAGGGGGCTGAGAGGTGCTCTGCTTGTGCAGGGAAGAGCCAAAAACCTGCCTTCTAGTGCTGGCATGTTGGCTAGTTGGGATCAGGTTGGGAAAGCGTGATGGGTTTGGTTTGAGAAGAGGTTGCACCACCAGGCTGGTCCCCGGACCAGCCGCAGTAACCCAGTCAGAGGGTTCAGATACGTGCCAGGGGAGAGTACCAGGGCAGCTCATGATTGGTTGAGGGCGGCAGGGGACAGGAGCATGGAGCACATGTCTACTGGGGTTCACTTCTCCGCCGGTTGAGGAAGAAGAGTTCTTAAGGAGAGCTTGAGGAGGGATGGAGGATCGCTGGTCCAGTCCTTCAACACTCTGAGCTCTAGGTTATGAGAAACACAGGCAGAAAGGGAAAGATTCACATGTCTGTGCAGATCATTAGGCCACAGTGTTGGCAGCATGCATTACTTTTTTCAGTAACAAGTGTTGTAAGGTTTAAATCTGTAATATAAGTTATTGCTGACTTTAGATTGTTCTTCTTTGGCTCCAAAAACGATTGATCTTTTTCTCCATCTCTTCTAGTGTTTATCTTTGGTTACATTTTGGCACAGCCAATCACTAATTTGTTCCATTCACTGTTCAATACTCTCATAAAGTGGCACAACTGCCCGCTGTACCATTTCCTATGTCCCTCCGCCTCACCTCCTCTCTCCAGCACGGCTCACACTATGTTCTGTTTTCCAGGAAAGGGGCTTGTATAAATCCTGTGAGAGTGACGGCAGAAAGAAAAATCATTTGTGGCTATCCAGTATGACATTAATTAAAGTAATAATTTGACATTTTGGAAACAAACCAAAAAATCACTCTCGTCTCGCTAAATATGAAGCTACAGCCAGGGGAAAAAAGACCAGAAACAAGAGACACAGTTAGCCCGGCTGTGTCCAAAAGAACTTTAATCATCTTTACACTTCTTGAGGATTAAACAAAAATGAGATATATAACGTATGAATTATTTAGACGTGCAGGTAGACTCCACTCTTTGTGCTGAGCTAACTGTCTCCCTGCACCTGCTTCATATTTAACGGACAGATATGAGAGTGGTGTTGATCCTCTTATCTAACTTTTAGAAAGAAAGCTCATTGTAGTACTTTGACATGCACATGCAACACAGAACATGTTAAAATCATTTAAATGTGTACGCTTATGGGAGTGATTGAGAAACTTACATAGTGGTTTCTGTTCATCCATCTCAATTGCCTGTGTTGTGTTTCTGTTGGATCCGAAACACAAACATGAACTTATGTAAGAATATGAGCATGATTATCAACGAATGAACACGCAGACACATATCCTCTTCCTCACCTTCACTTCTTTGCTCTGCCTCAGTTTTCACTGCAACACCGCCGTCTGCTGGCTGGTTACTGGCCCTGCTGGTTGCCGTAGTGAAGAGGGCCACAGGTCCAGAGGGTGAAAGGTCAGGGGAGCTGTGTGTTTTGACCTCTGTGGTGTTGCTGCTGTCGCTGTGGCCTCTGCTGCACATATATTATTACAGTCGCTGCATGATAAACAGCTTTCAGGCAGACCACAATCCACTCCCGGGAGTTGACTGGGAGACACTTTCTGAATGCTAATTACTATGATATTGGTAATACAAGTCAAATTTGTTGACAGTTAAATTGTTTTAAAAATTCAAATCAAACTCTGGTCAAGTATTTGCTGCATTGACTACTACTATACAGAAGTACTTTTGAGTAATGAGAAAAATGGTAGTTTAGTTTAGCCATGTACTCACTCCAGTGCGGCTCTTAAACTCCTCAGCTCATCTCGAAGTTTCTTGTTCTCCTTTTTCTGGTTGTTCATCTCTCCCGCTACAACACAGAGCACATGATCAGATCTAAGTTGTCTTCAAACGTATTTTTAGGCAAAAGAAAAAGCGTGGATGGAGGTTGAAATAAAGTTGTACCAAATGGCAGAAGCCAAAGAGATGTGACGGTGGCTGAGGGCCAGTGTAGGATAAATCACAGGGCCGGGGAGGGAGGTAATATTCTGAAAAGAACTCTGAAATTTTGGAGATTATAAAAGTAAATTTACGCAAAAGTGTTACCCATTGTACCTCACACTTTGCTGCACATTGTCCCGTCTATCTTTGGCTGTACAATGGGCAAAAAGTAAAAAAGTATTTTACAAAAAAATATTATTCTCTGAGATTATAAAATTATACATTTGCAAGAAAAAATTCAGAAATATTCTGAGAATAAAAGTCCCAAATTTACGAGAAAAAAAACTAAATGGCTTCACTTTGGAAGTTTGAATCAACCTCATTACAGCATAGACAGTAAACACACACACACACACACACACACACACACACACAAACACACACGCACACACACAAAAGCTATCACCTCATCCAAATCAGTGGTTTCTTAACTAAAGACCCCCCCCCCCCCCGAGTTCCTTTCTTCTAAATTTACGATTTTTTTCTCACAAATTCCTTATTTTATATTCTCAGAGAATATTCAAGTACATTTCAGATTGTTTCTTACCACTTTAATGTCAGAGATTATCTAAAAAAAGAAAATTCTCAGAAATGTACAACTTTTCCCCCCTCTGAATATCACCCCTCTCCCCCGGCTCTGTGTTTAAAAATATTCTTTTGATTTCATTTTCACCTACAATGACCTTAATACGCTGTCGTAAAGAGAGATAAGAAATGAATGAAAAAAGCAAACGTTTAATGCTGATGCAAGACTGATGTGGCGTAACGTGACATAAGACACAGGTGATGGATGAGGAATGGATGGAAGTTGGATGACTGATTTGAAAGGCAGACATAAACAGAATACCCAGTACGGTGAGGTGCTGGAGGCTCTGTATCTGTGACGCTTCAAACTCCTGCTGTCTTCTCTTGGCCACCTCCTGAGTTACTGTACATCTGTCACACAGCCCCGCCCTCAGCCTGCACAAACAGCAGAAAACCACATGCCACCAGACTCTAAACACTCCATAATACTCACAATATTACTGTCCAGGTCCTGCATACATCACCCAGTGAAGTTAAACACACATTCAACAGTCCATTAAAGCGAGACTACATAAAACAACACTTTGTTCCTTTAAAAATTAACTGCGGTGACTAATGTTAGCAAACTTTAAGTAGACATTGCTGTGTTTGCTGACTCTTCTCTACTTGTAGAACTTGTACACTATAGTGTTATTTTACCATGATCTAATTTTGCCAAATGAGATTTAAGCTTCATTTGCAGTAACACACATTTCTCACTTAAATATTTTAATTTATATAACCAGAAATAAATTGAGATGAAAAAAATCCCTTTTTCAAGAGTGTCCTGGTCAAGACAGGCAGCAGAACAAATGACACGGCTGCAGACACAAAAACAAACATGTAACAACACATTACAGAATTATAAGATATCAAAAGACACATTCAACATTCAAAACACCTTCAGCCAGATGTGCCCTGCTTCCAATTCATGTAAAGTCACTTTAAATGTGTTCAATGAGACCAGCTCCAGAAGATTCTGGTGACAGTCCTGGGAGCAAACACATTAACTTCCATTACTTTTTTAAAAATTTTTTTATAGGATGTAGCTCCTGAATCAGGACAAAAACAGCCTTTTAAATGAAAACAAGCCAATGGTTACGTCTACAGGTGGACAAGGCAGAGCATAGAGAACAATCCAGAGTAAGGGCTTTGAGATTTGTACTAAATATCAGCGCTCCATGGCAGAAAATACCCAGCGCGTGTACGTAGGCATTGCGAAGACGCATGCTCGTGAACAACATCGCTCTTGTCCAGCACAGACATCAAGGTGGCAACAACATTTCCCATTTGGCTTTGAAGGAAAAGCTCTATGTCTAAGGCTGAATGTGAGGCCTAAATGAGAGACAACCATGGAACATAGATACACTCAGGGGGTTTTGCAGCTACTTGGTCTGGCGTGATCACAAGCTTATGGTCCAGTATTGTACACACACACACGCACACACACACACACACACACACACACACACACACACACACACACACACACAGAATGTAACATCAGTACCTGTTTTCCAGAGTCTTGATGTTGTCGGTGAGTAATCTCTGCTGTTCTTTCATCTGCTGGTTTTTGGTGAACAGTTCCTCCATTCGCTTTGTATCACTGTTTACATGAATGCGCACACACACACACACACACACACACACACACACACACACACACATACATACACACATACACACATACACACATACATACATACATACATAAATACACACATACATACATACATACATACATACATACATACATACACACACATACACACATACATACATACATACATAAATACACACATACATACATACATACATACATACATACATACACACA
>CALSCE010000016.1:9223185-9240126 GCA_943593645.1 Bovichtus variegatus | reverse complement strand
ATAACAACCACAAAGAGACGCAAAACAACCACAAAAAGACAGATAACGACACACATAGCAACCACAAAGAGACACAGACAAGAGCCCTGTATTCTGAGAGCAGAGAACAGACGCAGGTCTGTATGAAGGGGCATGCCCATTTATAACTTTATAAGTCATCAGTGATAGCTTTAAATCTGATCCAATGTGGATAGGGAGGGAATGAAGGGAAGCTTAAGATTGGTGTTGTATGGGAAAATTTTTTAGTTTTAGTCAAAATTCCAGCAGCAACATTCTGAACTTCTCTTTCACTGATGCCAATAAAGTTGATGTGAATTGAATGCCTCAGATAATAGTGTAATGTATATGTTCCTCCACAAGAGGGACCAGTTGAACCTTGAAGCAGAGGGAGGATCAACATGATTCTAGTTGGAGCAGAATATTTCTGAGGCCTTTTTTTCAGTTCATGACACCCAAGAAGTCCCCTCACTCCACTAAAGCAGTGGTTGTAATTAATGACTCTTAACAGAAGGGTGAAGCAGTTTGGGTTGTTGAGCAGGTGACCATGAGTGGAGTGTGTACATGGTGATCCAGGGGTGAAAGGTCAAGCCTGCAATTCATCGCTGTCATTTTTTCCTCTGCTGCAGAGACTACTCCTACTTCCTAGATTACCGCTCAGTGGTCATTCTGAACATATTGAATGTCTGAGAACATTTTCAAACATTATAAGAACATTATGCCCAACATCTAAGAAACTTCAGGAATAATTATTCCCCTCAGAATGGAATGAACACCTCGCAGTTTATTGTGTTACTACCTGTGCACAGTCCGGCTTCCAAGTAAACGGTAAATGCAATGTTTATTTTCCATCCAGTTTGAGGCTGTGCGGTCATAAACTGATGGGGAGGAAGTGCAGTGCAGTTCAGTGTAGCTGGTCCTCTGTTCAAAACAGCCAATCCAGGAGGAACATGAGCAACATGAACAAACAGAAAGCTACAACTACACAATCCTATCAGAATATGTGTGTATTTTACAGGGTGAGTCTGTCTCAAGGGCTTCTGGGTACAATAACACAGACCATAGCTAAGTCTGTGAGTGTATGAATGAGGGTGTGAGAGTGTAAGTGTGTTTGCCTGTCTGGGTTGATAAATCTGTTCACGGAATCACTTGGTCTTTAACAAACTACACTGCAAATGAAAGCAAAAACACTTAATATACTCATATATTCCACAGATTGCTCTTGAACCCACAATCTTGAATTTGGGAGACACGTGTGCTAACCATTAAACAACATGCCCAACTGACTACTGGTGCTGTGGCTCTCAATGGGGCAATTTCGATCAGCGGGTTCACCACTTTGGCCCACACTGAAATAACCCATCTTCTATTAGATTGCTATGGCATTTTGTACATACAATCATGTACCCCGGATGATGTCTGCGAATGACTTTGGTGTCACCTGGCCTTTCCACTAGCGCCCCCATAAGGTTGACCTTTTTGGTTTTTGATAAAAACCAAACGTCTGACGTCTGGGGACATTGAATATAACTGACTTTTGTGACCCACTGTTTCCTCCTCTGTGGCCTCCAGCAGGTCAAAATGTTCATTTATCCATTGAAATACATCGACATCTATAAAATGGATCGGGACAAAATTTGATAGAGACATGCATGGTCTTCAGAGGATGAATCTCAGTGACTGTGGTGATCGTCTCACCTTTCGTCCAGCACCAACATCAGGTCAAAGTTTTGACCAAAAACACCTGTTAGATAACAACATTCTCATCAGTGTTCATTGTAATATGTGTTCAGTACTAATAAACAAATGTTAGCATGCTAACATTAACTCCACTCCAGCATGGCTGTAGATTCTTAGTCTTGTTTAGTAACAATGAAAATTCTGAAATATCCCTTTTGACTAATAAAAATTGAGTTACTTCAAAGTTAGTCCTTTTTAATAAGTGTCTACTGTATAGCATGTTGTCTTTGCCTGGCACATGTGTAATCATTGCTGTAGATGTATATTTGCTATTCTGGTTTAGATTATTTGCATATTTAGAGATGGGTATTGGGTCTAATTATTATTCTTAGACTGTAGGTTTCAATTGTATTGAATTTGATGCAAACCATCTGAAGTACAATTGGAATGTGACGGATTGAAAAAAAATGAGTCATGCGAACAACAGTCTAAACCTTGAAATAAGATATTTTGTCCTAAAATAACCATAATCTACTCAAATAAAAAAAAAAAGTAAGTCTGTTGCTGGAAACATCTGTAGCACTGTCCTATCATAATTTCCAAAAGTTTTAAGAGACCACATAACATATCAAGTGGCTATAATAAATGTTTTAATATAAAAAATGGGCCACCTGTATGTGAAAGGTGTCACTCGTTCTGTATAATCCACAGATAATGATCTCGCTGTAGTTATTCCCCTTAGCTCTACAGACATTTACTGTGTTTTTCAGCTCATTTAATTTGAGGTATATCGGGTTGTGTTTGTAAACTGTAATTTGAAATCTTCCCTATTCACGTCAGTGTTAAACAGCATTGAGTGTCAGGACAGATACTGTATGTATATCCTATTATCTCTTTTACTCTTCAATCCAAACGGGTCGCGTACGAGCAAGCTAACGTGAGTTCCTGTCAGTTAGGTAGTTCAATTACAGTAGCTATACAACATCTGGCAGTTACTGGATGTAAATATTCACCCATTTCGAATGATATCAGGCGATTAAATTGGCGTTATCAGTGGTAATCAGCCTGGTAGATGTGGGGCAACTACAAGGTCTCATCATCGATTCACACGCCACGTCCGAACACGTGAAGTGAAACTTAAAGTTACAAACACAGGACTCCTGTCTCCTGGGTGAAAGTCCTGTGTTTTGGTGTCCCATCCATCGCCTCCCACCTCCACCCGCTCACCTGACTTCCGCCTTTGCTCCTGTCATAATAAGCCTATGACGGTCGCTGCAGGTCGTTGTCGTCTTCTTATATTTGTTCTTTCGACTTTCAACCATGTGAATCCATGATGAAACCTACTAGCTGCTGTGGCCCACATCTATCAGGCTGATTAGCACTGATAATGCCGATTTAATGGCCTGATAACATTCAAACCAGGTGAAGCATTTAGTAAAAAATGATCTCAATATATTTACTTTGTTTGATGCAACTTGTTCATTTAGTTATGCATACATTTCCACAAGTAAACACGTTATAAACAGGCTAAATTGGAACTTCGGAACAGCTGAAAAAACAAAAATTCAGATTAATAACGTATGATAACGTATAATTCTACAGATTATTCCGTAAAAAGAGAGCCCACCACCCACTTTCACAGCTCTCTTTTTGGGTCAACACAGGGTGCTGTAAGTTACGACACCTTTGAGCTGGAGGAATTTGAACCCGTCCTTGTTATGATATTCATCCACCCTCTCTCACTTGTTATGATGTTCATCCACCCTCTCTCACTTGTTCCCCCCCCCCCCTCCTCCTTCTCCTCTTCTCCTTTCCTGCACCTCTTATTTATGATCATTACCTTGACCTGCACCAGCCATCACTAAAACACTCACAGGCTTGTAAATCACTGTAGTCTCTCTCTCTCTCCGTTACATAAACAGCATTTAACAAATCTGTTGAGGAGGCGATAGGCCTAAGGGCCACTAATCAGACAGACATTGTCACTGTTCCTCTGGGAATATTAACTAAATGTTTTGGATATTTTGTTTGGTTTCACCTCTTCAATTTGTTAACTTAATTCTTCTATTTCCCATCCGAGCGGAGATGAACTACTAAAGTAATGCTTTAACAATCTGGGGTTTTCAAGAGAATGTGTCTCATTAAAATCTTAAATTAGTGCATTGACTCTGGGCCCCGGCCCAATTCTGGCTTTTTAAACCCAATGGGTTCGTTTATTTAGGATTTTTTGAAAATAGTTTTTTTGTGGCATTTTTGCCTTTATTTCCATAATGCAGAGAGAGAGAGAGACGAGAAACGCAGGGAGAGAGAAGGACATGACATTCAAGATCCTCCAGCCAGGAGTGGACTTGTGGACGATGCGGTTGTGTACTATGCGCTGCACTCAGCAGTTACGGCGCCATAATTGGTTTATTTAGTTTAAGAAGTAAGATAACTTTCTCAACTCATAAAGGAAGAATTTCTTCTTCAATTTATTTTTATTCAGATGTTTTTTTCACTGGACAGAGATGATTGTTCTATGTAAAATTAAAGTTAATAAAAACATTTAAAAAAGTATTTATATATATATTTATACAAAAGTACATATTCCCTGAGAGGCAAGTGAGATAAAACAATTCTGTGATCCATTTTCTTTCCAATCTGATCTAAATTGGTGTCTCTCCTGTGATTAAAGGTTAGGATTAGGGTTAAAAACAGGTGAAAAAAAAGTTTAGCCAGGATAATCTTTAGAAATTTCTTAATTTTGTATCTTTTTATCTGTCAAACAGGTTGGAAAAAGAGTTTTGGTAGGTGAATCTTTTTTTGTTTGTTGTTGTAATACTCATTTCAACCACAAAAGGCTGAAGTGCATCACTACCCCATGTTCTAAAAAGGACTGAAAGCATTCATGTTTTCTTACAGGTTTATTTTAATTTCTCCATGCACTAAGCATAATGTACATAAGTATTGTGTGTTAGCAAGTTATGTGACATTACTGTCATGTATTTTAATTGGCGCTAATCTGCCTTCAGCCTCTTGTGGTTGAGTATTACAACAACAATAGAAATGGAAATTGGAGGATTCCAATGGAATCAACTTTAAATCTTCACACATGTACACAGCACAGACAGTGAAATTTAGACTCTGCATTTAGCACATTTTAGTATTAGGAGCAGTGGGCAGCTCCTATACAGCGCCCAGGGAGCAGGAGGTGAACTGGCACCAGTCCACTCTCTGTACTTGGTAAATGGACCGCATTTATATAACAACCTTTGTGACCACTGCTTTACAACACATGTCAGCATTCACACACACATTCATAGAGGCAGAGGCTACCATACAAGGTGCCACATGCTCATCAGTAGTGATACACATTCACAGCAATTTGGGGTTCAGTATCTTGCCCAAGGACACTTCAACATCAAGGCGATTGAACCACTGACCCCCTAACTGGTGGACAACCACTCTACCTCCTGAGCTACAGCTGCACTTTGGTCTGTTCGGGGACTTGAACTGGCGACCCTCCGGTTCCCAACCCAAGTATGGATTGAGCTACTGCCGCCCCATAAACTAAAACCTGTTCATAAACACGGAAGAGAAAGCTATTTAGAACAAACTTAGAACATGGATAACCAGAATGAATTTTCTTCTCACTTGCCTCTCAGGGCTTCCGTACAACTGATATCATAACTTTTAATAGCCACAATTATTTATATTGGGGATAGAACTTTAATTCTATAAAATTCACAAGTGATTAGATTGATAATGAGCAAAATAAATGCATATGGTAAGTGTCCCTGCATGCATAAACACTAAACACACACACACACACACACACACACACACACACACACACACGCGTTGTGAGATAAGACATCAAAGCAGCGGGCAGATTTACAAGACACTGCAGAGGGCCTTTAAAAAATACTGCTGCATAAATGTTTATGCAGCTCTCTCCATGTCAGGCACTAGGGGGAGGAGAGCATGGCAGAGCAGTGCAAGGCCAGACACTGCACACTAACTCATGGCTGCCTATGAATCTGACAAACCGTTTGCATTTCTGTGAGGGAGGCATTGTAATAGCTGTAATGGTTGACGGCGTAAATCTGTCCTGCTTAGTGAGGCCCAGCTGCTTTGACAGGTGCACTCTGGAAATCCTTGACTGTGAATACAGAGGTGAATGGTGAGTGGGCAAGTGTGCTGCACAGGCCTTGTGTGAGACATACTGGTAAAAAAGATATGCACCACTCCTATTAGACACACAGCTCAGAGGCAAGGCAGGTGGCTTTTGTAGGAGTGCCCATCAAATAGCTTATATGATTAAACAGTGGTTCTTTAGAAGTTCCTGTTATATTGTACTGTATATACTGTCGACGTACTGTATATATACTGACACCTTTAGCCTATTAATGCACAAGGACAGTTAACACAACAGCCCACAAATCAGCTAAATACGTTATTCTTCATTATAAATACTGATACTGATACTGATACTGATAAATGCTAATATGGATACCAACCATGCCAGCAACAACAAGAGCCGGCTCCATCTCTGGCTGACCTCGTCAAATATGGGTGCGTGATCTCCGGGTAAGGTTGTGTGTGTGTGTGTGTGTGTGTGTATGTGTATTCTTGCAGAATTGAAACCTCACCATTCCACCACCGTCATGCTTCCGAACCCGGTGAGCGGGTGTGCACGTGTCACTAAACATTGGACTCGGACACGGTATGGGTGTGGGAGACTAACGTGGAGCTTTGATGAGAGGGTGGAGCAATGGTGCTGTGTGGCTACTCCAGTATGTCTGCTGGACCCATGCCCATGTTTAGATACACACTGCGAGGTAGCCCAGGAGACACACACACACACGAACGCACTCACACGCACACACACACACACACACACACACATACACAGGTACAATATTTCTCCTTTGAACGCTGAAAAGGAACTATTATTATAGTACAAAACAGGTGCAGTAATACGAGCTTTACTTTCAGTGTGAGTCCCTCCTTATTTTTTTTTTTGTCCCTTTTTGTCTTCTGAATTAATGTCTTTTTTTTTTAAATGTTATGTTTAACTTAAAGGAACAGTCCACCCCAAAATAAAAAATACATATTTCCCCTCTTACCTGCAGTGCTTTTCATCTAGATGGTTTTGGTGTGAGTTGCCATGTGTCGGAGATATCAGCCGTAGAGATGTCTGCCTTCTCTCTAATATAATGGAACTGCATGACACTCGGCTTGTGGTGCTCAGAGCGCCAAAATAATACATTTGAACTCAACGGCAACGTCTCTTTCCAGAAATTATGACCTGGTTACTCAAGATAAATTACAGACCTGGTTGTGAGCAGTTTCATATAGGAACTATTTTCTTTCTACTGAACTACATCTGCCAACAGTATCACAGCGCAGAAGGAAGTGTGCATGTGTTCAGTTAGCTAATGTTACAGCTCCGCCGAGGAGGACGCTATTACTGTTTACATCTCGTGCTGTTACGAGCGAGAGCCTCTCCTCCACGAGTAATAATAGAAATAAAAGTCATGAGCAACGTCGGTCCTGTTGCACTGGACGCTGAACTTTAAAAAGCACTGATGTAGGTGTGCATATTAGTGTGAATGAGAATAATGTCGTGTCCTCTCTATGGCTGAGCCAGAGAGCATCAGGAGCTGGCAGCACGCTTCAGGCCACCCAGAGCGATGAATAAACCTGGGACGTCAAACAAACAGAGAGGTAGGATAAATATCACAAACCCCGGCAAGACAGAAGAGAAGAGAGGCCGAACAGGCTGAGGTGAGAGGGACAGTGTGCGTTAATAAGAAGGAAGTATGGAGTGAAAAAGGGGAAGAAAGTGCCAATGGCTGAGCTTGTGTGTTGTGAACGTGTACCTGTGTGTACACAGGTGTGTGTGTGTGTGTGTGTGTGTGTGTGTGTGTGTGAAGGTGATTTTTCTTTTTTTATCATATGGGGCTATCAAATTAGAGTCAGTGTATACTGTAACAACACAGGAAAGAACCGGAGAGTTTGAGGATTTCCCAAGGTCTCTCCTTGTGAGAACACACACACACACACACACACATGCACACACACTTGAGTCAGCGGTCTAAGGCATATACAATGTTTAGCAATCTGTATGTCTCTCTTTTCTTAACAGTCCAATAAAGACAAAACACACACACACACAGGCACATCAACCAACTTGAGTGGTAATTCGGTGGTTGTACCTTTTAAGCGATGCCAACCCAACCAACACAATCTTCTTCGTGTCCCTGACGGTCACTGACTGCTCACTGGACGTCTTTATGGATCCAATTGGCTCTGACGGTGTTGGGTCTGTGTGTCAATATGTCTAAGCGGATCTGAACGGGTCCAATGAATGTTACTCAACAGCAGCTCTGATCATGTGGTATGTCATAAAAAAACAGGGAATCAGTAGCCTCTGAAAAATGTACAGCGATCTTAAAATGTTAATGAGATGATTATCTTCTGTCTATAGTCCAGTAGGCTACAGCATATTGTATTGATGGCACATGAGGTGAACATAGACTTTTAATTGTTCCTATAAATTGGTCTTTGAAGTATAAAAAACAATTATTTTTGGAGTTAGTAGCCTCCCCTGCAGCTGGTGTTGGTCTTCTCTCTCTGTTGGGGTCCGTTCGATTTGTACCCGCTTATCCTTTAGAAGGTCCAGCAGACATTGGGCGAGAGGTATGAATATTGTAATATTATCTCCGCCACAGGTGTGTGTGTAGATCTGTCTGTCAGCTAATCTCGCATACTACTGGACAAATGTAAAGCAAAGAAAAGTCATTGAAGCATCCGTCTATATCGGTGTATTTCTGGTAACGTGTTCAGGCCCCTCTCTCACAACCCACTGCACTTCTCTAGTGTTGACACACTTTGCACCGGTAACCAGACCTGTCAGATAGACAGGCAGCCAGACAGGCAGACGCACACCTGTCTCTGAGTTGATTTGTTTGTTTGTGTATCAGTAGTTCACAATAAGCAGCTGTTGTTGCAGGACTGTGTAAGCCGTGTTGTTGTGTTGCGACTGGCTTCCTGTCTGTACCAGGCTGTTTCCTGTGTGCGTTTGACTCCATGACAGGACGCCTCCAGGCTTCCTCCCCCAGATTAGTGTGTGACTCTGCTGATAAAAGCGTAGTGGTACCGTGTTTTCCCCTCTCTCAATCTATTTCTGTTTTACATTTTCTCTTATTCGTCATACCTGACTCCATTTTTAGTTCTATACACTTGCACACCATCCCCACTGAAACGATGGCCACATGAACAAACAACAATGTTCACATCTATCTTCATTCAAGCTAATAGAGATGGACAGAGGACAGAGGGTCTGAGAGACCCAGAGAATATCTATCACACGGCGGTTTCCAAGCCAGACGAATGAGAGAGGAGGGTAAAGGATGGTTTTGAGATGACCAATATTTTTCTCACAACTTTTTCTCTTTCTTCATACAGCGAGCTCCTCTCTCACTCAGCCCTCTCTGCCTCAGCAAACAGATTGCTTGGCCTTGGATGGAGTGAGTGTGCTCGAGTAGAAGGAGCTTTGGAGGAGGGAGATAGAGAGAAGCAGACACTTTGCCCTGATTTATGCACTGTTTTTAGGCCGCAGCCTTCATGTAACACCCCACAACTTTCAATCTCCCTGTCTTCTGTAAAGTTTAAGGAGTAATTGTTACTTAAAATGCCCTAAAACATATAACTCTTGTGCATGAGTGAACCAGTCTCAGATGCTTTACCGTCAATTGGTGAGCTTGCAAACATCTCAGATCTAGCAGTTGTTACCAGTAATGGTTAACTATTGTATTGTTGAGTCACAATTATGAACGCCTTTACGTCTCCTGGGAACCAAAACTGGAAACATTGCTTGGAATTCCCAACAAAGAGAGCCCTGCATGTCCCTGACTCCAGAAAAATGCTGTTTACTCTCTCGCTCACCCTTCTCACCCTGCTGTGGCCCCATTGGCTGTCAGCGGGGCCATTCATCCTGGGAGGAGCCAATGAGCGATAGGCCCTGGCTCTGAGTTAAGCCAATCAAACAGCAGTAAATGGTGACATTGAGGGAGATGCTGGGAATAGCTGGCCAGTGTTTATGGGCTCCTGCCTGCCTGACAGAAAGCAGAAACCCCTGACGGGAGAAAAAAAGCAATTAAGCAATTACACCATCTAGTCCTATAAGGATCACACTGTTTTCTTAGCCTCTTCGTGGGCCGATAAGGGACAACCGCCGCAACGGCTGAAGCAGAGCTGAAAAATGATCAGTGGTAGGACCTGTAGAGGATGGCAGAGAAGAGGAATGGGAAGGAAAGACAGATGGGGAAAGGCTGGACAGCAGAGAAGGATAAGAAGGGGAACAAGAGGAAGAGAAGGGCAGAGGGGAAACGAGAGGGAAGAGGTATAAAGAAGAGGTGAAAGTGAGGGATAGAGTTCAGAGAGGGGATGAAAGGAGAAAGTCAACGAAGAAGGATGTTCAAGGAAGAAGTATGAGTAAAGTGGTTACATGCTGAAGACCGGATGCAGATTTGTTCTCTTGATTTGACTGCAAAGTTTGAATGGTGGAACAAAGGTGATCGGCTCATCATGTAAATTATACCAAAGTAAAAAGCCAGTCATGATGCCACATTGATCAGATTAAACAGGGACATCAGTAACGTTCTGTAAACCCAATTATTATACATGTTACTTTTAGGTATACTTGTTCAAACGCCCTAAACCTCCATGATCCACCCACACACTCCATGGTCCTAAACTTAACCATTCGAGGTCAATGCTAAACCTTAACAATTCGCGAGAGTTTTGCAAGTCGAGGGTTTCCATCTAGACGCGACCCGTGACTGTGTAGATAGACTGACTGTGTGTACAGACTGTGCTTGATTGACATCCTTACACTGCTAGCTTTATTGCACCTGTAAAGGCTGGACAACTTACACTTTGATCATTCTTATTGGTACATGCAGTATGATTTAGCTCCACCCAACTTAAACCAGAGCAGAGGTCTTATCAGCCTGAATAAGTGAAAACACCTGTGTGGGTGTGCTACGTTTATCTTACTCACTTATGACTACTACTCCTTATAGTATGTATTTCTATTTGAAATAATTCCTCTATATTATTTTAGATTGTTATAGAATTAGGTTTGATAATATTACTTGAAAATTTAATTTTCACTTGCAGCACATTTATTGTTGTTTATGTGAAACATATAAATTGCTAATTCATGTCCCCCTACCTCCAGCTTTCTACGGGGGACAGCTGTGAGTGTACCAGTTATGGGCATAGCGAGTGCAAAAGTAGTTTCTGATGTTAACCCAGAGAGAGTTATAGGCGTATTAAACACAGCCTAGAATGACTAAATACATGTATTAAGGACATAAACCAACAAACACATGAGCATTTACACCGTGTTACTGTACTTCATTTCACTGGACTGACGTTTTTGTGCAAAACCCCGTCCTCACTTATCCAGTGTAAAGAAAATTAAAGGGACACTACTGAATTTACACATGAAGATTTGATTCATCGCCATGGGACATACTACTCAGTGAACATTCTGTGTGGAAATAGGGATTAGGAACGACATGCAACAAAAGTCTCAAACCATATTCAAACTGTAGAGTCTGCGGTTCATGGAAGTGGCATCCATAGTACCCCCATGGTAATGGTAACTGGCAGAAAGTTTGAAAGAAATTATCACTTTCTACAATATTTGCACATGTTAACTATGGTATGGTTAATGTTAGTGAATTATATTACTTTTGCTAAATGAACTCTGGTATGATTGAGGTTAGGCAACTAAATCACTTGGTTGTGGAAAGAGCTGTAGGATAATTTAAAAAACAAGCCTGTGGCAGGATGCAAACACCCGTCTCCAGCCTGACCTCCACAGCCTTACTCTCCACCTTGCAACATGTAGGGCACACTAATTCTTGCATATGCCCAGTTCGCTGGCATTGGATATAAATCATGAGGTGTGGAATTGTCAAATATGAACATTATTCCTGGGCTGAGTTACTGGGCTGGAGTTGCATTATGGGGAAGTGTAGGATCCAGCGTTTTTGAAGCTTGACTGTTCTGCTGCGCATTTGATTTGTTCCTATACTCATGGAAGCAGGTAGGGAAGACTAAACAAGCTCTTGTTTTACTTGGGGGGTGTTTCAATGTACACATGCAGTGCAAACTTATCAAGCAAGAAGGGAGACATTTTAATTAAAGTTGGAAATTATTTTATTTATGTATTTATTAAGAACAATAATACGGGCATTTGATTCAACCATAAGGGCACAATGTCCATGGTAACCCTCTGATCCAGGTTGGAGTCACGCTGCTGTGGATGCTGAGTCACAGGATCAAACCTGAAACTGGCAATGGACCAACCAGAAACCATCCATCTCACCGCAGAGAGGAGCAGGACACCTGGGTGGTCTCCCATTCTCTCCTTGTATGTCTTTATTTTCCTCCTCTGCTATTCATTGCTCCTTCACTCCTTCACACTCTTACATTGTTTTCTTTTATTCATTCTCTCTTCTCTTGCTCTCCATGCATCCTTTTTAGCCATTGCTTTTGTCGAGCATGCCTATCCAACGAGCAAACTGCACCATAATAACCTCGATAAAAGTCATAAACAGTTTTCTGCAGTGCTCCTTCATTTCTTGCCTCTCCTCCACTTCCTATCGTTTGACTCTCTCTGTGTTTCAAAGCCAGTTATTTTCTCTTTAAGTATGCCATTGAGAGACACATAAGGTCCTCTAAGACCATTTCAAAACTAATAAACAATTGTCAAGTGAGAGGGAAAGCAGAGAGAGCACGGGCCACTTTAAAAGCACATCAAAGGCCAGAGGAAGGAGAGGCATGAGGATGGGAAACGTGAATGGATGAGAAAAAGCACACACACACACACACACACGCATATGGGAAACGATGTACAGAAATCATTTTAAAGCCTATGATTGTATATCACCCTTTGTAAGCCTGTAAAAATAGCATGAGAAATTCAATAATGTGTATAAATGATTTGCTCTTGTAAAAAGGTTTTCAAGAAATCAAACCCTATTTGTGATACTATTTATGGTTGGCAATAGCCATTTATTGTGTACATTCAGAAATGAATTTGCCATACATACAGGCAAACATGTGCAACTAGTGAGGTAACAAACTTTACTGTGTTGTGTGGAAAACCCGCCCAATGTGCAGCATTAAATCATATATTATTGACTCACTTTTTAGTTGGGTTTGTTGCACTGTAAACAGACACTCCAGCTGCTCTTCTGTTGTAGTTCTGAAAAAGTATTCTGTTCAAGGAGTTTGTGCTGTGGTATTAAACCTTGATGTTACCTTGTCAATGCAGCAGAACCAGAGATGTTATCTTTTTCATTCCATGCTTCCTTGCCTATATAACCCGCAATGCAACTCAATTGCCGACAGTCTAGTGTGTTATGCTAGCAGCGGGTAATATAGCTCCGTCTGCTAGCCTCAAGCAGATATTAGGAGCGGGCTACAGAGGTCTGGTAAGATCACTTCTTTCTAACTCCACACCTCCATTTTCAAACTAGTGGTCTCGGCCCCAACCAACACTAACTCAAGTGACATCACTTGAGGTAATTTGTCAGATTTCACACAGCTCTCTCTGGAGCCACATAAAGGTTGTATACAACTTCTTTCATATATGCAGCAGTACTCCCCAAGACCTGCAAACAGACTTTGATAATGCCCATAATTTACAGGACAGGTGGATGTCTGGAAAGGAATTTTCCTCTCACACCTCCACTGTCTCCCACCTCCCCCAAACCCAAATCTCTCCTCCCTGTTCCTGCTGGAGGAGCCAGGCTGGCTGAGACAGAGGGAGCCAACCCTTCATAGGGCAGTGGAGGAGGTGCAGAAGGTGGAAGAGGGGAGGGGGAGCGAATTGGGGGAGGAGGGAGATAAGTCGACTTCACAGCCTGTGACATAAATCACATCAAGACATGACAGTGGTACATTGACCAGGACCGCTGATAAAGCCCAGCAGGGAGGGAGAGAGAGGGGGAGATAGACAGAGAGAGAGAGAGAGAGAGAGAGAGCAAAGTAAAGAGAGAGGAGGAGGAGAGGCCCTTTCAGGTTATTATAACGCCTACAAACTCCCAATCTCCAGCGATCAGTGGTCACTAATGAGTGGGTCCGGAGAGGTTCCACAGTGAGTGGGTGGCATTGTTTAATCCAGCTGTCTGCTTCTGCTGCCCTCAATTGTTACAAGGAGGCTGGTTGTGTTATTGTGATGGAGGGGGGGGGGGGGGACCTCATGAGCTCATAGTCTGCGAAGAAAGATTATCTGTGAGGTGATTAGATGGGCTGGGGAAATGTTGTTGAGTGATGCAGATGCTTTGTGTTATTGGGTAGGACAACTGAGGCCATGTCTTCAGCAATGTTTTGACAATAATTTGTAAGCGAAAACAGCACATACAGTATGGGTACTTTGCAAAACGTCTAGGCCGCCCCCCCCCATTTTTGGTGTTAGGAAACTGAAGCTCATATAGATGGCAATGTGTTTGGATTATAATTTTGTATGCATGTATTTCTTGTTAAGCAAATGTTTCTTTTATAGACATGTATAATTATTGCCTGAACCCCTCACCATATCTTAATAAATGAAGGTTGATTGGTCTGACGCTGCCTCAATCCAAGTGGATCAGTGAGCCAACACAGTGGCTGGATATTGCTCATCTGGACATCTATACATATTTGATTAAATCACCAGCTATTCTTAGGCTAATTGTTGCCTGCATATAACCAACCTATTAATAGTCTATTTGATCTAGGCTAGGCTGAGATTTAGTTGGAGACAAAAGTCTGACACTGCTATAGCTACTCCTACTGCACCTAGCTATTTCCCAAGTAATAACTGAACAAGCATCATTTAGCTATTTACCACACAGAGAGTGAATTCTTATCTTATGTGCCTCATAATCTCAATGTGAAAGCCCTGTTTGTTGCAGATTTTCGGCATTTTCCTGTTTCTTTCCTCATGTGAAGATTCTTTCCCCCCAAAAAAGAAGCTCAGCCTTGGCGGTTGATGCTGGTCTGGTCTATACAGTAGGACTTCATCTGTCAATAGTCAAAGGCCATCATCAGATTTCCATAATACTCTATTTAAACCCAACTGCATGTCTTCACAAAATATACAGTATGAAGCGTGGCGATATAGTGACTACTCACATGCTAGCACTCGTCACACCAGCGCTCTGCTTCCTCAAAGATTGTCAAGAGGGCCTGCTCTTGGTCAATAAGAACATTGAACACCTTGCCTCTCTACCACATACAATGTTCTCATGTAATGCCACTGTTGGCAGAACGACATTATTCCAACTGTTACAATCACTGTTGAAATAAAAATAAATCTGTTTTATGATGTGACAATGTGATAGTTATGTCATCAACAACTTATTTAACTCTAGCTAAATGATATGATAACTCAAGCAAGTTCAAAACAAACCCTAAGAATTATGTGCACCGTCTCTTTGGCTCAGGTCTGTTACGGCACTATCAAACTGACCAACAGCTCCTTTTTCAGTGTTCTTTTTGCATATGGGTATTTTCTCCCTTAGCTTCTGTTCTCTCACTCTGTGGGCACAATGAAAGAATGGGGATTCGTAAACTGTTTGACGGCTCTACATTTCTGCCGGATTGCTGTTTACTCCAATGTCTAATTTGTTACAAAAACGAAATGTCTCTCTGTATACTGAAATACCCTCCTTGGTTGCAGAAGGCCTGTATATCTCTGCGACAGCCATTAAAAGCCAAGCAAAGAATGACGTTGATAAAGAAACTGTAGAAGACTTAGGTCTAGAAAAAAAACTCATGGTATTCAATTAGAATCTCCGTACTTTGACTTAATAACATACATTTGCATAACATTTCATGTTTTTTTTCCCCGTTTCCTGGCAGAAATGGGCTTCCATACTGTTCAGTGACCATAGCACCATGAGAAAAAAACTTCCTGTGCTTAGTTATGAATCATCAAGCCTGTACCAAATGGCAGTAAATACATGCCTCTGTGTCTCACCTGAAAGTGTCCTTGTTGAAATATCGTGATAGCAATGGCTCAAATGCTTTGTAAATCATCTGAATGTTTATTCAGTGCCGTATTAACCTGCTACAGTGCCCTGGGGGTAAAAATGAATTGTGGCTCCCCAATGAATGGGTCCCTCTCTGTTCCTTTCTCTCTCTGTGCACTGTCTAAGTGCCCATCAGGTACAGTGCACTCTGCAGACTGCAAATAGCAAGATATTTTACCCAGAGCCCAAGTAACCAACCAGTACTCCTGCAATAAAATACTACTCTGCAGGGTTGCTGTGTTTTCCTGTGCATTTTCTGTCTGTATCTCTACTATCACTATCAAATAAAGGCAGAAATGCCAAAGAAATGAACTTCAACTCCCAAGGTTCAGTATGAAACATCCAATCACAGTCCTCAAAATGTTGCTGTGTGTGCTGCAAATAATAGGCGCAAGTTTAAGATTTAAACTACTAGGAAATCTGACGACACATTTAGCCGTTTAAATTGATCAGCATCAATGGAGTTTAGTACCAATTGCATTAATGACACATTACACCTCCCATTAACGCGTCCGACTGGCTTCTTCTCCATTGAAACATCGACTGAGGCTCATGTGTATTTTAGTATTCAGAGTCAGCCTCCATACCAAAAAATGAGGAATTTACAGTGGGACCCCCTCACTCCTCAACTCCTTTGTGCCCTTTGAAAACTATAGAAGTGAGACACAGAAGAGATACAGCAACTTTGTCTTTGTAAATGGTTTATATGGTCTGCTTGGGACAATCCTAAGCCACACAAAGACTACGTGGATCCTTCTCAAACTGGCTCAAGACATCAAAGTTCAAGAATTCATAGTCCTCCGCTACACTGTAAGCCCACAGCCCCTTGTACACCTTATCAGAGAGCTGTGATGTAATGCTGAGCTCTCTCTCAAACACTAAAGTCCTCACCAGTAGGACAAACAGGAATGAGTGTGTTGTGTTTGCCAGACTTGCTGAGACGGAAACTAACTGGCTTCTACCCACTTTCACCAAGTTCATACCTGGAACCGTGTGATTTACTGTGTGAAGAGACACTGGTAATGCCAGGAGTCAAATATAAAGTTGTGCGTTAAAGAAAGAGAGAGAAGGAGGGATAGATGATTGTAATAGAGACCGATAGTGTGTCTTTGTGTGAATGTGCATACAGTGCGTGAGTGTGAGTGTGTGTCTGTGTGTGTGTGTGTGTGTGTGTGTGTGTGTG